>OY856411.1:1097690510-1098043010 GCA_963693085.1 Alisma plantago-aquatica
TTAGCCCAGTGCCTGTATCCAAAAAGAATTAGTCAGATTTCGCATCAATACAGTGTGCCGAGTATTCATTATGGAAGATTGTTTTAAAGAAAGGCAACGATTTAATTCATTATGTCAAAGAGACAGAAATGATTTCATTTTGGTACTCACTCCCAACCAACAGGAGCTCCCAACACAATAGCCCCAAAGGCATTTAGAAGAGCTCCTGAAAAGATATAGAAGCAGAATATTTTGTATTAATGCACAGTTAACACACACAGTTACATGTAAAATAATCCAGAACCAATTGCGGGTAAAAAAGTTAGGAAACCTGCCTAAAACAAATAAACCTAGAGTACATAATTAGAAGAGACAAAATATCTTGAAATCACATGCAGAGTATGTGTAAACGGAGTGGTATATAATTGTAGATATGATCCACAGCTAGAGTCCATTTACTTTTAAATTTTCATCACTAGAAAGTCTACAATGGATGAACTTAAAATGAAATTTATTGTACAGAAAGGATCATGATTATGCTTTTCTATTAGGTGGTCCAACATCAGAAAGTGCTTTCCAGATGCCCGTGTCAAAACCATTATTAGCCTTGTGCGCAAGTGTACATTATTCTTTGTTGTCGAGAGCACGGAAAGAGGATCTTCAAATTGACATTTTCCACCCAAAAATGACAATTCCAGAAATGTCAGAGATAGCAACAATTGCCCGTGTCTAGACAAACTATTACACTAACTTCGTAAAATGTCACGCAAATTTCAAAGAATTTGTACGTTTCGTATTTCAATTGTTTCAAGGGTTTTGGTCAAAGTGGCCCTTTACAAAGCCTTATTTTGCTAACCATCCCCTGATTTTGATGATGTGGTACCGAAACTGTTACTGCTACTCTTTGATTACCAGAAGTGTTCTTGGGGTCATTGGCCCTAAAGTTTGGACCTAAGGTGTCTTTTTTTCCTAATCCAACATTAATTACATCAATATCGTCCACTTCTACCTCCATATAAATAATCTACTAGACTAAATTCAAAATACGAGACAAAAGTAAATCCAATAAAATTTGAGAATCTTCAATTCAATCTCCAAACCTACATAATTTATATACATATAATGATATAAACCATAGTTATCAAGGCTACAACGTACAGGCTAGGTAAAGGAGGAGACCTTGAAACACCCAGCTGGTACTTAAGTGGCCCAAGTGGGCGCCTAGGGCCTTTTAGGCCGCTAAACTTGGATCATTTTAGGACCAAATCAGGCTAATCAGGCTTGAGTCAAAAATAGATCAAGAAAGATCCTTTTTTTTGGTAACCTCAATTTAATTCATTTTAGGACTGAATTAGGTTGGTTTACGATTGATTTAGGTCAATTTAGGGCTGATTGTCGAATTCGGTTTGAGATCAATTTAGGCCAACTTAGGTGTAATTTAGGCCATGTTATGTGTAATGTATGTGAAGCTAAGTTTTGTTGTGTCTAAAGAAATCAGCATAGAAGGTTAGTAATGTGTATGTGAAGTATCTCGATATACATGAAAGTTCTAAAAATAAGCATGTAGGGCAATAATCACGAGACCAACGCCTAGACACCTAGACAACTATGATATAAACTTGATAGATCTATCACTATATGGCAAATCTAGAGTCTAATTTAGCACACACAAGAAATTGTTGTTTATATAGTAAAGAACAAAATTTCAAGCATTACATAGCACGGCACTATAATCCTGAAATTGACAAAACAAAAAATTAATTGAAGAAAAAATAAATTTTCAAAAATTCATGTCATTAAGAAATGCATGATTTCACTTACTATCTATATCTTGATTATACTATAATTTAATTATTCAAGTTTTCGTTATTGATGTAACATGTTCTGCATCATATATGTATTAATAACTAGTTTTATATAGAGAAATAAAATGGAAGATATTCAAAGTTTGAAAACGAATATTCAATTTCAAACAGTCATCATTATCTAAGCCTCAGTCCCAACTATGTTGGGGTCGGCTACATGGATCCTTATCATGGGTCATATTCTGGTCAAGATATAGAGATTCAAAATCTCTCTTTATAAGCTTATAAAATTGAATTTTATTGGGTCAACATGTTACTCATGATTATTCATTATAAATCTGGAGTGTTGTGCATAATTTCCAAATAATGACATTTGTCTCAACGTTACAAGTTATTTTTATAAGTCAAACTATATCATGTATGTTTAGTACTGGGTCTTTAATTTAGCAGAAACAGCAGTTAGGGCACCAGGAAAGAAGGGTAAGGACTAAGGAGAATAATATTGTAACAGCAAGATTCATATGGAAGCATCGCCAGCCTAAATTCCCAAAGAAAACTACTTACATTCAAGGTTGAAAAATGCGTGAGGCGTAATGAGGCGTTTTTGTCTCAGTGAGGCGAGGCGTAAGCTTTGAGGCGTTTGAGGCGTAAGCCTCAAAATATGTATGAGGCGGTAACAAAAATAAATTTATACATGTAATTACATATATATGTGTGTGTTATGTATGTGCATGTGTATAACAGAAATAGGTATATACAAACATAACCAAATGAAATAGAAATTAATTGTGAAACTTAATAGTGATAATATAGACTAAGGACCCACCACAATACCAAAATAAATATGTAAAAATAACGAGATATCAATTTTTTATACTATTAGAATAAAAGATGTCAATGGCAGAAAAACTAAAGGAGATAGAATTTCGAATTAGTAGGAACAAGAAACCAAAGTTAATTAACAATGATACGAAATTCAACAAGATACTGAATAAGAAGGGAAGCAAACAATGATAAATTTGACAAAGAAGATTGAAAACTGTAACTTAGAGATTGATGATTAAATGTTCATTAATAAGAAATAACAATTAACTATAAGATCTAAAAGAATTTTTTAATGAAAGTGTTTGTAATAATCTTAAAAGTACACAATTTGATGGTTAACATCAGACTTTATCATCTAGAATTGGGGCGTACGCCTCAACTAAGCCTCAGAGCCTCAGTGCTTTGAGGCGGGCCTCAGACAATGCGAGGCGTAAGCCTCAGTCTAGAACACCGAGGCGTAAGCCTCGAGGCGCATTTGGGATAGCCTCACCAAGAGGCGTAAGCCTCGAGAGCCTCAAGGCGGGTTTTTTATTACCATGCTTACATTTAAGTAACACGCTCTGTTCTAGTCCACATCTTGCTGAAATGTAATGAAATTATATCTCCCCTTATAAGCCTCCTAAGGTTAATTAATGTCTATTTCCTGATGTAAGACGGACTGTATTTCCCGATGATCATCAGGCGTGGCATCCCCTGTGATTGTGAGAGCATGAGGCAACTGATTTGTAGTCATACAATCAATTTAGGGTCTTTGCCTACTTTTCAGGATCTATTATTTATTTCAGGGGCCGTAATATTACTTCATGAAGTTCATAGTGATTTGTAAGTTTCACATTATGTTACTTTATTATGACTTTGTTATTTGATTCGGTAGTTAGCTAGGCAACTAGTCAGAATAATTGTGTCAATAAGGAATTATCTCGAGAATTGGTTTTCCATCAATGGGCATCATAGCCCAAAACCTAGCCCTAGATGTAGGCCCAGGACATCCCACTCCTCATCCGCCATTGATTTTTCCTTAACCCTAGATCGACTTATAATTTACCCATCAAAAGTCAAAAGATGGAAAATTGTATGCATGTTAAGCGGTAAAAGGCCATTGTCGTCCACCGTCTTCCTCTTCCCTCCCGTCATCTTCCTCCTCCCTCCACCCAGAACTCTAATATTACCCTTCTTCCTTTTTCCCTCATTGCCCCACCACCATATTCTATTCTTCCCCTTCACTTTCTATTTGTGATGGATGATACAGCAGTATACTATGCACCTCTAGAGTGATATGTGCTACAAACTCCTTGGACAAGAAACGGCACAAATGAACACCAAGGTCCAACCCTAGAGACTGTAGCAATCCTTGAGTCACAAGTTGGGGAACAACATTTGTTTCCTATGTTGCTCCTCAACAGCAATGTCAATCATGAGATCTGCCGAGACTCTCCTTTCCGGTCTTGCTAGGTCATCATGAGGGTGGGAAGCCCTCCGCACATGTGGCGCTACAAGACAGCGCCCGTCATCCTGACTTGCTCTGGCAACCTGTGGAGAGGGTTCATAACCACGGTCACCATCGTGGGAAACACCAGTCCTCCCTCGTATACCCATGAGCTATGAAGCACGGATACGAATACGATTATGGATACGAGTACGGGTACGGTATGGGGATATGACAATTTTTTAAAATACAGGATACGGGTACGGTGTGGATACGTCGATTTTTTTATATTTATTAAACTTTAACATAAATACCGATTTATTTAAAAAAAATAGATCAAGAACAACTAATTTCATTCTCAAATCACAATTTATCAGGGGGAGTCTAGAGTTGAGTCATATTAGTATATAGACTTTCTTGTGTTTTTTTACTTAGTCTATTTTTCTCTTTACTGTGTTATTCTTGTGTTTTGTTTTATCCCACATGGGTTATCTCTAAATCCTGTGGTCTTCTCTTGTCTTATAAAAGAGAACCTTGTACTCCTTTTTTAATCATCTCAATAATATGATTATTAGCCACAACTTCTAGATGGTATCAGAGCCTCCCGATCCTCCCTAACCCTGATCCCTTCCCACCAAGCCGCCGCCGCCCAATATGCCCCCCCTCCTGCTGCCCGCCGCCACCCCACATCCACCACTACCATCTCCCGCAGCCACAACCACCCTCCTCATCCTCTCTTCTCTCTTGTTTCTCTTCTCTAGTTCTTCGCTCACCATCTAGTTCGGCTACAGGCTTCCGCTCGTCTCCGTACGCTCTTCCGAAGAAGCTTACGTATAGCCTGTGTCTTTTCCAGTTATGGCACGTTGAAGGCGTAAACCGGCCTTTCGCTTCTGTCTGCCTACGCCTCATGGTGGAGTGATCTTTTCTCCATGGTGGCGTAGGTTTCTTACATCTTTATCTGCCCCGTGAGGGTCTTCTGAGGTCCATGTGGATCTCCTACTTGCTACGTCTACTAGTCCATGTGGTGGACTCCTGCTACTGACTACTGCTACTGCTGATCCTTGTTGTGCCCGTGCTACTGTTCTGCTCTGGTCTGATGGCGACTCCAGATCTCCCGCGCACTCTCTGTGTTACTACGGTGAAGTTGGACAGTTCCAACTATCACCTATGGGCTGCCTCCTTTGAGTTGTATGTTAAATCCCAAAGTCGCTACTCTCATCTGACTACAAAAGGCCCGTCTCTTCCTGCTCCCGATGCTGACGAGAAGACGAAACAAGCCTATGATCTCTGGTCCAAGGAGGACTATGGGGTCATGACATGGATGGTCAACAGCGCTGAAGCCAAGATCAGCCAGTCCCTACTCCGTCTTCATACTGCCAAAGAAATGTGGGAGCAACTCTCCAATGTTTACTCGCACCAACAGAACCCTAAGAAGGTCTTTGAGATCTTCAAACAACTTGCCAAACAGGAGTATTCTGCTACTGACTCCGTCGAGGATTACTACAACTCCTACTGTGCCCTCTGGGATGAGTTCCAGGTGTATCATCCTCTTTCTACTGACATTGATGAACTTAATCGACAGTGGAACGAACTTATGTCAGTTCAGTTCCTCGCGGGCCTACCTGCTTCCTTTACTGGTGTTGTGGACCAAATTCTCTCCAGCGACCCTTTACCCACCCTCCGCGATGTGCTCAAAAGGGTCCAGCGCTTACCTTCTGTGTCCCAGTCCGTGCCTGACTCTTCTGATGGGGCAGCCCTCGCTGTCCGCTCTGGTGATTCCTTTCATGGTCGCGGTCGTGGCAGAGGTCGTGGCCGCGGAGGACGTTCTTCTGCTCCTGGTCGTGGCTCTGGAGTTGATCCTGTTGAGTGCCGCTACTGCACTCATTGCAAGCGCACCAACCATACTGAAGATCGTTGCTGGATCAAATACGGCAAACCTGACTGGGCCAATAAAGTGACTTCTGACCAGACTGAACCTGCTCCACCAACGGCTGACTGGATCCGCTCGGAATTTGAAAAACTGCTTCAAGCGCGCCTGGCTTCCTCTACTGATGCTTCAAATGATGGCAGCGCCGCCCTTCTGACCCAGACTGGTAAACCTTCATGGGTGATTGACTCTGGTGCGACCTCTCATATTTCTGGCAATCCTACTTTATTCTCTAAATTGCACAAGACATCTTTTATACTGCCTGTTACTTTAGTTGATGGCTCTAAATCGTCGGTTACTGGAATTGGTGATATAAGTTCTACCGGTAGTCTGCCACTGCAGTCCGCTCTTTATGTCCCTAAGTTTCCCCTTAATTTACTATCTGTCAGTAAAGCTGTAAAGAGCCTTCGTTGCTCAATTAAGTTTGATCCGGATGGTGTTCTATTTCAGGATCTGCGCACGAGGATGACGATTGGTTCAGGCCATGAGGGACCGGATGGACTCTACTACTTGGACGATCCGAAGCCAGCTGCATATTTGACATCATCCGTGGCCGACATTCAGTGGCATTATAGATTGGGACATCCCTCTGCTGCAAAATTAAAAGCTTTATTACCTGATGTAGTTAGTTCTGTTTTTCATTGTGAGACATGCCAGCTTGGCAAGCAAACTCGTGCTACTTTTTCACCAAAATTTTGCATTAGTTCTAAAGCTATCTTCGATATTATACATGCTGATGTTTGGGGTCCATGTGCTGTGACGAGTACCTCTGGTTTTAAATATTTTCTGAGCTTCATTGATGATTTCTCTAGAGCAACCTGGTTGTTTTTACTGAAAGATAGATCTACCATTCTTGAGAAAATTACTGACTTCTTTGCTGAAATCGGTACCCAGTTTGCTAAGCCCATTAAAATTTTGCACACTGACAATGCTTTGGAGTTTATGCAAGCCTCTGTTAGTAGTTTTTGTCGTCGCCAGGGCACCATCCACCAAACTTCCTGTGCCTATACCCCGCAACAAAACGGTGTCACTGAACGCAAAAACCGTCATCTCCTTGAAGTTGCGCGTACCCTTCTTTTTCGCTACCATGTTCCTCAGTCTTTTTGGCCTGAGGCAATATCTATTGCTTGCTACCTCATTAATCGTATGCCATCCACTGTGCTCGGCAATAAGATTCCATATCAGGTCTTGTTTCCTGATGCATCTCTTTTCTCTGTGCCTCCTCGTATCTTTGGGAGCACGTGCTTTGTTAAAAATCTCTGACCTGGCCTTACCAAATTGGATCCTAGAGCAACTAAGTGTGTTTTCTTGGGATACTCTCGCACTCAAAAAGGGTATCGATGCTATGATCCTGTTTCTAAAAAGTGGTTTGTCTCTGCGGATGTAGTATTCTTTGAGCACATGCCTTTCTATTCTCCGGCTGGTTCTGCACTCACAACGGATTTACTGGTTGATACGCCTTTACCGGTTGTGGATGATTTGACTGATAATTCTGATATTGCCTCCCCACCTGAAAAGCCACCTCTGCAAGTGTATCACAGAAGACAGAAGCCGACAGCTCCCTCTATGGCCTCTCCATCGTCTTCATCCTCTGTGCCAGATCAAACACCTCCGCAGGTATTTTCTGACCTTGATCTCCCTATTAGCCTGAGAAAAGGGACACGCACTTGTACTCAGCATCCCATTGGGATTTTTTGTTCTACTGATAATCTTGGTGCTAATTTTGCTAATTTTCCTACGGCCCTTTCTGCTATATCTGTACCTAAAACTGCTGCTCAGGCCATTAAAAGTCCTACATGGCGTCAGGCTATGGAAATCGAAATGCAGGCGCTCACTGAGCGCAATACATGGCAACTTGTTGATCCACCTGCTGATTGCTCTCCTGTTGGTTGTCGTTGGGTCTTCATGGTCAAGTATCAACCGGATGGAACTGTTGAACGACTTAAGGCGAGACTAGTGGCTAAAGGCTATACACAGACCTATGGGGTCGACTACTTTGAGACTTTCTCTCCGGTGGCACGGTTGAACTCTGTGAGAATTCTTATTTCTGTTGCTATTAATTCTGACTGGCCTCTGTATCAGCTTGATGTCAAGAATGCTTTCCTGTATGGTGACCTTCATGAAGAAGTCTACATGTCACAACCCCCTGGTTTTGTTGCTCAGGGGGAGTCCTCTAAAGTATGCATACTGAAAAAGGCAATCTATGGCTTGAAACAGAGTCCCAGAGCTTGGTTCGATAAATTAAGCACTATTCTTCAGAATTTTTCTTTCAAGCGCTCCCAGTCTGATCACTCAGTCTTTGTCAAGAATACTCCTGCTGGCATTATTATTCTCATTGTTTATGTTGATGATATTATCCTCTCAGGAAGTGATCCTGCTGGTATTCAGTCCACCAAGCACTATCTGGGAAAACATTTTGTCACTAAAGATCTTGGATCTCTTCGGTATTTTCTTGGGATAGAGGTGTCCCGGTCTTCTTCTGGCCTCTGCTTATCTCAGCGCAAGTATGTTCTGGATCTACTATCTGAAACTGGACTTCTAGGTGTTAAGCCTGCTAGCACACCTCTGGATCCGAACACCGACTGGGACGATGAGAATTCTCCTGCCTATCCTGACAATCATCAATATCGAAGAATGGTCGGTAAACTCATCTATCTTACTGTTACACGGGCCGATATTACTGCTGCTGTTGGATTGGTTAGTCGTTACCTAGATAAGCCTCGACAATGTCATTGGGACGATGTCTGTCATATTCTGAAATATCTAAAAAGTTCTCCTGGAAAAGGCCTGCTTTACAAGAAACATGGCCACTGCAAACTTCTTCGCTATTCTGATTCTGATTACGCTGGCAGCAAGGTTGACCGTCGCTCTACTTCTGGCTACTGCACGTTTGTGGGAGGCAACCTTGTCACTTGGCGAAGCAAGAAGCAGTCTGTAGTTGCTCGCTCAAGTGCTGAAGCTGAATATCGTGCCATGGCGCACACTACCTGTGAACTGTTCTGGATTAGGAGCTTACTGAAGGACTTTGGTATCTCTGACTCGTCTCCTATTCCAATGTATTGTGACAACAAAGCAGCTACATTCATTGCCAGTAACCCTACTTTCCATGAGCGGACCAAGCACATTGAGGTGGATTGTCATTTTGTCCGCGAAGCTGTTCTCTCTGGCCAGGTCTCTACTCCCTACATTCATACGACTGATCAGGTGGCTGACATCTTCACAAAGATTCTACCAAAGACAAGGTTCACTGCTATGACATCCAAGCTAGGCATGATAGACATCTACGTTCCAGCTTGAGGGGGAGTATTAGTATATAGACTTTCCTGTGTTTTTTTACTTAGTCTATTTTTCGCTTTACTGTGTTATTCTTGTGTTTTGTTTTATCCCACATGGGTTATCTCTAAATCTCGTGGTCTTCTCTTGTCTTATAAAAGAGAACCTTGTACTCCTTTTTTAATCCACAACTTCTAGAAGTCACAAGGTATTGGGATTTTGAGGGATCATGTAAGTGTGGTGCTCCCTTAGCTGCTAAATAGGCTAGCCGCATCCGAGTTGTGTTGAGGTCGTATCTCGCTAATAAAAAAATTGGATACGGCTTAAGAAGTATCTGGTACGTATTAGAGAGTATTTAGGGAGTATCAGTATCATATAGGTATTCGGTACTAGTAGGACACCTATTTTGGAGTATCAGTGCTTCATGGGGAGGGACAAAAGGCTAGGAGCCTGGGAATGCAATGTTTACCCTAAGAAGATGAAATCCAGAATAAACGATGATGGATTTCGTCACCAAAACAAGAGGCACTTTAACCAACAATACTAAACTGAAGCCTTTCAGAGAATGTGGAGGACATGAACATGTATCAAAATTGCATCTCAGTGAGGGAAAGCATCCACAAGTACGATGTAAAGGTGAATGAACTGGTTTGCAATAAAGAACAAGTAAAAATTCATGATTAGCTATTGAAATCCGTTTAAAAGAAAAATCCCAAAAAGAAAGGAGGTAGAAACAACAAAGAGAAGGATGATTTTATTTAGTAAGGGGTATGGTGACTAACCTCGAACCGACTTCATGGGAGCAAATGTGACAGCCTTGCTGCTAGCTGCTACTTAGCAGAGAGGGTTGAGATAGGAGCCAGTGTTAGGTGCTAATTGAGCCAATCCATACCCATATCTTTTTTCCTATTTTTGCCAGTTGGATACGGCCCGAATACCGCATGGCTACGGCTTAAGAGTAACTGATTCATATTTTGGAGTTTCCACAGAGTATTGGTATCTGATATGTATTGGATACAGGTATGACACCTGTTTTGGAGTATTAGTGCTTCATAGCCCATGAGCTGGGAGGCCTAAATACCAAAGATGAGGTTGCAGGTTGCAGTAGCGTCCATCTCACTATGTGGTTATTGTAGCAACTAGGGTTTTTTCCTAAATCAATCCAAATTACTCCATACTCTCCCTCTCTTGACTCTAGAGCACCCCTAGACTGTGAGCAACCATCATGAGTGCTAGGAATCTCGCATAGGATACCATGTGGCAGCCACACTACCCTAAATTGAGATTACTCGAATTTCAGTGTTTCGGTCATAGCCCTGCCACATCACGACTAACACAATGGTTGTGTAACTAGGATCTCAACGCCAACATTGTTGAGCTTAACAGTTATTTTGTTGCTCAAGATGTAAAGATCGTGATGGTCAAGAACTGGTGATGTATTTGACTGAGAGGATCCATTGCCTTCTACACTAGTCACCCTACCATAAGGAAAATACGCGGGAGCATTAAACTAGATCAATCACTAAAAATCCATGTTTCTAACTTCGATGGCATGAGCAACCCCAACCTCTTCTACAATTGGTTGCATAATATTTAGCCTTCTACATTTGGCATCGAGCAATGCTTGTTCTCTACTGAGCCAGAAATGAGGGTTTTCGAACTCACATTGTGGAAATGAATGTGCACCATCAACCGCATACACACTAGGACCGACACGAAGGAAGAATGGAGTCCTTCATCCATGTTAGTTACAAGCAACATCTACCTCAGTTACATGCAACAATTGTGTCTCGAGCTTTCTTGACTTGGGAGTATATTGTAGATTCTATCAAGGAGTACACCAGAACATTCAATGACTTGGTATACAATTTTAAAGTTAGCTACGATGATACGACAATGGCCATGATCATAGTCACAATATACTCTGACTTTTTGAAAAAGTTACGTTTTAAATGCAAATTTTTCCCCAGACATATGAAACTCCCGAATAAATCCCAATTTACGAATATTACGTATTATTCCTATATTTTTCGCAAATTAATCACGTTTAACATTTTTTCCCGTTTTATATGTTCTTTTCCCGTATTATATTGATTAAGACTCTAATTTAGTTTGAGTTTATATATGTGGTTGTGTATGTACATGCATATATGTGTATGTATGTATATTTGTATATGTATATGTAAGTAATAGTTATAGATATATGTATGCAATATTAATGTGTAAAACATATATATACATACATCTGTATGCAATATATGTATATATCATCTGCTTTTTTCCCAACTTTTTCCCAAATAGTTGACCGTACTTTTATCGTACGTTGACCGCTTTTTACCCGATTTTCCTGCATAATTGCCGAATTCCAAACTTTTCAACTCAACCGAACGTATCTCGAATACTGAATTTGTGACTATGGCCATGATGTATCTTGTTGCCTTCCATGATCGCCATGATACTTGCAACCTCATGCATTTACAATATGGACGACAGTGTCCATGTTGCGACACATATTGAGCACGTTCAGAAATGTCAATATTTTGGGAGAAAGAAACCACCTAACAACTCAACCCACATCTATCCTGACTACCAACAAAAAATCAGACAAATGGGCTACTCCTATCTCATCATCAAAAACTACATAAATAACCAACACGGTGCAGTGACTCTCTTAGCAGGATATAGACAATGTTCCGATTAGTGTCCCAAGCATGTGATGAAATGAAGACGACAAGGGCGCAAGGACGTGTCTCCATCTAGTGAGCCCAGTGACAAAGAGGATGACTATTAGGACAAGATATAGAGCATCCTCGCAAACTAAGCACCCAAGCTTCCTCAACCTAACCCCCACTACACCAACCTCTACTCCTCTGAGGTTGAGTAGAGGACCCCCACTACAAGCCTTCTAAGATTTCAAATTTGTACATCTTGATCATAATATGACCCATAATATAGTTGATTGGAAAAGAAGGATCCATGTAGCCGACACCAAAATGGTTGGGATTGAGGCTTAGATGATGATGATGGTTCAGATTCCATCAAAATGAGTCCAAAAAATTGACTTGAATTCAAATTCACCACATAAAAACTCAAGTATATTTGCAAACAATTTTGTTATAAAATCTAATATGAAGTGTTTATAATATTTTCAATACCAAATAACAAGTGGTTTTATCAACTTGTTTAAATCCAGCACAAGCAATGCACGTCATGTAACATTCTTTTTCCCAGGTGTCCGATCACTATGCTAAATGTGGCCTTAATCTCCAAAAGTCACAAGGGCAAACAAGCAGCAAGGTGACCATGCATAGAATTAAATGTCTGATTTCGATGTCGTGTCCGATGGCCCAGAAATAGAAATTTTTCAAAATTTCGCACAAAATTTTGATATTTACGGCCCTAACGATTTCGACGACCAAATAAGCGAATTAAATTATGAAAATTTACCAGGACGATCTAAACGCCAAGATCTACTCAAATATGCAATAATATTTCATATTGGATATGTGAGGTGGGGGGTCTCCCACATTTGTAAGTGAAGGAAGCTGAACAATTTCGACAGAATTTCGATGGCAGTTTCGATGGCAAAATTAAGGAATTAGATAATGAAATTTTGCATACACAATGTTTAGACAAAGATACACTAGATTATATATTAAAGTTATATGTTTAGAGGTTAGGGTGGGATCCATGTCTTGATGAGTGAGTGCACAAATGATCAGAAATGGCAAGTCTGCTAGACAGTTAGACTATTAAAAACTTCAAGTTACAGCTTAGAATGTATAACTTACAATTACAAGTTACAAAGTTACGAACTACAAGTTGTATAAGTCTAGTGTTCGCATTTAACTAGGTTACATGGGACATTTATACATAGATCCAAGAAAGAACTTTGTTATTTTTGAAGTATTTCTCCATATCTCTATAGAAGTGTAGAAATTGATGAAGATAATGTATAGATGGTCTAGAGATAGCGGAAACATGCCTTAGAATTAAGGAAAATAGGCTTTAGATGCAAGAGATTCAAAAACAATTGCCAAAATACCCAAGATGTAGTATTAGCAGCCTTAGGAACATATTTCTCGCTATTTAAGTTGTGTTTCTGTACCATTTTGCGAAATTACGGCCCAAACTGGCCTTTTTGCTGCTAAATTTCACCCTATTTTGCGAAATTTTGAACCTAGGGTCAAAATTTTTGCAAAATTACGTACCATTCCCTGCATTTCGTGTTGTCCGGTTGAAAAAAACAAAATTTCAAGCGAAATTTCGCAATTTCGATCGAAATTTTATTCCATGTGACCATGTGAAGAGGTTTATTTCTTCTCAGGAATGGATCCACTAATCTTTACCACCTATATCATTTCTAATTAATTCCCTAAATTCACATCAAACTACATTACTCCCATTCCAATTGTCAATCTATCAACGCTTGAGATATCAACATATTCCTATCCAACTACAGTATTTGCAAGTATGTAGCCAACATCACCATGCATGTACAGCTAGGAAGCACAGACACTTCTCAGGGCAGTCGTGGCCGTCCTGGACACATGTCAGACACGGCTAAGAAGTGCCCACTTTTTTTAAAAGCTTGGACACGGCATGGAAACGGCTTGGACATGGCTTGGGACATGCTATGGACACGGCATGCCAAACTAATTCCCTATATATAAGTAAGTAAGTCAGTCAGTTCAATGTCATATTAGAGGGTTTGAGCTCGGTAGCTAAGGAAGTGGGTCAAACCAGGCTGGAGAACGCGAACGAAAGAACTTATAGATATATATTCATCATTATATAACGAGTGTTCTAGGAATTTGACATACAAATTCACTATATTCATCATTCTTTATTCATACTTACTTGATTTCATACTGCAAGTGTATTCAAGATTAATCTACATTGATCATTTATTATCTCACAATGGAAACATACTAGTGCTTTCTTATAGAGTATGCATTCATATCGTAAGTGAATTTTGGGTTTGATTTATATTTCTTTTAAGTTTATTTCTTTAAATCTCATGTTATCAGTTGCTTTCATATTTTTGGATAGATAGATATTATCAATCTATGTTATCTGTATGTATATGTATATTTGTGTACATGTATATGTATATGTATATATATGTCTATGTATGTATACGACTATATTTATACTTAAACATATATGTATTTATGTATATGTATATATCATGTATATGCATATGTATATGTATATATATATATACACATATACATATGCATATACATGATATATACATGTACATATGTATATATCATGTATATGCATATGTATATATATACATGTATATATATATATATACATGATATATACATGTACATATGTATATATCATGTATATGCATATGTATATGTATATATATATATATGTGTGTGTGTGTGTGTGTGTGTGTATTTGTGGGATTAAGAGAGATTTCTCCCCCCCCCCCTCTCCCACGCCCGTGGCGGAGGTCGAACGCCCGGGAGGGTGGTAAATCAAGGCGGTAATTGGGATTCGAACCCGGGTCCCTTTGTTAGGAGACATCGTGCTTGACCACTCGAGCCACTCTTTGTCGGCTATGTATATGTATATGTATATGTATATGTATATGTATATGTATATGTATATGTATATGTATATGTATATGTATATGTATACGTATACGTATACGTATATGTATATGTATATGTATATGTATATGTGTGTATGTATATGTATATGTGTGTATGTCTTTTTCAACGCCATGTCTATGTCATTTTCAACGCCATGTCTCGTGTTCGTGTTCGTGTTCATGTTCGTGTGTGTGTGTGTGTCCAAGTCGTGTCCCGTGTATCGTGTCTATGCTTCCTAGATGTACAACCTTATGAAAAGGAAATCCCTTGTATATGCATATGTTGGGACAAACACAAGGAACCTAAGCAACTAAATGTTGGTTTTTAAGAAGGGAACTAGACCTGTAAATGGATATCTGGAATCCACAAATTTGATCCGGATTCGAGTTTGAAATTTTGAAAAAAATCTGACATCCGCATAATCCGAATTGGATTTAGGATATCAAATTTCATATCCGAAAATTTCGGATAGTATTTCGAATATGGCTATATCCGCTCCGAAAAAATCCGAAATCCGACAAATATATACATATATTATCAAATATATATTATCTATATATAACAACATAAAAATGTAGATATTTTATCATATATATTCATAGTGATATCAATGTTTTCTATATATAATGTATTAATAATAATACATTTATGCTTTTTGGTTCGGATCGAATATTTACCCGAATTCAAATATTGTTTGTCGGATCGGATTTGGATATTATCACATGATATCCGTCGGATATCGAATCGGGTATTTTTTCAGATTCGGATATCGGATATAGTAGTATCCGCTCTGTATTCGATCCGTTTACAGATCTAAAGGGAACATAAACCATTTCGTGAGCTACGATTTTTCCGAAGGTCTCGTTCGTCTTATTTTGAGTAAAAAAACTAGATAATAATGATTTTGTATCACCAATGTAGAAAATGGAAGCGGAAACTATCTGGGTATTGACTAAGTGATTTGAATTGGATTTGATTTTTGTGTTGAAGCAACTAAAATTCTACAAACTAGGAAGCATAAACATTTCTTGGAGGTTGTTGTGTATGTGTCCAACACGTGTCCAACATGGACACACCTTGGACATGGCTTGACATGTGGCGGACACGCCTTTGGCATGTCCAGTTTGAATATTTTTTAATTGCAATGTTAGACACGGCTTGGACACTCTGTGGACACATTCAAGACATGCCATCCCAATCCCCTTAAGCCTAAGCTTTGGAAAAAAAACCAAGCCTCTGCCACATCCCTGCTTCTTGTCCTCCACTACTCCTTTCCCTACTAACATAGATGAGCTTCATTTGCTACTGGCAAGCCGTCGATGCCCTTCATTAGCAATTGGAGAAACTATCATCAGCGGTATCATCTCCAACAATTGCTGAGCATTCAGGGACTAGCACATCTACCAAAGGGAGGAAAACAATTGAATTCACCGTCTTCTCTTTTAGTCCCATGTAATTCTTCCCCCTTTGCTTCTCCCCTCTCCGCTTCCTCCTCTTCCTGCTCCTTGCCCTCCTCTTGTTTCTCCTATTATAAAGTTGTAGTAGCTGCAAAATATTTTCCTTCACCTCCTCTTTTTCATGCTCCTCTATGTTTTCTTCTCCCTCATCTATTTTTCTTCTCCACTCTTCTTCTTCCTCTCATTTGTGCCCCTTCTCTTTTTCCAATTTGAACGTGGCTACAGCCTAAATACTACTTGATGTAGGACAGGCTCCATGACGCACTTTCGAGCCCAGGCGTCGCCATGTTGTTAATTAGGCCTTTTTTCATATTACTTTATTTTAATTATGTTTTTTTCTTATTTTGGGCTTTTCTAAAGTCACATGGTTAGTCACACATTGGCTATCGCCCGTTTAGTCTTTATTTTAGAAGCATATATAAAGGCTCTATTGTGTCTTTATTTAAACACAGTTGATGAATGAGAATTATTCCCTTAATCATTTAGGCGCTTCTCTTCATTAGTTCGTAGATATACATTACTACTCCCCATCCCCCTCCTCTTATTTCACGTTTGTCCTCCACGCCTTCTCCTACCTTCTCCTACAACGTTGGCTCACCCTACTCTTATTCTTGCTAGTTTCTCCTTCACCAGGAAAAGTAGCAGAGTATTGTCCTCCCTACACCTACTATTTTTCTTGCTTCTCAATATCTCCATCTCCCCTCCTCTTCTCTTGCCCCTCCATCTTAAGTAGCTCTCCAATGTATTTCCCCTCCTTTTCCTCTCTCTCAATCTCCAAGACACCTTCATTTTCTATCTCCTCCACCACTAGCAACAACATATTTCCTCACCACCACCCCTCTTCATATTGATAGTAAGTGTTGTTCACCATTACTTCCATAAACAATAAAATAACTAATACCCCAAAGTTTTACTGCTTCTAATTTTTACAAGTCTATATAGTTATACTGCAACAATAATATATGTTGTGATTTAATCTATATTGTGACCTGTGGATATGATGTTATATCTTGACTGCTTTTGGATTTTATGGTGATTGCTCCTATAGATAATCTATTTAGATCATATGGTGTGTTTATACATATAGCATATTATATGTCATAATATGTTCTACAAATATATTTATTTATTTATATATTTGCCTAATGCCATGTCCATATCCTATATTTTTAGAAATCACCTTGTCCCACGTCCATGTCTATATCCATAACCGTCTCCAGTGTCGGTGTATGTGCTTCCTAGTCTGCAAAGGATTAGGGAATATTCAGAGTTCGTGTTCGATCCCAGTCTGCAAAGGATAAAGGGATATTCAGAGTTCGTGTTTGATGAAAGCTAAGCAGCATACATGGTATTATGATGCCGTTGTCTCCACCCAAGCAATTTAGGAATGTACAAACCAATAATAGGAGATAAGTGTAACTGTGTAATTGGAGCATACCGAGAGGAACACCTAGCAGTCCACGCCCAACTGCTCTCCAGTACTACAAAAGTATCAGTTGTTCGGTCAATCTTAGGAACATGATGCATGACAGAACTGGATAAAGGGATACAACATTGCTTACTGAAAATCGCAGAGGATGATTTCCAATCAAACTGTAAAGTCCAATCACGAGGGGGGCTTGTACCACCTGTAGCGGAGGATTAGAGGAAAGAAAACATGATCACCGAAATCAGTGATAAAAAAAATTTACAGAGTAGACAAATGCATTGGTCAAAAAATTGTGTGGATCACTAACGGCGAAGATTGCAAGCACCAATGCCGGGTCACTGATGAGGCTTAACTTGTAGACTGCATGCGATATCCAATACGAGATCGCTACCCCCAATACACAGAGCAGCTGCACACCAGAAGCACCAAGTGCCGAAATTGATGTCCCTTTCTCCATTCAAGAGAAAGTACCTTCAAGAGGCGTATAAGTGTGGAGGCAGGGCGAAGTGGCCACCTGACACTATACTTTCAAAATGCACCGCGGCCGGTCGTCTCCTCGTTGAGCTTCGCACCGAACAGCGCTGACCTAGTCTAGTGCCCCAAGCCCCCCAAGTAGTATTGCTATGGAAATGACTTGTACGCGTCAAAGTCCGGAGTTTTTCTGGTGGTCTCACCCGCCGGGGAAGCGGCACGGTGCAGTGAGGAAGGGAAATAGGAGTATAGGACCCATCCGTCTGCTGTTGTGGGGGTGGGTTTAGTTTGCCCTTGACTACCAGGCCGCGCCTCGTCGAGCGAGCATAGAGCACCGAACCTCGCAAACCAAACGTGGTAGATCACTCGGGGAGTCTAACTAGGGGTGGCCAAAAAAAACAAATTAGACCCAACTAGATAAATTTGATCTCAAATTGAATTATTTCAACAATCGGGACTTAAGGTTAAGACGACCCAATTTAACCGAGCTCAAAGAAATATAAACGACTTCAAGGTTAGATCCGTGTTTGGACTTCAAACTCCAATTGAATCCATCGAGTTGGAACTCAAAATTATATACTCAGGAAAAAGTGAGGTTCGAGTTTGAACTAACCTATTGAGCTGAAATTGATAATTATATATTCCATAAAACTAAAATTTAAAGTTTAATCTACTTAATGGCCTACTAAATTACTAATACATCTCTCACAATATTTATTGTTGACAATTTTGTATAGATTTACATCAATTTGAATTAGTATATTAATTCTTTTCATTAAATAAATATGGTTTTAGGTTATTTAGTTTATAAATTTGTGATAAAAACTATTGAAGAAACTATACTAAATTTTTTATTTGACATTTTAGGTCGTTCACTTGGAAATATGGATTACACTTTCTATTTTTATAGGATAAGACAAATTATAGATTTGTTTTTAAAACTGTGCTCTTGACTTTTAGATTTACGAGCAAACCCAATTTTCTCAAAAATATTTTAGGTTTGATTATGGTCAAGATTTTTAACCTGAAAATTCATCTTTTATAATTGTAGGACTAACAAAAAAGTGTTGTCCTAAAATAAATCAAGTCACCCCAAATATGATCACCAACCCTAGATCTAAATGACATAAAAATAGTCGTATGTATTCGCACTAGGGATTTTTTTCAAAAGGTGCAGTTGGGATGCAACTTGTGATTTTGTATGTAAAAAATTTATTGCAAAATTACATTCTTTTATCTGATTATACTTAACTAAAAATATCGTAAGTTTAATTGCTTACATATACCGACACATTGAAATTGTTGTGAAAATTACAATTTGTGTTTTAAACATGCTATTGTCAGAAACTCATGCTTCCTTTATTGAAGTCGCTAAAATAGATGTTGAACCATGGTTTAATATTTTGGAATCCAAAATTTACCTTGAACTATAATGATTATAGTCGTGTTCTCAGTATATGTTCCTTATGAGTAAAATTGACACCAAATATGTTTTAATTGTGATCAGATCAGTGCATCTTTGTTAAGAGTCTCAGATGCTTGAAGTAATTGTGTCATTTTTCTTATCTGGATAAGGTAGACAAAAGTTGATAAATAATGCCTTATTTTAAATAGGAGATCATGGGGACGAATTTAATGGAGAAAAATGGCAAGGATCCACTATTATCCAGATCTAAATAATGTTGCTCTGTTGGACAGTTTTAAATGGATTCAAACATCTTTCATGTAATGGCTCAAATCACATAAGTATATATATAGAGAGAGTCAGGCTAGTGTACACTCAAGTGTACCGGAGGCACCGTACACCTCAGTCATTTTTTAAGATGCAGTTGATTTTTGAAAATCTAAACAGTTGATCTTCTTAATTATCATAAGAATATACTATATAATAAATTTTAGCTCATTTGGACACTTATAGGTCGTGCATCTAAAGGAGGCAAAAATCATGTATTTTAAATTAGTTTTGTGCGTCGATTTTGTTGTCCTTGGATGAGTGACTTACACTCATCCATATGAGTTCAAATTTTATATGTGACCTATTATTATTGTAACCATGAAGATCAATGGATTAGATTTTGGAAAAATATGGTCTAGATAGGCAAACACCATTGGGGTGTACGGCGTGATCTGTACACTCGAGTGTATTCTAGCCTGACTATATATATATATATATATATACATATATATATGAATATAATAACAATTAAATCATTCTTTATAAAATTAACTATAGAATTGTACAAATAGCATGTAGGCAACAGAAAAGGTAAGCTACATTGCTTGAAAGGAAACTAGCTAGAAACATAAAGATTATGTCTAACCCCGCTTTAATGATCCAAAAACCCTATGGAATTCCAATTTGGCATTACATGTGATAGTTATGAAATAAATGCATCGGCGTCATGTGATAGATCCTAAAATAGTGAAAAATAAGACACATCAATGCAAATGTATTAGTACGCAATGATATCAAATTGTAGATTTAGAATAACATATTTTATTGGCTAGAAATCATATAATTGCAAGAAATGAAGTAATAACATCAAAGTCTTTCCTTTCGATGCAGAGTATATTTTATGTGTATTTTCATTATACCAAATAAATATCATCATTAAGCCTTTGATAACTACCCATAAGAAGGGTTTGAGGGACTTTAAGGCTAAAAACTGACCTCAAGGTTGAAAGCCAATAGCTAACCCCATTTCAAATGTGCTCCTGCTTTAGTGAGACAAGTAGGTACACTAAGCCTTGTGTCCTTACCCGAAGTTTACATGCATGTACATCAAGGGTTGTATAATGGACATATATATATATATATATATATATATATATATATATATATATATATATATATATATATATATATATATGATTATGTTGGCACTTTTGTCAACATGATATAAGCAAAGGGAAACTAGTGGCCATAGGAAACATGTAGCTCAGACAATGCCTATAACCAAGCATTTTAGGAGGTATGCATACAAGCGACATTTCAATACTACAAGTCTGGCTAATATAAATTATACTTTAAATGAGTGAATTAGATAAGTGAACTTTGAGCACATCTTGGTATAGAAATCCATAAAGTAATCATGGGATATGAATGGGTGGGGTCAAGTATAAATCTGTAGGAATTTATTTACAAGAACATAGGGTAGGACGTTTCTCCTAGTTCTAGATATTAACCTTTTCAACCATTTACTCAACATTAAAAAGAGGATGCCATACAAATATCACGAGTTCATTTACATCATAGGTCCTACTTAGATTAGGAATTAACATACCAAATAAAAAAAAAGGTTTTCAAGATTTTGAGTTGGGAAAATATAAGATTTGATTAGATATAGGTAATTAATCTTAAAAAATCCTTGTCATCTTCATAATTCATGCCAAAAAGTTATCAAATTATTGTTTAAGAGTTGAAAAGGTCAGGTTTAGATTCATAAAGTATCATCAAATTACTGATCAATAGTCAATTTAGAGTTTTAAGTTGATTAGAACAAGATTGATTAGTAATGACTTAAAAATATTAAATAAGAGGTTTGTAATACTTTCTTTTTTATTAGTATTTGTGAAGTGGTCCAGGTGTTGAAAATAATTTTATTGGATTCCTCACATTTGTTTATCAATATGATATATTCATTAATTTTTGGATAACTGAGAAACCTTTAGTAATATTTTCAAGAAACAAGAATTTTAGATTGTTTAATTGTGAGAGAGGATAAGAAAATTACCAAAAGTAGAAAAATCTAGGCCATTGATGCCTCTTGATCTAACAATTTAGCAATAGTGTGAGGAAGCTGACAGTCTGTCGTGGACCGGAGCAAACCCAAGAGAAAAGGGGTTGGTTTGTTAAACCATTTCTTCAACCTGATTTCTCATCTTTGTCTCCTGTACAATGAAGACAAGGAGATGTCGCAATGGAGTTTGGTTGTGCTGTCAAGCTCAAGGAGAGAGCAAAAAGGGTGGAAAAGGTTGGGAAGTGCAAGAAAATAAGGAATAGAGAATCATATATTCAAAGCAAGTTTAAATAGGGGACGAGTAGGCATGGTGTTTGTTTTGGCCCTCCTACCATGCCAGTTATGACCGGCTTGGCGGAGCAGGTGTTGTAACCCTCTCCCAAAGCCCATATCTCTAAAAATGGTAGGAGAAGGGGATAGGGAGTAGGGAAAAGACCAACTAGATCTCAAATGGGACTAAGACTCCATGTGGCATCATGTCTCTATGGTGGTTGTGTCCTAGGTCACTACTAGTGATGTCAAGAGGTAGGGGATGACCTCTCAGTCACCCAATCAGGATGTGATCCAAAACCGCTCAATTAGGCAGTCAAGTACATCCCTAACCAGATATGTGGATTGAGTGATCTGCTTCCTCCTATCGACCACTCGATCAAGATCAGACGGCTCACAAAAAGTCAAATCAAGAAAGAAAAAAATGTTTGATTTAAATTTGGAAAATCATAACTTTCAGATAGCACGCCCAAAAATGACCAAGGGTTTAGAAAAATGTAATCTTCTTGTAGAGTCAAAATGAGAATGTTAATATTGATAAAAAGATCAAAAGATTCAGAGAGTGTTTTATGCATTTAGAGTTATACAAAAAGGGTTCAATCAACACATTATTAGTTAAAATTTGATTATTGGTCTACATTTGACATATAAGTTATTGAAAATATGAACATAGAGGTTTATGAGTGCAAGTGAACCTATAAAGAGTAAAGACATAAGTTCAAGAAAAGAGATAAAACTCACTTCATCACATCCTCCCCTCCTTGAAAGAAATTTTAACCTCAAAATTAGACATCTTTGAAGTGGTTAGGAAAATGGCCTTTAAATCACACGTAAGTTCCCATGTAGCATCATCATGATGTGTCATCATTTGCACAACAAACTCACTAGAAAAAATTATATCTAGAATTTAAACTTTTAGCAACGAACAACCCATTTGTAAACAAGTAAGAATTTTTTCAGTATCGAATGGTATTGGTCCCAATGAACAATGCTTTTAAGAGATCAAATCAAAGTGGTTATGATGAATAATATTTAAAATCTAATTTTGAAGAGAGTGATTAAAACTAAGCAGAAACTAAAGATACAAAAGTAAAACTAGTTAAGTTGGGTTTTGATTCAATATTAAAAGATATTGGGGGTTCGGGTGATCACCACCATAAACTACATTTTACTTAACCAATTCAAATCCTTAATTATAATGATCAAATCAAGACCATATGGTTTTGCATACTTATAAAGAACAAACCTCAGAAAGGCCAAATTTCTTTCAATCCCTAGGTATTGGCATTTGTGAATCCCCATCCAACCATCCAACAACATTCTATCAGGGGTCTCGTCAAGAAAATGTGATTTCTAATCTGATGTTCAAACTCATGGATCACATGGTCTCATCACCACAATTTATTAAACACGAGATAAATTGGGTAAAAAGATCACAAACTCCATTAGCGTGTCTCATCGGGAGATTATGGGTTCATTTTTGTTGGGATTGTGTGTCTCATCACCCCACAAAGAATATAATCTATCTAACCATCAAACAAGATCAAACGGATGGAAAAGATCTCATCAATCAAGCATTGGAGTTAAATACAATCAAAGGAACGGGCTATGGGGCTAGTCCACATGCCCCACTAGAGAAACTACTCAGACATAATAGAATAGATACAATAGTAGAAGACATAAAGATGTAGTACAATATGCCCCTGTGTGTCATGACTCTCCCTCCTTTTATAGGAGGGAGATGGGGGCTGAAGCCCTAAAAAATGATCATGGAGGCACCAAAGCGTCCTAAATCGGAAACACTAGTTGATCAACTAGAATACCAATCGGTCGATTAACTTTAGTGCATGCTTCAATGGGGTGAAACCCTAAAAATGGTTATTGGTGGCGGTTGTAAGTTATTGGATCTGTGATGTTAGTCGCTTGACTAGAATACCAGTCGGTCGACTAGATTTAATTATTTGTGTGGCTTTTAAGCATGGATCTTGACCAGTTTTGAGTTGATACTTCGACTCTAAGGAAGGTCAGTCAACCAGTTTGAAGTGAGTCAATGATCGGTTGATGGTTTTGGCTTTGACTGAGTCTTCACTGGCGAGTCAATCGACTAGGATCTTAGTCAATCAGTTGGAGTTCTGGGAGGCTGAGGTCTCGTGTAAGTGAGTCGATAGACCGGGTGTGCCATTCGATTGACTGGGAGTCTGAGGATGAGAATTGAAGCCTCTGATTCATGGGTCTTTGGGGATTTGGAGTGATTGGGCATGTTCTTGCAAAAACCCAAATAAATATAGTAAAAACTCCAATAAACTAGAGAAAAGCTAAACTAAGACAATTAAATCTAAAACTAAAGAATATTAAACATAATGCTCTTAAATAGAGATCTAAAAGATGCAAATAAAATGGGTAAATATACATTTATCACAACGTTATTGTGATGTTTCCAGAGTACGTTCACCACATTGATGTTCTTATTTCTGAGTTCTTTGGTTTGTCTATCAAGGATTTTGATGGGAACTTCTTGAAAGACGAGGGTATCCTTTAGCTCAATAGGCTCATGATTAAGGAGATGGTTGGGATCTTCGACGTTCTGCTTGAGTTTCAATACATGAAATGTGTTATTTATAATGTTGTATTGAGGAGGTAAAGACATTCACAAGTGCATTTGGTTCAAAATTTTGAAGGGGCCCACGTATCTAGGACTGGTCTTCACTTTGTTTTTTGAATAACCCTTATGGGCCTAATCTTCATAAACACAATATCTCCTACGTGGAAAAACATGTAAGTTCTATGATCATTTGGATATGACATTTGTCTATCGTGTGTCCTTTTCAACCTGTGATTGGTAATATCGAAAATG
This sequence comes from Alisma plantago-aquatica, assembly GCA_963693085.1. Taxonomy (NCBI): domain Eukaryota; kingdom Viridiplantae; phylum Streptophyta; class Magnoliopsida; order Alismatales; family Alismataceae; genus Alisma; species Alisma plantago-aquatica. The sequence goes on from OY856411.1 coordinate 1,097,715,579, forward strand.
TCTGAAGACAACTATAACTCTTCATATGTCAAACTATGTCTATCATCGACTTCTATCTAATAAAGAGGTGATTTTCATGGCCTTTAATACAAAGCTTCGTATGGAGGAGTTCTTATGTTGAATTGATAGTTGTTATAGGAATATTCTAATAAAGGAATATAATAATCCCACAAGCCTCCCTAGTCTAGGATACAAGATTGTGGCAAATCCTACAAAATATGGATTGTCCTTTCATATTGCTTATTTTTCTGTGGGTGATAAGTTGGGCTAAAACTCAATTATGTCCATGTCTTATGTTGAATTTGTTGCCAAAAGTGAGATATGAACTTTGCATCCTTGTCTTAAAAAAATAGAAATTGGGATCCCATGCAACAACACTATTGACTTAATATGTGGATCAACCAGCTCAGATACTCTGGTAGTTGTCTTGATTAGTATGAAGTGGGATGTCTAGGTCAAGCAGTCTAGTATAATCTATATAGTATATATCCCTTTCTTGGCCCTGGTAAACCCACCATAAAGTCCATGGTAGTGTTCTCATAATTCTATTTTGGGATGGGTAAGGGTTGTAACAGACCTCTTATCTTTGGTGTTCATCTTTGATCTATTGACAAGTCAAACATTTAGATATAAGTAGTAATTTCATTGTTAATACTTCTCCACCAAAAGTGCCTTGGCATGTATTTATAAATTTCATAAACCATGAGTGACTAGTGTACTTGGACCCATGATCTTCATGTAGTATACTATCTCTTATGATATAATTCTCAGACACCCACATGTATTTTTTTTATTGTATACTACCATCCATGACGATGGTGGTGAGTTTGGGGCTTCTCTAGGAGTTTCATCGTATTTTCTAGACTTGAGCTACTGTGTCGTGTCATGAGTATATCAAATTGGAGACCAAGATTCACTTTGTGATTGGCCAAACTATTGTTTCATTAAAGTGTCTTAGGGAACAAGGATATAATCCCATATGCTTCCACTCAATGCTGAAGATAGTAGTACACCTTTCCTACTTCCTTTTAAGTGTGTCTGCCACTACATTTGCCTTTCCATGATGGTAGGAAATTGTAAAATTATATTCATTAGGGTATTCCAACCATCTTCCTTATCTCAAATTTAGATCTTTTTGTGTCAAGATGTACTTCAGTCTCTTGTGATCGAGGAGGATATGAAGGTGGCACCATATTGATAATGCCACCAAATTTTAAGGGCATAGATGATGGTTGCCAACTCGATGTCATATTTGGGGTAATTGACTTTGTTATGATTTAACTGGGAAGATCCATGCAAAAAATCACATTAAGACACAAACCAAATCATATCCTAAGGCATTGATAAAAATACAAATCAATAAATTCCCAAAGGCAAAGTCAAGGTAAGAGCAGTAGTCAGCTTGGTTTTGTCTTTTAGAAAATCAAACTTACAAGCTTAAGACTAGATGAAATGTTCTCCTTTGCAAGTTAGCTTGGTGAGAGGTAATTCGATCATATCGAAGTTAGGGATAAAATGTTGATAATAACTTACAAGTCCAATGAAAGTACAAATTTCTGAGACAATCTTGGGAACCAGTCATTCTAGCACAGAGACAACTTTGTTGGGATCGACAAAGATTTCTCCACTTGAGATAAAATAACCCAAAAACATAACCTTGTCAATCCAGAACTCACATTTCGATAACTTGGCATAGAAATTTTGAGTTTGAAGGATATTGAGGACTTTGTGAGGATGTATACAATGTGACTCAATATCTTTAGAATAACAAGGGTATGCCAACTAAGACTACCACAAACTCATTAAGAAAAAACTGGAAGACTTAGTTCATTAAGGTCACAAATATTCTTAGGGCATTTGTCAGTCTAAAAGGCATAACTAAGAACTCATAATGTCCACAATGATTTCTAATGGTTGTTTTAGAGATGTCATACACCTTAACCTTAAGCTGGTAATGCCTAGATTCGAGGCTGATCTTTTAGAAGACATGAACGTAGTAGAGTTAATCAAAGAGATCACCTATTCTAGGAACTAGATATTTGTTTTTATAGTAGCATGGTTGATCAAATGATAATCGATGCACATCCTCAAGGATCCATCTTTCTTCTTAACAAAGATAATGAGTGCTCTCCATAGGGATGAACTGGGGCAGATAATGCCTTTGTCAAGAAATTCATATGACTATTTCTTGTGTTCTAAAAGCTCTATAGGTTCCATACTAAATGGGGCTCAAGATATGGGTGCGGTTATGGTGCCAACTCGATCGTAAATTCAACACCACACATTGAAGGCAATCCTAGGAGCTTCTCTAGAAAGACACTCGGGTACTCATATACCACATTAATACTCTCTAGAGTTGTCATATCAGGACTGACTAATGTAACAATCATTATATATGCCATGCGCCCTTTCACTAGCATGGATTGAGCTCTAATAGACAATATTACAAAGTTTCCATTACAGCTTTATGCATGGAATAGTAATAGTGGGAAATTTTGGCTTGGAAAGTATGATTTTATTGGTATGATAATCAATGACATTGTGGTTCTCATACAACCACTATGTGACAGCCCGTCACACAAGCAATATTACTCAAAACTAAAAAATGATCAACTGATAATAAAACGCATATATAAAAAGAGGGTTAATTTAAACCGATTAAATTTTCACAAACTTAATTACATTTGCACAAAAGCCCAACATCTCAAATTATTTCATAAATCTAATCAAAAGTCTCTTACAAAAGGCTATGTGACCTTAGACACAACATTAACACACGAGATGGCATCTACATGTACAACACCAGAATACTATGAAAGCTCGAGTCGATAAAACACTATAAACAAAATTGTCCTGCCTGGACCTAAGAGTACACAAATGATTCTAGGACACGCTAGACATATAATCAAATTATTCTTTGTTCCATCACATCAGCTCCTCCTCGTTGCCATGGGTCCACTACTGCTACTGACAATCACCTAAAAAGATTGTGGTAACCCACAGGTGAGACCCATGTCCCAGCGAGAGATATAACTATCAACAATGCTTATTGATTACAACAAGTTATGTAATTAATCTGGTTAAGTAGATTAAGCAAATAGACACATAAAGAAATAAAATAGAATTATCAATCATACGGGCTTGTTAAGAGAAATTCTAATAAGAGTCTTAGAAGCTAGCATCACTCTCAATTATCATTTGTAGAAATTACCATGAGCATAACCATCATCATGAGCCTAATTTGCATCATAAATATTGATCACAACATGAGAATATTTGAATAGTAGGATCATGTCTAACAATATAGCAGGTATATAGTCATAATGAAACTAACAACATGAGCATAACTAACGGTATATCATATCTAAAAGTATAGGCATATCCTATAGGATGAGCAAAACTAACAATGTGAGCATGTCTAATAGCATCTGGCATCTAATAGGATAGGCATATATGCATCTTAAGTAGAGTTAACAACATAAGCACTACTACCAGCATAAGCATGATTAGAGGTATAAGAATAGCTAACTACATAGGCATGGCTAGCAGTATAAGCATAGATGATGGCATGAGATAACTTTTATCAAAAACAGAACCAACAGATAGCAGTATTTCTAAAAACAGAGGCATGGACACTTCACTTATTGCACTATACAACATCTATATGTGAAAAGAGTATCATCCAATTTGAAACATGTTTAATCCTAAGCAGATATACTACACGATTGTATTATGTCTTTTATTAATGCACTGAGGATTCGAGTCGTACCACCCAAATCCAACTGACCACTGCTAAGTCAAAATCAATGCCATACAATATCTAGGAAGAGCTGGAATTCAAGATCTTCTCCCCACTCGATCAGTACGAGTCTGCACCACAACGACATATCAGTCAAACTGCCACCAACAACATATAGTCAAGCTGAAAACACCTAGCCCGCCTTGGTACAGGTCATGACGCTAGACACCAGGGTACTAAGACCTACCACTGAGGTACAACCACAGTCGTCCTCCAATCACATCAAGTATATAATCACTGAGACACGACCGTAGTTGTTCTCACACTAAGGTATGAATGTGGCCATCCTCAAAACACCTGGGATTAAGATGACAAGGACATATAGTCACTTACACATTACAAACTAAACAATATGCACTCCGAGTTTCCCTTAGGAATACTCATTTCACCATCCAACAAGTTCTAACACTGGAATGGATCTATAACCAGGGAAACTACATGATTAAGGTTTCACTTGAGTAATTAATGCCATTTGGGTGAATTATGGCTTTATCAAACAAGTGGACAAACAAAACCTAATTCATCTCTAGCAAGTATTAATATATAACAACTTTAGAAGATATAAAACATATGAGGCATAATCCTTATCACATCACTACATGGTAATGTTCACTGCCACTCATAAGATCATCATTGTTATCACATCACCATGGGATACCAATCCCTTATCCAAGGGTCATTAAAACCACCACATCATATCTCATGCAAGAACATCATTATCTTTCCATGCCTTCCAAAAGGCTCAACAAACCATCATCGTATTTGTGATACATATGTTTAGCATAACATTGCAATAAAGAACTAAAAGATGTTCACAGGATAACATAGTAAGGTTATTTTAGTATTAAAGGTATTCCTTTATTATAACAATATGCAAGGGAACTAGGTATAATTAACCACCAAGATTTAGTTGTACTAGGATTAGAATTAACAACACAAGTTGAGCTTAAAATTACAAATCACCACTTTACAACAACTTTAGGTTTATATTTATTCTAGAGCAAAGGTACAACTACAAACTCGTGGGATTAAAACCATTGATCCTAAAACATCAAATCCTGGACATCAGATCAAGTGCAATAAACACAACTCGTCAGATCATAGACCACAAATCAGACCATCAGGTTCAAGGAAATTAAAATCATTGCATTGTGTATAAGAATCAACACCATTGGATGACAGTTGCATAAAACGTAACAAACAGATTAGGGCATCAAACCCAAACCTTATAAGTGTAAAATACTCACCCAAGACCTTCAGATGTCAGATAGGTAAAACCATCAGATACAAAACATGTAAAACCTTCAGACATACCTCTAGGAAAACCATCAAATTATGACATAGAAAGACCATGTATCACCATCGGATGTGACCCCTAAGCTCATCATCAGTTGTGAGCTCTAGGATCACCATCGTTTGTGAGATCTAGGCTCACCATCGATTTCAAGATCAAGGAAGCCCATAACATTAGGTATTAGTGAAACCATCATTTGTCTTAGCCAAGCGAACCATTGATTGAACAACAAAGTGAACAATCATTCTAATACTTAGAGAAAACAGTCCATAAACTTTTAGTATGACCGTCGGTTGTGTCACTAAAGACTAATATCGATCAAACACTTAGATAAATAAGTAAATCAGCAATTAAGATAGCCATCAATTGTGAACCTAGTGAGACCATTGAATTTCATCACTAGATGGAAGAACATACTTCAAACGTCGATTAAAACCATCGATTCATTAGAGGGAAAAAACATAATTTGGCTAGGGTTTAAGGAACCATCATTTGAAGAAGAAAAAAGATAGGAGAAACATGACCATTGGTTCTTTAGCACATCAAGCCTTCAAAATAGTAACAAGGTGCGAACCATCAGTTGGCACAAGAGGCCCAACCATTGAGTTATGGAAACAAGAGAAAACCAACTCAAAGCATTAGAGAGAAACCATTGTTTGAGAGAGAAATAAGACCATAAACTTGAACCACTTGGGAGAGCATCATGACCATTGTTTCTCAAACATAAGAAAGTCCAAAATAGAACCTAAGTCCAAGCCATTGGTTGGCACAAAATGGTCAAACCAAACAACGCCAAAACCAACTATCATACTGATACACAAGGAGGGAAAAATCTGCTCAAAACCCTAGGAAAAACCATCATTCATGAGGGTTAAGATAACCATCAATCATTCAGTAATGAAGACAATATAACCATCATTTATTGAGCTCATTAAAGTCACAAAAGCAGTAGCTAAAGTACCATCATCATTCCTTAATAAAGGCCAACCCATCTGGTCACTCAACAAGTGAGAAAATGTTTCAAGGAATCAAGTGAACCATACTTTCAACCATTCAAACACAAAACACCACCATCATTCTACACAAAACACTAGCTGTCGATTCTCACCACAATAAAACCACTGATTCATGGCCAAGCAAGGTCTAAAGATCATCTTTCAAAACAGGGGGAACGTTCTACTCATTGTTGTGTTTTTTTAGCAAGATTTGTTCATGGCAAGTTAAAAGTAAGCAATAAACATGAACATAGTTATATAAATCACCTCAAGGATAAAGATCAGGCTCCAAACAGCAAGGTGTCTCAAGGAAAGAGAGAATAAAACCCTAGATTTGAGCTCCCTACTCGTCCAAGATAGCTTTCTCTAAGAACAAGCAATCCTAGGTCAAGGAAGCAAGAAGAAAAGTGTTCTTTAAGAGTTTCTAGCACAAACTCCACCATGGAAACCATGGATCCGACCAAGAGGAAGAGAGGGGAAAGTAAGAAAGAAGGGAAAACGAAGGAAAGAGAGAAGTTCTTACTTGATTAGGTCAAGAACAAGCTAAGGAATCTCTACAAGCTTGAAGAGATGGTAGATCTGATCTCTATGTGCACATGCAAGTAGATCGACCAAGCTCCATGTACTTGGGCTCCTTCTTCTCCACCAAGCAGGGGGACGAGCTCCAAGTATAAGGGAATAATAGATATTGAACTGTGTGTTTAAAGGATTCTTTGGCATGCAAGAAGGGAAGTATAAGAAGCTAAAAGGGAGAGAGAAGGAAGAGGTAAGGTGTCTAGCCAATCTTGCTAAGTGCCCAAGGCCAAGACTATATTTTTCATGCAAACCAGTAGCCCAACGTTAGTGGAAATTTAGGAAACCCACATAAATTTGATTCCCATGTCAACCCTCGACCCACTTACAAGAAAACCCATCGAATCATCACACAAGGTAGCCCATCTAAGAGAGGAAATCCTAAGTTCAACCTTAGGTAGATGTCACACATAAAACTAAGGTGGATCTAGGATCCCCATGCTACAACTAACTACAACATGATATGAAAACATGTGAGACACAACAAGAATGTGACAAACTACAAGGAAACCTTATGTGTAAATTGCATAAAAGTCCAAAACGTGCACAAAATTACATAACTTGCTCAAACAATGCCCAAATTGGACCAAACTAGAAACATAGATTAATTAATTGATATCAAAGTATAATCAAGATATTAATTAAGAATCTAAGCATCCAATTAGGTAAATTAAGAATCATTAGGGTTTAAGCTAGGTCAGGGGTCTTACACACACCATCCTGAAAATTAGGTCAAAAATCCCCCTATAACAATCTTGACCTTAGGTGAATGGATAAATTGTCCCCTTACTTTACGATCATTTTTTTGTAACTTTTCCTAATTGAAAGTTTATGAAGATTATAGGAATCTAGAAACAAGAGTTTTTGTTAATTAACAACTTGTTTGGGGCTTAAGTCTAAGTAATTGAAATAATATCATAATAATGGGGTAATTCAAATTTATACTACTTTAATAATTTTTAGTTGAATGTTAGCTCTCTAAAACTTTGCTATGTTTATGTGAGGGGAAGGAAGAGTCAACAATGAAATTTGAGAATCAAAGGATATAGGAATTGATAAATACATTAATAGATTACTTAACCTTCATGTCATGATTTAATATACTTGAAAATGTCAAAAGTTGAAATTAACTCCAAATATGTATTCTTCATACCTCGATTTAGCTAACATATCAATTTTTCAACTAAATCAAATATTAATGGCTCAATCAAATTGGAAGGAAAGAAAAATGTAATCGAATATGCAAAACTATTTAGTTTTGGGCATTTAATACTTCTATTGTTGTGATTATAGGCTTTTCTTTTGCCTTTGGTCGGTATGGGTCCATCTCATGATGTCCAGTTATGACTGTCTATTGAGGTGTACATCTCTTACCTCATGTAGGAGAGGATATTTCATACAATAGCTTGCATATCTCTGACACTTTCTTCACTTATTTCTCTCTTCAGTCAACTAAAATTTTGATTCTTTCTCCTACATGTTTCTTGTGCAATTTTACTCACTTATATAACAAAATCAAACCCTAATTTTCCTTATTTGTAAAACACCTACTTTACCTTTCTAACCACTCCAAACCCTTGACTCGTAGAAGCCTAAAAGCCTAATATGTATAAACTTATCCACCCAAAGACCTATGCCACAACCCTAGAAAATCTTCCCTGAGTGCAAATTGCCTTTGAGTGCATGTGCCACCACCAAGATCAACTTTGCTCCTATACAATACTCTTCTTACCAGACACCCTGCTTCACCAAGGATCAATTGCTTTAGTGGTGAATATCTCTACACCTCCCTCTTTGTGAAATTTTTAGTCTATTTCGATAGCTCTTCACCCTATCATCTTCCCCCAATTATTTCAATTTTGTCTTCATGGAAAAACCTTTAACCAAGACCAGAGCTAGAGAAGGAAGACTCCCCTCTTTGTTTTCACTAATCTACCCCTATTTCCCCTTTTTCACATTTTCTCACTAAGGGTAAAAGTGTCTTTTCATGTGGTTTGATGTCAATAGCTGCTGGACTTTTGGCATATGTTTGTGATGTTTTTGTCCTATCGTGCTTTGTCATTTTGATTCCTAATGCGAGGGTATATTGGTCTTTTGGTGAATTTTCTTTTATTTTTATAGAACAATGAATATTGTAAACTTGTAAAATGTATAACTAAATATATGGACATAAAAATACAAATAAGTAGACCTATGATAATTTGTTTATTTAGAGTGGTTTGAAAGTTTGATTCAAAGGTTTCCAAGACTCAAGCTTTAGGGTTTTAGTTAATGCATGTATAAACCTTGATGGGTGGAAATAATAACAATAGGTGTAAAGCCCTAATTGGAGGATAATAGTAGCTTTTTTTTTATCTAGGATCATAGGTAAGGTGTTTGCCTCCATTTGATTTCTTTTGGGACGTATTGTAACTAAAATCCTAATTTTTGATATGAGTCATCTTTCGAAATATGTTTATCCTTTGCTTAATTCATATGATTTTTTAGAATCCTATTATTTTGATATTGCTTCCCTTATTGGTTACTCAAATTCTCATTGACGACCTTTTGATCTAAATACATATGGATGATCTTATTCCTTTCCATGAATGTTATGTGGATTGAACTTATTAACTTGCATACTCTATTATACATATGTGATCTTAACTACTCATAACTAGATATAGATACACCATATTTTTAGGGAATGGGTTTATTCCCATTAAACATGTGATATATTTATGCATTGGATTTTATTCCTCTCATGGGAATTGAGGTTTTATTCTTCATTCCATGCACTGAGGTTTGATTCCTCTAACAATACTATATTTATTTGACACTGAGGTTTTATTCCTCCTTCCCTTTTTTGGACTATATTGGTTCCTACCTTGCTTTTTATAGTATTAAGATAATCTTTTTACTATAAATATGCACTTTTCTATAGATATATTTTGAAAAGGTTTTTAAAAGGCAAGTTTTTCTTGAATGACGACATCTCTTAATAATTTAAGTGCCTCAACTAATTGTCTTGAATAATCTTTGGGTTGTTCTTCCTTTTGAGCTATCTAATTGACTCAAACTCTCCTTATTTTTTAATCTTCATAATTTCCTATTATGTCCTAATTCATGCATAAAATGTTTTGATACTACACATACTGAGTTTTATGATGATTCCCTTTTCTCTTTTCTTTTCCTTCTTCTCGGCGATTTGGTGATAACATTAGATATAAGAACTTAGAGTGTGTTTACAGTCAGTAAACTGACTATCCTAAGAATTTCCCTTGTATGTTCCCTTATTATAGTTAAACCTCTATATTAGGGGGGGGGACCTCTTTGAGGACACCGACACTAATCCTTTGTTTAATGTCATGGAGTGTTACTCTACATTGTAGAACCCCCATTACAACATGTCAATGTTGAACCTCCTTTGGAAAAACATGAGATCTAGAGTTCTGCCTATAAATTAGAATGTCGTAAACTTTGCATCTGGTACTCCAACTGGCATTCCTTCCAAGCAAGAGTTGGTCTGGTTGGCTAAACTGGACATTAGTTTACCTCTATTTTGATGATGACAAACTTTTCATTCTTATGGAGATAACTTGCTAGTTAAGTGGTTTGGGGTTCAAGGAGATCACACTAAATGGATAGATGAAGTTTACATATTAAAATGCTTGTATTTTCATGTTTTTACCACTTGTAATATCTTGTACAAGTATATAATGTACAAGTACTTATTAGTCATGTAAAATCAAGCATTAGATTTTTCCGATCCACCCAAAACCCTATCTTACACTCACAAGAAGACTTTAGGGTTGATAGGTTTCATATGAGTCATAAATAGGATCTCACATACATTGCATATCTTTACAAATCATAAAAACTTAAAATACATCTTCTCTCAGCATGAGTTGAATATGAGACAATGTCACTGGATGGAATTAATCAAGGACTACAATTGTATAATTGATTATCATCTAGGAAAAGCCAATATAGTGGTTGATGCACTCAATAGAAAATCCTCATCTTCACCCTCAGATAATGCATAAATGAATTCATTAGTGTGCGGTAAGTGGGATATGCTTGTCTCTTTGAGACAAATGAAGTGCAATTAGAAGTATCCTTGTTAGCAAGGTTATTAGCTGAGATGCATGTAAAACCCACTCTGAAGGAACAGATCAAAGAAGCATAACAAGATAGGTGATATCGCCCAAGGAGACTTAAGGTATCATGTTAGAGCTTGGAGAAGGCTCATCTTCAACCTTGGGATGCGTGGAGTGAAGCTTTAAGCTTGGAATCTCTTTAAGAGGCGGGTCATATAACTCCAACCCTCCAATATTATTATTCTTTCTTCAATACTATTCAATTTGTAGAATAATTGCAAATTAGGGTTTCTTATGATCAATTGATATAATAATGAGTCCCAATATGTAATTAGGGTCATTATCCATAAATTTGAGTCAATTGATGATTTTGAGGTTGATGATGATGACATCATCTTTGGATACTTGACATGGGTTTGATCATTCTTGGACAACCCGATATGGGTTGAAGACCTTACAACCCGATATGGGATAAAAGCTTGGGAAAACGATATGGAACCCGACATGGGGACTTGACCGATATGAAGAAGGGTCATTATAGAATCTATGAATGACATGGAGGATTTCTATCCACCATCTTGTACATGATACAAAGGTAAAGGAACACTCTTGCCCGATATAAGCAAAACCCTAGTAAAAGGATAGGGAACCCGATATGATCTTTGAACTTTGAAACCCGATACACATGGCTGATATGATGCTCAACTTGGTACCCAACACCATGCCTGATATGATGCCTAATATGCTTACATGATATGGATAATCTATGAGATGAACTAACATGGTGGAAACTGAAATGGTGCTCAACATGAGTGCACAATATGATCTCCAATATACAGAAAGTCCAATGGTATGCCCGGTATGGTAACCCTAGATAGAGCCCGGTATGGAAACCCTAGAGACAACCTGACATGTTGGATGACTAATAGGGAAGTCTAAATTGAAATAAACATGGCTAGCTAAGGAGAAGAGCTAGTATTATATAGTTGCATAAAGTATGGAAAAGCCATAATGATATGCCCGATATGGGTCTAACAGAAGACACCAAGATGGTTAGACACCCGGTTTGTCAGTGAGAGGTCCCAGGATTGAGCCCAGACCACGGGATGAATAGAATGGCTTTTTTTAATATGCCCGATATGGAGATAAGGGATGCACCCTATATCCAATATGAGGATGTGGTTCCACCATGTTATTAGATAAGTACATGCATTTTCAAATAATAACATTACCAATCATGTAATTTGATATGATAAGAAAGTCTTTAATCACTAAGCTCCTCTAAAGTGATGCTTATGATTTATGTAATATTGAGCCATGATGAGTTTAACTTAATCGTTAATGATTAGGGTGTAAACCTTAAAGATGAGAACTAAGTAATTTACATCCTAGAAAGAACGAGAGAAAGACTAGGACTTGAAAGATAAGTATGTAATTAGCATACACTAATACCCTTGAGATGAGTGGAGTATGAGTTAGGTTATGATTTATGTTAATGAAATCTTGAAACCCTAATCAGTTGAATATAACCCTAATTCATTAGAAGAATGTGTTCCTTAGTAATTCATGGTTAAATACATATGTTGAAATTGTTGATAACATGATATAATAATCATGCAAATATCCTAATGCATTGAGTATGGTCAAGTAAGAGCTATGTGACTATGTGATACAAATCCAATGAGCTATGTGGACTATGTGAATAAGTATCTGGGTCTGATGACCTTGAGGTAATAATCATCTGCTAAGTGGTGACAGTGCTTAGTGATGAATGAAGGGTTGAATACCCAAGAAAGACAATGACAAGAGGTTGAGATTCTAAATGAGCTATGTGACTCAGTGAATATGAAAGTATCTGACGAATGCTTTTATGCTTTTCTTTATAGTAATTATTGTTAATCTTGTTTGCAACTTGATTGATGCTAAAAAGATATAGTAACACACTTAATTAAGCAAGATGAATATTATCATATAGTTGCCCAGACCATAGATCCATTCAGTGTCAGCAATTATTGAGTGGTGAAACGAGTTTTACTCGGAACGCATATTTTTTAATATGTGAGAATATAAGGGTACTCAGTGGACTCCCTAACTAAAATAAGGGTGCTTGGTGGACTCCCCAAATACATCAGGTTGCTCAATGAACTTCCTGATAAAATCAACACAGGATCGCTCAATGGTCATCCTGATAATCCGGGAAGGCTAAGTGGTCTTCTCCCGAAGAGAGTACATGCTATGGAAGTAACTCTATAGCGAAGATGTCGGTATACCACGGCATAGCTAATTACAATAGACACAAGATGTCATGCTAAACCTAAGTGTTACTTAAGTATTCTTGAGATGAACGAGAAAGGAGAGGTCTTGACAGTCGGCTCTGCCATTGACCTTGTATGGTACCGATTTTGACTTACTAGTGGTCGGTTGGAGCATGAGCGGTATATCCCATCTCCCCTGGGCATAATGTAAATGTGAACATGTAATCAGCCGTGTAGCTTGCTTGTCTAAGGATCAAAATATGGAAACATTGGTTGATGCCTTATTTATTTTATACATCTGAGTACATAAATGTTATGCATTTTATTCATATTCCTTTTCAAATAAATGACGAATTATAGATTTTTTATTAATGTCTATACCTTACACTCAAAGATATACTTATTAGTCAATGAAATACCTGTAGTTCATTTTCATATTATTTTCTACGATAATAATATTGCTGGCAGAGAGTTATATCTCTCGCTGGGACAATAGTCTCACTCTGTGGGATCCACAAATTTTTAGGTGATTGTGGATGAGGGACTAGGAACCGAGCTATAGAAGAAGGATTGTGTCAGCAAGAACAACAATAGTATTTCAGGTTAAGAACGCTGTCAGTCAGGGTTTTGTATATAGATGTCTATGTGTCATCTCTGTACTCTCAGGTCCTTGGGAGATAATCCTTAGTGATTTTCACGAACAACTTGAGATTTTGACTGGCTTGTCTTGAGGTTTTTATAATGCTGTTATATATAGTAAAGCGAAGCAACTAATACTTGTTGTTCTCGAGAAGAGTCGACATGTTGAATGTTTGACATGAACTGTGTGTATATAAAGCTTTGGTACTTTGTGTAAAAGCTTATTGAATAGGGATCTATGTGAAAAGATGGTTTTAATTTTTAGTGATTTTCGTTAACTCTGTTATTTGTGATAATTCTGCATTTTTACTGGTGATGGCTTGATTTGAAATCGGGTCATCACAGTAAAGAAATTTCAACTCAATGCCAAGGCAGTTAGTATCTTATATTTTCTAAATCCATTGGTGAATTTAATTGCATATATTCTTGTGAAACCGCTAATGAGATTTGGAATAAACCATTGGTTACACATGAAGGTATTGTTCAAGTAAAGAATACTAAAATTAGTATGCTTAAACAAAAGTTAGAAAAAATTTGTATGATGCCTAATGAATCTATAAGTGAGATGTATGCTAGGTTTTATTCTATCATCAACAACTTGAATGCATTGGGCAAGTACATTAGTTAAGAGAATCAAGTATCTAAGATACTAAGATCATTGCCTCCAAAGTACAAGCCCAAGGTGACAACCATTGAAGAAGCAAATGACCTCACCAAATTGACGATGGAGCATCTCATTGGCAACCTTGAGAAACATGAGGCCACCCTTAAAGAACAAGAAATACTGGAGGTCGAACTCCAAAATGGGAGAAGGAAGGATATAGCATTCAAGGCTATAATTAAAGCTCAAGAAAGTGATGAGTCAAGTGAAGGAGAAGATGAAGAGGATGCACTCATTATAAATGGTAACCAATATAGAATATTTAAATCTAACAAAATTAATTATTTCTTCCTCTTCTTTCCTTAGATGCTTTGAATGTGGCAATATGGACATGTAAAAAATGATTGTCTAAAGTAAAAAAAGGTAAGAAATCCTCCTTCAAGAAGAAAGAAAAAGCCTACAAAGCAGCTTGGGATGAGTCAAGTGACAATAGCAAGAGTGGAGAAGAAGAAGTGGAGTTTTTCATGGCTAAGGAAGATGAAGAAGAAGACTCAAATGAGGTAGACATTTTTTAATTATCTAAACTTGATCTAGTAAATAGTCTTGAAAAAACTCATATCAAATATATTGATTGCAAAAGAAAATTAAAAGGGATTTCTAGAGTCAATGTGGACTTACATGCTAAACTAAATGACTTTACTTCTGATAATGAAAGTCTTATTTCTGAAAATAATACTTTGAAAGCTTCTATTGATGATTATAATGCTAAATTGCTTGCCTTAGAAAATAATAATGATCTTCTTTCCCAAGAAAAGGTTGAATTGATTGCTAAGATAAATGACTATCAAACTCAACCTATTTTATCCACTCATTCAAATTATGACATCATTGTTAGAGAAAGAGATTCATTGGTTTCAGATTTAGCTCGAGTGAATCTTGATCTTACAAAGAAACTTACTGAAATACTAAATTGCATAAATATATTGATAATCTAAAACATGATGATATCCTTGATAAAGTTTTGAAAAACACTACTGGACAGGTTGGAAGAAGGGGCCTAGGCTACACATCTAAAGGAAAATCTCATCAAAAGCCTAGATCTGGAAAAACACAAGCCCCTAAAATCAAAACTATCTTTGTGCCCAAGAATTATGTAGAACATGTCCAAAATGTTGAGAAGAAGAGGAACCAAATTGACGTTTCTTTTTGGAAAAACCTTAACATCTATTTCATCTTAAGAAAGCTTACAATAAACAAACTTGACCAAAAGGGATAAACCATGGTATTATCAGTACCATTACAATTATTAGCTCCTATAATAATGATAGACCTGAAGTCCATCGTACCCTCAAATATATGAGGGACATGCAGGTTTTTTGTGTAATTAACCAAACTCCTTGAAGCTTGGATAGCTTTACATTCCAATTGAATCTTCAATCGCTTGAGTAAACAACAGTCGGAATGTCTTAGTGCTTGCTTCATGGATTTGTATATGCTAAGGATGACATTAAACTCCACAGGTTCCAACATGATCCTCCTGATTGATTGGGGAACCATTCCTCAAGTTATACGAACCTGCACTAGTGTGCTTGAACTTGGTGTCACTTCCCTTGACACCTCTTCCTTTCTACTTCTGTTCTCCTGCCCTGGTGGGTGTCATTGTATCTTCATTTTCCATTATGGTTTGTGTGAGTGCTTCCTGCAATGATTCCCCTTCAACAACCTCATCTATGTCTGGAAAAACTAATGTATGGTTCCCATCGTGTACTACCTTGTCTACAACATGATGATCTACAGTATGGGCCCCATTGGTACTTACTGCTTGACCTCCACTTGAGTTGCTTGAAAGATTAGTTTTCTACCTTACATCTTCTTCAATGTTGTGTGCCATCTTCTTCCTCTTCCACACCTTTGGTCCTCTAGTTTCTGAAATGTCTGTCTCCACATTCACAGGCTTTTGTGGGCAATTTTCAACTTCATCTTCCTCCTCATCATCCAATGCTTTGGGTCTGTACCTATTTCCATCTTCTTGTTTGCTACCTTCCTTCTATTTGTCACGTTGTCTGCATTTGGCATGAATTCCTTTGCCATAGTATGTCTGCCATTTGCCATCCTCGTATGACCATTTCACTCATGTCACCTCCTCTTTTACTTATATCTCATGATCCATAGTGGCATGTGTGCAAGCCTTAGAACTATGTCCCAACTTTCCACAACAAAGACATAGGTCCAGTAGGACCTCATACTCCAGTTTGAATTCCGACCCGTTGATGATAATGGCGGGTTGTACTGGTACTGTGGTATCCAAATCAATTATGAGTCTTGCAAAGCAACTTATCATCTTCTTGACTGTATGCTCGTCCACCTTTACTAGCGTTCCTAGTGCGTGGCCTATTCTCTCAAACATAGCAGAATAGTACAGGTGTAACGGGAGGTTCAATATCCTTACCCAAGTTATAATGTGGTTTGGAAGTCCTTCTGAAGATTGGAAGTTGTCGTCCCATTTTCAGACCATCAAGCAGCTGCTAAACATCGACCAAGGACCACCTGTAAGTGCGGTCTCATAATCTATTTTACATGAGAATTGCACGATGTAATAGTTCAAATTCAGTTCAAAGATGTTCATCCTTCCAATCGGCTTCCATAGTAATCGCAATCTGTCCTCCATAGTCATGTAGCTGACGCTTCTACCAATGAGTTTTACAGTGACCGCGAACATCCATGGAAGCAGAAGAACTTCTTCCACATCTGGAGAGATATGCAGTTCTGGGCATCCTTTGTCTGTGATCAATTATATATCCTCTGGTTTTAGATCTCTAGATTCCAATTCTTCTAAAAATCTTCCCGAGAGGTTGATCCCTTTCCTCCCATCGTTGCTTCCTTGAACATACTTCTGAGATCAGACGTCGTATCCCTTCCCGATCTGGTGTTACTCGCATCTAAGAGGGGAGACTTAGCAGCTGTGTTCTTGGAAAGATGAGGCGGTGTGTCATCTTCTATCATCCAATCGTTGGTGAAGTTAAAGACCTTATCATAGATTTGCATACCTTCTTGTTGTTCATTGTCGTCTTGGTTTCCTTCTCGCCGCATGCAGCTGTAGTGCAGGTTGATTCCAACCTCGGCTACATTGACAAAGCCCCCCCGTGGTTCTCCGTGACCACTGCCTCTGGGATCATCCACTGCCTCCCTCCCATCTCCACAATGCGTGTTCGGCCTACTACTGCTCCAACCCCCACTGAAGCCTCGTCCCCATCTACCAAGTCCAGATCCACGCCCCCAATTGCCGCCGCCCCCTGAAGCCCTAGCGCACCCCGAGCCGTCATCTCTTCCAAATTTACTTTATTACTTGTAACTACTATCAACATCTTGGAAATTATTCATTCTCTTGTTATTACAAGAAGAATAAGGACACCGACTTGATTTGGGTTCCAAAACTTCCATCTTAGAATTATTGAGATAATTTGTTGAGATTTGACCTAAACTTCATTGTGAAATGTGTATATGTCTTATCTCAACTAAAGTGTGATTTAACTTGTATATCTTTGAATATTTGATTGCTTATTTGTATTATTCATAATAAAACAATTGCAAATGGTATGATTTATTTACATTAGATATGATGTATTCATTAAAAAATTTGCAGAACTTCATCTCGGTTGACAAAGATCTCGATCGAGGGATCTTCCGGTCGAAGAAAAAAATTCGATCAAAAGTAATTATACCACAACTATTTATTGAAAATAAAACCATTCACTTGCAACTAGTATTGATATTCAAAATCTCATTATATTAATTCATTTTAAATACTCAAAATGATAAAATCTTTGAAGCATATATTAATGCTATCAACCAAAAGGATCACCACTTGGATACCAAAAGTCTTCATATTTTGTAGAACTAAGTGGTTGATATTAAGTTCTCTAACCACATGAAGTTTTTACATTTGAAAGAATTGAACTGAACTTTAACATGTATATCTCTGTGCATTTGATAATTTACTTGGGCCATCTAAATTAACATAATAAAAAATTATTGTAACCTATGATTGAAACTCCTTCTTATATCATTTACAATTTGCATGCAAGAAATCTTTTGGACCAAGATAGCATCGGAAACGTTGTGAGTAATCTTTAACATTAATTTTTTTCTTTGATATCAATTTTATAATACGAGATTAAGGGGGAACCCAAAGAATTTTTGGATCTATCTTCCATATCTTTTAACTTTTTCTTTATTGACCCCTCTACACCTATTTGGGCTTAACATCCCTTATATTCAATTCAGAGATATCTTTGTTGACTTCATCTGAGCCGAAATGATTCTCTAATCATTTTTGGACTTAACATCCCTTGGAAATGGTTGAGAAAATCAGTCTTTATATTTTGGTCTTCATGTCATCTCTATATCATGGTGGACTTAACACTCCATTGATTTAGAGTATTTATGCCAGTTATATTGTTGTTGGTTTCAAACGTACATCTTAAATTGATGGCTTTCATTGGACATTCATTTTTTATTTAATTAGTTTTCATTAGATACTTTATTAAGGGGGAGTTATTTTAATATTTGACTATCCTTTTGAGATGACAAAGGGGGAGAAATAAATATAAAGAAAAATATTTCATTTCCTTGAGCTTCACAATGGTTTCATGATTTTACTCTCTCGGCAAAAATAAAATTGATGATAAAATTATTTACGAGATGGATATCATGTTCCATATATCTTCAAGCATACTAGCACACATTTCTATGCCACTCAAGGATTTGTTCTTCTCAGGTATGAAATTCATCTTTATAATATTTTGCTTATAGTTTAGAAATGTATGCTATCTTCAAAAAGAGGGAGATTGTTGGATAAATTTGACATTAGCTTATTCTCTATTTTGACGATGACATACATTTCATTCTTTTGAATCTAACTTGCTACTGAAGTGTTTCAGGGTTCAAGAAAATCACACTAAATGGATAGATGTAGTTAACATATTAAAATGCATGTATTTTCATATTCGTACAACTTGTAATAGCTTGTACAAGTATATAATATACAAGTACCTAGAAGTCATGTAAAATCAAGCGTTAGATTTTCCCTGTCCACCCAAAATCCTATCTTACACTCACAAAAAGAGTTTAGGGTTGATAAGTTTTATATGAGTCATCAACAAGACCTCACATACATTGCAAATCTTTGCAAAGAGTCCTTCTCGATTGACAAAATTGTCAACCAAGAATCACTTGGTCAAAGACTCGGACAACTAAGATATAACTTTATAAATCTTTAGTTCTGAGTCAATTTCGGTCGAAAATACTGTCGATCGAGATATAGTCGTTGTAACAAGTTTTAACAAGAGAGAGACATACATATATCCATTAGAGCCAGCTAAACCAAGACAATATTTCAATCGACGAGTTTGTAGACTGAGAGTCATCCGTTCGACAATATTGTCGACTGAGAAAAGTTCTAGAAACTTCACTTTTAACGAACATTTTAGCTGTTGCAACCCAACTACTTTCTACCTAGTAGCTAGTTAAGAAATAAGAACACTCTAGACACTCCCTACAATGCCTCTAATCACTTGCAAACCATTCCTATAAATAGGAGAAGCCTTAGGATACCCAAATCACACTTGCATACAACAATACACAAGCTACACTTGAACAATCACTCTAGAGAGCAACATAACTGAAATACACTTACTATCTTCTTCCTTGAACTCTTAGTTAGTATATATATATATATATATCTATAGATATACATCTATACATATATATATATATATACATACATATATATATATCTATACATATATACATATATATAAACATATATATATATATATATATATATATATATATATATATATATATATATATTACAACTACAATCTCCTAGAAATCACCTATCAACGTCCATTCTAAGTGTTTATGAGGTCTAACTCTTGATATAGGATCAAATCACTGTACTACAATGGTTTATTCTCCCTTCTTCCAATCTACTTCTCCAAGTTTGATGTAATTATGCTCCTTGGCTACTCCAAGTGTGGGAGGTTGTCTGAGGGAGCTTGCTCAGAGATATTCAAGGTGAGAAGGCTGCTCCTAGGCGATTGGAGCTACTTCAAGGCATGAAGGTTGCTCCCAGGTGATTGGAGCTACTTCAAGGCATGAAGGTTGCTCGTAGGCGATTAGAGCTACTTCAAGGCATGAAGGCTACTCCAAGGTGATTAATGCTACTTCACGGAGGTGAAGGATGTGTCAAGGTGGTGGAGGTGGGTCATCATCCTCTCCTTGGGTTCTCTTCCACATCCCGGTAAAGAAGAGGTTGTGGTGAAGTGATTTGTATTTTATTGTAATTCCTTGAGAGGTAATAAAATTTATCACTTGCAAAATCCCAATTGGAGACAATTGGATAGTGGTCTGACATCCTTCAATTTGAATGGTAGAACCACTCCAAATCATGTGTCTCCTCTTTGTGTCCACTTCTCCTTTTCAATTTAAGTTTTAAATTAACTTTAAAATTATCAAAAGCTCCATTCACCCCCTCTAGATCTTTTAGGCCTTGCTAGGATAGTTTCTCAACACAACAATGTTAGGAAAATTGAACACCACTCCTATTGTTGACAAACCAAATGAGTGCTACTTGAACCACTTTGTGAAGTGTATCCACCCTACACCAAGGGTGAAAGTGAGTTGACGATGGTGGATAATGCAGACAATTGGATTTTAACCTTAGGACAGTCCTTTGAGGACATGGCATGCCTTCCTCACCACAATATTCAATTTGTTCCTATGTTATAGATGGATCAACATGAGTGCGGTGAATTGGGATAGCTTGTTCCCATCACACGTCTACCTTTTCTATGGTATAGTTACTTCATCTCTTTTACGAGAACTACATCTATTATACAAGACTGAGAAAGAAGGAAGCAAAGTTCTATAGTTCGAGGCAAGGACCTTTGAGTGTCCCTGATTGTGTACAAAAGTTCTTACAGCTTGAACACTATGTTGCTGAACTAGAAGAGGACCTCAAGGCCACATTTTTCTTGGAGGTGTTGAACTACCATATGGGACACACTCCAGTTCCACAACTACCTCTCATCTTCTAGTAGATGATTGATAAAGACCTTCTTATGAAATCCTGTCCTAGCTATCAAGCACTAACCCATAGGTACAACATCAATAAGTGAAAGAACTTTACTGATGAGCAGAGGCCTTCAAGATGCAACTAATAACTATGACACCATCCCAAAGGAAAATGTATTGTGGGGAATTTTACAACCTAGAGAAGTGACTGGAATCCCATATCCCACCAGGGCCACCAGGCTGGTCACATTAAACTGAAGTGCTCTCAGTGTCAAAAGGGGTCTACTCGAGTGCAACCACCTATGAAATAACATCCACAAAGAAACAACATTAATTGGCAATTGCGGCAACCCACAATTGATGAATGCATGAGATGTTCCTATGATATGCGTGTTTAATTTGTCAGAGTATATAATGGAGCCAATGAAGTTAATATGTTTCTGAACCAAACGTTATGCCAATATTATTTTTGTTTTGAGCATACTTGCATTTAGCTCACTTTGTCATGAGAAGATAGGAATACCATTAGGGCTTAGTTGATGTCTTAGCAGCAATTGTACACCATTATTGGTGGGTGTTTTCAAGGAGAGTGTTTATTCTATGCTAAGAGACCCTATCCCTACGACCTTAGTTAATGATTGGAAGTGATTTGTTATGCCTTCAAGATTCCATAAGAAGTAGGATCTAGTGATGGAAGTGTATGATGGTGAAATAGGTAGTTGAGATGTATTTGGTGGTATCTCTGCCTCACTTTGATTTTTGGCACCATTTTCAATTCTACATCATGAATATCTTTGTTGAAATGTTTTCCATTACAATATATGTAAAAAAGAAAGGTTTTGAGATTTTCTCAAAGATTTGGGCCAAGTCAAGCCATATATGGGAGGATGAATGTATAAAGGATTACTTAGAGTGTAATCATCTATATTGTCATAGCAAACCATAAACCCTTTATTTAGTAATAAAAGCATGGTTGAGAAGAAGTTATCTCTATGTATTACATCGTTGATCCACCCAGAAGTTGAGCAGCCTTAGGATCAAGAGTTTGGAGAAGCTACATAAGTCTATTTGCTAAGAAATTATGAGATGGACAGGTTTCCAATTGCAAATGATGTACCTAGTTTAGATTTCCTTTTCTTGTCAGTTGTCCCCTTGGGAACATGATTTTAAATGATGATGAATTTTATAATAATATAGTTTACTTTTCTATTGTTACATCGCTCTTGTTCGTGATCATGCTTATTTAGAATTTGGCAGGCACCCGTTTACTTTTGCCAATATAATAAGTGGTATTATGGATGGGATTTTGTATGTTTATTTCTCATAATAAGTAAGGAGTGGATCCAATATCGAGTCCTACTCCTTACACCTACATATCTAGTAGAATGGCATTTGATTCTAGTTCACAATGTTTATAATAGACAATGACCCTTTTTACCACATGATCAAAAGTTTATATTCTCCTACTACAAGTAGTTATACTAAGATTGTACCCTAAGTCTCTCAATTTTAAATTGAGCATAGTAGCTACACTTCAGTATTGAGAGTATGAGTGGATTTAGAGTGGAATAGAGTAATGAACAAATGATTATGAAAGTTTAATATGCCTACAATAATACACAAGGTGTGAGATATTTATAATAAAAAATTCAATATTATTTTCATACATTGATGGGAACCAAATTAAAGATACCTTTAATTAAGAAATTTTTGTGGGTGTTGCCTCTTCATTAATCCAGGAAAAAATGTGAGCTTTTCGATGGTCTGGTTGCTTTCCCTATGGTGGCACAGGGTGGAGGAGGACATGGACACACTCCTCTAAAATATTCTTATTCTTTGCAAAAATGGCATATAGGCTTTTGGAAGTGACACTGTCCCAGATGACGGGTGCCATACTTGGTACATCTAATAATATTTTCCACTCTATTATCATTGCCTTTGTTTTGGCCTTGATTTTTGTCGTGTTGGTTGTTACCTCGTGCTTTTCCTCTTTATTTGGAACGGTTATTCATATGGCCATTGTTCTTGTTCCTATTTTTATTGACGTTCTTATGGGGTTTTCCTATTTGTTCAGGGTCAATGAGAATCATGTTAGTAAAACCTAGATAGGCAAGGATTGGCATTTTTTTATTCCCCACCCTAAGGTCCTTTCCATGGATAAGGCTTGATCATAGGTCGCTTGGAAGATGGTAGGTCGACATGATGAGACAAAATCATGTATGGTAATGTGGAGTTTGTTGGAGAAGTGGTATACCCTATATTATTTAGTTAAATCCTTGACATTGCATTCAGAAAGACAAAAAACTTTTACCATGTTCTTCCACATGTTGGTTTCCTTGGATGAGGTTATGGAATGTTTTTATTTTCTCATAAATGGACATGAACCAAGTGGTGACTATAGGTTTTATGGTTTCCTAGTTTGAGGGGATAATTTGTTGAATTCACCCACCAAAGCTCTCAAATGTTAAGTGGCATAGGTTACCTTGTTTTTGTCAGGGCATCTAAGGACCCAAAACTTGTTTTGCATGGAAACTAGCCAGACATGTGTTTTGCAAGGATATCACCTACATCCTCTACATGGAAGGTTTCATGGTTTAACCTTAGGAAGTCTTAATATAGTAGGAGTTCTAGGGTTTGGGTTGAAGTTGTTCATGGTAGAACCCCATGTAAAAATGATGTAGTATGCGCAACCAAGGTGTGCATGGAGTATGTAATGACATGCTTTTTGTCATGCTAGTCCTCAACTTCCATGATTTTTTGGACAAGGCGTTCTTCTCGTTCTTTGGGTTCAATGTTGACCCTATTTCCTTTGACTACATCATTAGACTTGGTGCTTGAAGGGCCATCTTCATTATTAGTTGAACGGGTTTTTAGAGGCATCAACAACAAACTTAAGTGAGTATCTCACCATAGTTCAAAATGCATCATAAGATTAAACTATTTTTGTCATTTCAGTCACTTTTACCAAGTGATTCATAATTTCATTGTATCCAATCTTAGTCTACCCAAAATCAAGAGATTATGCAAGTAATTGTCACAAGAATGAACAAGATGAGAATAATATCTAAAAAAATTCTAATGATGTTTTGGGTTAATATTTAAAGAGGATATTAGATTCTAGAAGACTCTCTAGGATTTAAGAGAAAATTCCTTAGTCTAATTTTAGAATCACTTTGGCCAAGCTGGTCAACAGAGAAACCTCACCACCATAGCTAGGACAATATGAGGTAATTATGTTAGAAGCCCACATTTTGCATCGATCCTAGACACCTTAGTTTCATAGTTATGGATATAAAATTTCCTTAAGTTCATGTGAGATATTATAATTGAGTCTTCCACATATATAGAGGTTATGTGTTTAGTTGTGATACCAATTGTCATGGATTTGTTATACCCAAACCCCAACCCCAAGGTCTTGTGGAAAATGTTAAAGGGATTCAAGTGTCTATCTTTAAATGAACCAAACCACGGAAGCATGCATATATGAATTAAACAACAAAATATCATTTTCATTAAATAAATCGTTAGGTTTTACATAATAGCTTGTAGGAACATGGAAGGTAAGATGCACTCCTTGAAAGGAAATTATATATCAATAAATATATAGATAACCTTTGATTCCACTTTAAGATCACAAGACCCCATGGAGTTCCAGTTTGGCATTAAATGTAATAGTCCAAAAGTTTACACAGTGGTATTATTTGGTAGAATCTAAAATAGTGAAAATAAGAGGTATAAATGTACTTTGCTTGGTGCTCTATGCAAAGATGTAAAATCATAGTTTTTGGATAACATAATTGATTGGCTAGAAATCATATAATAGGAAGAAATAAAGCAACAACTTCAAAGTCTTTCCTTTTGACACAAAAAATGTTCTATCTCATTTTCATTATACCAAAAATAAAATAATTACTACTTAGACCAACTTCTCCAAGGAAGGGTCTATGAGGGACCTCAAGGATAAAAACCAAGAGCTAACCATGTTTCAAATGTGCTGCCTTTTTTTATCACCCAAAAGCCTTCCTCTTTCTTTTGAATGAATAAGAACAAAGTCTATCAGAAGCATGATTGATAATTAGATAAAATTCTCTGTCTAAAAAGGACAGACATGTAAGATTGTAAAATAAGAATGCAAAATATATACAAGAAGAGTAACTATACGGTATAACTAGGCGCCAACCAATAAGAAATGCAAGAAAAATATATCTAAAAAACCTAAACTAATCGTGGATTCCAAGGAAGATATCAGAATTAAAGGAACTTCAAATCATGTGTCTATATATATCAAGAAAAAATTGTAGAATATATAATCAAGTATCAACCAATATCAGAAAGGTTCATCATCCCGTGGGAGAAGCATGGGAGAACACAAAATGTATAGACATAGAAACCCCTCTTCAGAAGAAAAACTAGAGCTAGGGTATCAACATATATCATCACAATAGGACATCAAATGGCAGTATCTATAAACATAACCACAATAAGAAAATCATATAAGATCAAAAATCATCTCCTTATAATTCATGTTAGAATATCTAATGACCTAGAAACAATACTTCACAGAAATAATCTCCAGAAAGCACAAGTTAAGTGAAAACCATCACATCATTCTTAATGATACTCCATAGAGAAGAAGGGTCCTTGTAACTATTTTTCATGGACTCTTCTATTTCTCTCAACACAACAGTGGTACTAGATGTATATGCAAACACAATTCAATCTATGTGGTTTGAGAGAAATAACATTAGACAAGCACTTTTGTGTGGCATCAAAAAAGTCTTATCTAATGTTATTTCTCTCAAACCACATAGATTGAAATGTGTTTGCGTATACATCTAGTCTAACTCCCAAACAAAAATGGAGAAATCATAGTTAAAAAGTAAATGAGAAGTATCTCCATATCCACACTTGTAGAGAAAACAAATGGAGGCAAGTTGAATGCCTCTTATTCTATCATCATCTGAGGTGGGAAACTTGTTATGACCAGCTTTTCAAGCATGAATGGCATACCTTTTTGGCAACTTTATCACTCTAGATCCACTCAAAAATATTAAATTTAGGTTCTTTAGATCTAATCTCATCCCAGACATCTTTAAAACGTATAGAATACTTGCCACAAACAGATAGATGACCATCATCATAAAAGAATATACTAAGAGAACTGAGAAACATAGATAAAGATCCAGAATTTCAAATGCGCCCTTTCTTTGGTGAGACAAGTAGGTACACCGAGCCTTGTGCCCTCTGTAGGGATTTTGGGAAGGGGGTGAAACATAGATACAATAAAAATGTTATCTTTATATCCCATCCGTCATATCTATCAGATCTATAAAATGATGGTAAACAAAAGATACAAGAAGGGATAAAGGTTACATACTAGTTGTCCAACAAGTCTTTTATCAATGAAGAGCATGACTTCTCGGGTCCAAATTTTGATTAGCCACCAAGAAATCTGATTAGATCAAGAAGAGATCCATATTGGCCACTGATATGTTGCATTGTTGTCTTCTTTGCATCACTTTGTTGTCATCTTATGGAGTAGCTTCTCCAAGCCTCTGCTTGTGTGCCTCAACCTCTAATTCACCCATGTAGATGAGGAAGGACATGGTTGCACCATGTAGAGAAATATGGCGTCAGAGATGGCAATAGAACAAAAAGTTTTCTTTACCATAGTCCCCATAACCAGTAGACCACGTCAACAACTATGAAACAAGAAGGAAGGTAGAAGGCATACACCTGATCCTAGAGAAAGTCCAACAATAATCCTTACAGAGTTGTGCTTCTTTTCTCAAGAAGCACCTGAGCAACATCGATGGCAGCCTCATGGTGTAGCACCACATATGGCAGTTGACGACGTCCTGCTAGCATAGTGGCAACAACTTCCACACCTCTCTATATAGTCCACTTGGACCACTAGGAACTCTTCATCGCACTTCTAGAGTTGGAAGAAAGGAGTTGTCCCTTTGTCTTGTCAACATGCTAGCATTGACTTTTCTCCCCTTGTCCATTTCTCCCTTTTATGGGTAAGATGCTTCTGGATCTCACATTACCACAACTGAGAGATGAGGAGTCTTTTCCTAGAAGAGTGTTGAGTGCCTTGGACACCCCCACTTTATATAAGAGTGTATGGGATAGGGCTCCACAGACCTTGGGGATATGAAAGGTCAAATCTCATGGTTTGAAGGTTGTTGTGAATCACCAGTCGATCGACTGAACTCCCACTCGATTAACTAGAACATCCAGTTGGCTGATTGGCTTGCTTTCCTATTTGTAAACATATTGGCTTTTAATATGATAAATAATGCATGTCGTTACATCAACAACAATCGCTTGACCCAATCCTACTAGTCATCTAGTCAGTCGACTGGACTACCCAGTCAGTTGACACGCATTTCCAGTCAGTCGACTGGACACTCTAGTCAGCAATAGCCACTGTTGTTTAAGTTGATTACCCAAACACTTTTAGTAATTGAGTTAAACCTTTTCCATGAGTAAACTCCTATTCTAACTGCATCCTATGCATGTGATGTTGTATCTCCCAAATTACATTGGCAATGAATGTCTATAACCATATTATGACATCATAAGCAATGAGAGGTATCTAGCAACACTCTTGTTGCTATCCAAGTAATTGGAAAGTTGGATAACAACTTCAATCTACATCCATGATCAGTGTTACTATGATCATATAGTTCCTTTGTCTTTGATATCTAGATTGAGCAAGAGGCATGGAATCATCATCCTCTTAACATTCAATCCATGTTCCTTGAACTAGAGAAGACTGTACGAGATGAATGTGAGTTCACATATCACATATTGACTCACATGAGTACGAACATATGGTTCTCAATCTATCTTATCATATAGTTAGGATATCAAATCTTGTAAGAGAAATAAATCCCATCTACATCACTCACAGTTAATCCTCATGTGCCACAACGTATTAAAGCATCACCTTTATGGAAACCCTTATTCAAAGCTAAGTTGGATGGTGTCAAAGTTCATCTAATGACATGTGATGAGTGCGGTGACTTCAAGTCTAAGAACCAAAATCACCAATATCACTTTGAGATCTGATTTTAACTACCATTCAATGGTTTCCACATATCACTCTTAAGGTGGATCTGTCCAGTATACTATTATCTAACAAGTACCTATGTGTTTGACTTGATATCCAATATCATGACTAATGAGACTCTGTCATCAACCAACACACATTCTAGTCTTATGTATTATTGTCATCTATTTTGCTTCCACAATAATATCTGACTAGGGACACAAGAAGAACATATGGTCTCGTTGTTCAGGTCCTCAACCTGAAGACATATATCATTGAGTAACATCATTGTTTAGACATCTACCATGTTTGCATCATTATGTCATGACTGAGAAAAATGTAATAGAGAGAGTTAGCTCTATTATTATCAAATAAATTACATGATGACCGAGTATAACCATCATACGATTGTCTCTCTGGGCATATATACCAACACACCACCTTGATCACCAAGTCTATGAGGAACATGAGTTGTTGATGTGTTAGTCATCCTGGAACTCCCTTTCTTTTCCTATTTGGGCAATAATCCTTTGGATATCTTCCTCCCTCTAAGTGAGACATTTTATGACCAACTTGTCTCACAGGTTGTCTTAAAGATGTTTCAATGTTGTAGAAAACCCTTTGGGACGTGCCCACTTTATATAGGAGAATCATGGGATTACAAAACCCTAGTTCCAATCCCTTTCCTAATTGCAATCCCAAAAATAGTCCAATACTGAATGAATTTTGATCACCCAATCACATCACATAATCGATCGATTAGGTTCCAAAAAGCACTATCATCATTTAGTCAGGTTAGCTAATTGGCCGATCATGATAGTTCAAATAAAGATTGCTTTCCAATTTGAGAGTTTCCTTATTGGACTCTAATCGGCCAACCATGTTGCCTGATCGTCTGACCAATGAAGTCTAGTGAATAACCTAGTCAACCAATTAACAACCAATATGATCCATTGACCCAACCAACAAACAAATTTCGAGGAATACTGGCCGCCTGATCTTAGCCTATCCATGATTCAAAACCATTATAATCATTTGCTTGATTATAATTTTTGATCCCCTTATGCATCCTTATGTGTGTTACCTAGTAGGTTCCTAAGTCATTGTTGTGATGTTCCAAACAACACACATAAAGATTGATGTCTAGTTACACATCATTGCCACCCAAGTAATAGAAATAAGTTGGAGAACAACTACAACATGTAAAACAAATAATGTTTCCATGATCGTATGTTCCATTTGTGACAAATATCCATATTTAAATTGAGTCATGGAATGCCATCCTTTAACGTTCAATCTATGTTCCTTGAACTAGAGATGACTATTTGAGATATTGAGAGATCAATATTATATATTAACTCACATGAGCATGGCCATACATTTTATAGTCTCACTTATGAAATGGACGAGATATCACTCCAAATGAGGGAAAAATTCCATCTACATGATAACTATATTCCCCATGCATCATAGTGTACCCAATCACCATCTTTTTGGTAACTCTTATTCCAAGCATGTTGGGCTAGTGTCAAAGTACATAGAATAACATGTGACTACTGTAGTGGATTCAGGTCTAAGGATCACACTCACCATTATAACATTGAGATATGACTCTAACATGTCATTACGTGACTTCCATGTGTCAACCTCAAGGTGGTATTGTCCAGTACAACTCATTCTCTAACAAGTACCCATATATCTAAGTTGATATCTAATATCATGACTAAAGAGACATAGTCAACACTCTCCATACATGCTAGTCTTATGAATTATTGTTGTCCTATAAACTCCACAATGATATGTGACTAGAACATACCATGAATAAATACTCTTATTATACACATGATCTCATGCTCATGTCCTTAACTCAAATCATGTTATTGAGTCTAAACATTTTTAGGACATTCATAGGTTTATTCATTGTCTCAAAGCTAAAACAAACATAATAAATGGAATTGCCTTTTATTAATAATCAAATTAAGTACAAAGTATTCCTATTACAATCATCATATGATGGTTCTCAGGTCAATCTCCCACTTGCACTAGAGCCTATCACTCATGAATCTAATTTGAAGTGATATAACAATCATGCTTTTGTTGCGAAGTGCTTTTGTAAAGGGATCATCAATGTTGCTTTCAATTGGTACTCTACAAACCCTGATGTCTCCTTAATTTACAATCTCAGATGTGGGATTGTAACACCTAAGTATGTGTTTGGAATGATTATTCCATATGGGCTTCTTAGCTTGTGGAATAGCTCCATTACTGTCATAGTAAATTTCCACTACACCTTCAATGGTTGGAACCACCCCAAATTCATCAATGAACTTCTTGATCCATACTAATTCCTTTGTTGCACTAGAGGCAACAACGTATTGGTCTCTGCTATAGAATCAATCACTATCTCTTGCTTGGAACTTTTCTAACTTACAATGCTTCCATTTAAGAAAAACATGAATACTGATTGTGACCAATAATCATCCTTGTTAGTTTGGAAGCTTGCATCAGTGTAAGTTTTTACAATCGACTCTTCCTTACTACCATAAATTAGGAATGGATCCTAAGTTCTTGTCAAGTAATTAATGATATTGTTCACTTCCATCTAGTAATAATCACCTAGATGTGACTTGTACTTGCTCCTCACGCTCAAAGCATATGAGGCATCTGGGTGCGTACATATCATTGCATACATGATAGATCAATTGCCGAGGGATATGGAATCTTATTCATGTGTGCCCGCTCTTCCAAACAGATGGGACATTGGCATTTAGAGAGACTAATTCCATGTAATATGGGTAATCTTTCTCTCTAGGAATCATGCATGCTAAGCATCTTTAACACCTTATTAATGTATGTACTTTGGTTCAAGCCAAGAATCCTTCTAGATCTATTCCTCAAACTTTCATGAAAGACATATCAGGACATTTATTATTCCATTTCTCATATGGTGAGTTTTCAATGAATTTTTAAGGTACTTAGTTAGCTATAAACATGATAGTTTCAAGAGCATGTACCCAAAAGAAAATTAGAAGATTATCCAAACTGATAATTGATTGTACCATGTCCAACTATGTGCAATTCATTCTTTATGATACACTATTATGTTGTGGTATTTCAGGTGGAGTCCATTGTGATATAATATGATAATCCCTTAGAATGACCTTAAACTCTTGGCTCAAGTACTCACCAGACACCTCTATATGATCGAAGTGCTTTAATTGTTTTGACAAGTTGATTTTTTAATTTATTCCTAAACTCCTTGGACTTTTCAAAGGATTATGGTTTGTGATTCATTAAATACACATATCCAAATCTACTAAAGTCATCAGTAAAAGTGACTAAGTATTCATATCCATTTCTAGCACTTGTGCTACAAGGTCCATAGAAATTAGTATGTATGAGTTCTAATAAGCAACTCGCCCTCTTGGTTTTTCTAGTGAAAGGTGATTTTGTCATCTTTCACAATAAACAAGACTCACATGACCATGTTGATAAAAATTTGAAAGAGTCTAGATAACCATCTTTATGGAGTCTAAAAATGTGATTCTCATTTATGTTCCCTAGACAACAAGGCCAAAGATAATTTTGTTTTAGTCATTCAGTTTTAACTTATTGGTATTTATGTTATATCCATGTGTCTCATGATTGTAATAAATAAAAGCCATAAGACATAGGGGCACTACCCTAAAAGATCTTATCTTTAGAAATGGAAATTCAACAAATCTTTATTACAAACCCAAAACACTCTAATCCAAACAAGATAAAGACACAATGTTTCTATTTGTGGCAGATGCACAATAGCGGTTCTCTAACTCTAGTATAAGACCACATGGCAAAGATAAAGAATAGGTGCCTACTATAGTGGCAGCAACTCTTGCTCCTTTTGCAACATATAGTTCCATCTCTCGTTTGTTCAAGGGTCTACTTCATTTAGCATATATGACATCCACATCTGGTATCCATTACCCAAGATGAAGAAGTAGATAGTTATTTCTATAACATATATACATGAAGTGGAGAACTCTATCCAATGCTTCTTATTTTTCAATTCCTCAAGCTAGAGAGGATAAATTATTCTCTAATATCCATCCTAATGGTGACATTTGTCTCCCTTAACAACTTCTCCTTTTTCTTTAAGTGTAGAAGATTTTTGGCTAGCTTTAGAACCTTTCTTAGCTTAGCCTTTGCTCTTGTACTTTCCTTTTACTTTATTAACCATCAACATGGGTTTGGGCTTGTCTTTCATTTGCCCCTCAATTTTTCTCAATATGCCAAGTAACTTTGTTATTGGCTTATCAAAATTGTTCATGTTGTAATTCATAACAAATTACTTGTATGAATCCGAAAATGATTGCAAGATTACATCTGTGGCCAACTCTTGACCAAAAGGAAATTCCAATCTTGAAAGACTTTCCACATACCCAATTAACTTGAGTACATGGAATCCAACCAAACCACCTTCTACCATTTTGCACTTAAACAATGCCTTAGAGACATCATACCTCTCTAGACTTTCTTATTCTTGATGCATGTTCCCGAGATGTGTTATCATCTCAATGGCATCCATATTTTTATGTTGTTTTTGAAGCTCATGACTCATGGAGCATAACATGAGGCAGTTTATGTCCATATCATCATTGAAAAACTTCTTGTGAGCTTTCCTTTCCGCCCTAGGTGCATTCATAGTTGGTTCATTAGGTAGTGGTGTGTCCAGGACATAGAGATTAAGCTCATGTGTGAGAACAATTCTTAGCATCTTGAACTAGTCATTAAAGTTATTGAGAACAATTTTTATCATATCAAACTAGTCGTTAAAGTAATTCTTTTCTCAAGGACTAATCTAGTGAAAAAGGATTGTTACTAGTGTTTTCCATTGATTTACATAGAAGATATTTTGCATTAGTCAATAAATTGATTTGAAAATTAAATTTGAATCCAGAAATTTAATTTGAAGGAATTAATGTGGACTTTGATTAATTATGATCCTACTATATTAGTCAAATTAATATCTCACTATAAATTTAGAAGATTACAATGAGCAATCGTCTAGGAGCCAAGGTCTGAAACACATTAA
This sequence comes from Alisma plantago-aquatica, assembly GCA_963693085.1. NCBI lineage: Eukaryota > Viridiplantae > Streptophyta > Magnoliopsida > Alismatales > Alismataceae > Alisma > Alisma plantago-aquatica. The sequence goes on from OY856411.1 coordinate 1,097,749,022, forward strand.
GTCACGATCAACTATGAATGACTACTCACAACTTAATTATCAAGGTTGGTAAATATTACCAATTAAACCATATACAATTCTCGGACAGATGGGTTTACAATTATGTGCCAATAATTTATCATATGAATTATATGAAATCTTTTGCCTCTAGGTGCTTAATCCTATTAAGATCACCTAGTCAAATCCAACCTAAGGCTAATACAATAATATATGCACCCCACTGAGCAGGCCCACATACTTATTATCACACTTTCTAAAAATGGATACTGCACCATGCTGAGTGTGCCCACACTTAGTTAAATAAGGTTTTCATATCTATTACACTGAGAAGGCATCTTCAACATTGATATAATATTGAGGAATTTAAATATAAATATGTATATATCCATATGTACTCAATCACCATTACATATACATTATTATAGGTATCATATAATATAACAATCACCACATGCGATAAAGCAAGATATGACAACTACTCAAACAACTTGAGGCAACAAGTGTTTTAAAAACAATCATGAGATATACAACTAAATGAAATCCTAAAATAACCCCTTTCAGGATTTCTTCTCGATCGACCATGCACTCCGGTCGGCCAATGAGAAGTCCTTAATTTTGGGTAGTTCTCATGTTGTTGTTGTTTTGTCACCTCATGTTGATAATGAAACATCCAAGGACCATCCTCTTCAGTGTGGGATTTTGATTGTCTCCTCCTCTCCATCGTGGTCCACCATTGATACCATAACATTTATAACATACTCAATCTCAGGTAACAAATCTTTTTTTATGTTGTAATTCATTATTCTCTCAAAAATGAGTCCTTTTGCAAATTGGTCCTCATTTTCAAGTCTTGTTGGATTATTTTGTTCAAAGGTCATGTATAATGGTATTATTTGATGCACACAGTAGATTTCTCATGTCCTAAATAAACTATAGATCTTGTTTGGAATGAATTTTCAATCTAGTTTGTTATCTAAAATCTTTTATCATACTTTTCTTATTTGTGAACATTTTGTTAACATTTCCATATAAGTTGACATTTTAAGTCCAATTAATTGACAAGACTTTGCAAACATCAAGTAATTCCAATTTGTCAAATATTAGATTTGGAATCAATTTTAAAAATGTTAATCGTATAAATAGACATTTGAATTAGTTGAGAAAGTGATTAAATTAGCCATCTTAGAACCATATTTATGGATGCTAGTAAAATTATAATACTTAATTTAATATGAACACATGGTTCAAATATGATAGATTCTCAATATGTTGTTTATAAAATAATTTTAGAAGCAATCATCAAACAGGGAAAATCAATTACTACTATTTATCACCTAGGTTTATGAGGAAGAACCCATGACTTCTTTTTGTAACGTTGTTGATGTTGACTATAATAGAAGCACAAGGAAATCTCAATGCCTCATCTTTCCACCAAGGGATCTGAAGCAAACCCTTCACCCTCTAACCCTCCACCTTTTTGAAATGCTCACATTCCCCTTTCTTGCTATATAAGCTCTTAGAACCCCCGACCTTTAAGCAACATACCTCCAACTTACACAGATTCCTTACTTCCAAATCACAACAACTCTGCCCCCTTCCACCACCACTTGTCTCAACGACAAGACTCCTGCTACTTTTAGTAAGGAGGAAGATGACCTATAATCATTCCAGTCCTCTGCTGTCTTTGCAACTTAATCGATTCCTACTTTGAAGAAGTGCTTTCTCCTCCAACAAGAACTTTGTTTCCATCTCCAACCCACGACACACTACCGCCATTGAGCATGAGGCTCATACACATCACGTTGACATCTCTTTCTCATCATCGTAGGACTACACCTAGTTGTTACCTACACCGCCAAATCTGATTGATTGCACAGATTGTACCACCATAGAAAAGATCCCCTTCAACCATCCTATCTACTTTTCTACAATCTTCTTTGACTTAACATGCCGCAAACTCTCTAGTACTTACTTGATCCCCTCTTGGGCCAACCAGCAACAAAACTTCCCCCATTAGATCTGGAGTGCAAACTCTGAACTTATGAGAGGACCTCCAAGCAATTTTGGTAATTCATGAACTCTAGACCCCATCCCATGGAACATCAGGAAGGAAGTCCTACCGTCTATTATACGAAGGGTTCAACATTAGAGATTGTAAATGAAAACAAATACCTACCAACCCAGTTTAAGGAAGATGGTAAATGGGGGTCGAGACATAACTCCTCCATCAGGCTTTTAACTCTAGATAAGTAAGCTAAGATCCCTTCTGTAACCTCCTTTATTTACTTAGTTAATGAGATGAATGTAGTTCTAGTAATAAGAGAGGAACCTTAACTAGTTAAGCTAGTATAAATGTTAACAATATCCACATAAAATATACCATTCACTTAAATAAACAAGTACCAAAACTGCAAAAATAGATTAAGAACATGGGCCATATAGAATGATTATATAGTAGTAATATGAAATTATGATGACTAATTGTTTAGAACGTGGCAATGCATTTAGACCTTTATATTTTATCAATATATATTTGATAGTTGTATAACATTAGTACTAAAACTATCAACTATGGATTAGAATGTAACAAATGTTATACACAATAGGTAATTGTATGTGTAAAATTTCAATTCATCACATTCATACGCTACATATGAGTATATATAAATTCTATGTTTCAAGAATAAGTATATTATATTTTATACATTTATATAATGTACATTGACTTCCATAAAATTATTTATTAATATTATAGATAATATTGATAAAAATAACACTTAGTATCAGTAATATAATTCTAGATGCAAAAATGACTAGTGGGTTTTTAGTACCTAATTTTGAGAAACCAACTAGTACTAACATACAATATTAAAGACAAGTAGTGATCATTATATGTTTACACATATAAAACATGGTTATTAGAATAATATGTCATAGTTGATAAATTATCTTAATGTAAATAATATACACATAAGTTAACAAATCATTAGTTTCCAGTATTTCTTAGTGAGTGAATTATGCTTAATATGCTTATTCTTATTCACAATTAAAACCACATCACATATACATAATATGGTATCTAGAAATACAATAAGGATCCAAGAACTATGTTTATATAGATTGATCTAATTCAAATAATTTGGTACACAAGAGAAAGAATACATACAAGGAAGATTACTTCTATGATATAAGTTTGGGTAACCTATGTTAGGAAATATGGCTCAGATATGGTAGTGGAAACAAAAATTTTACTTGTCATATTCCCTATTGAATTGTAGATCACGTCAACAACTATTAGATGGGAAGGAGGGTTGCAAGGTTATACCTGGTCCTAGAGAAAGTCCAATGAAAATTCCCTTACAGTAGTGTGCGCCTTTCTTCAAGTCACACATGGAAAAATGTCATTGTCGGTCTCCTAGTCTGATGCCGTGGACAGAGGTTGACAATGTCCTCCTAGTAGGGCAAGTGCCTCTCGCCTCTAGAGTAGTCTATGTGGACCGCTGAGAACTCCTATCGTTCTAGATGAATGAATAGGAAGGAGTTGTCCCTTATAGTTGACGTGCTAGCATCAACTTTCTCTCCCACAATTGTCTCGCCCTTACTGTTTCTCCCTTTGATGGGTAAAACTTGCTCGAGCTCTCTTAGTTACCACACCCACAGAAGAGAACAATTGTCAGAGCTAATTGATGTGTTTGGGAAGCCCCCAATACCACTCTATTTATAGGAGGGTCAGGGTCAGGGTTTCCAATATGAACGGGAGTCGAAGGTGACATAATTTCATGAATTTTCCAACCTACAAGTGGCAAAAAGGTCAGTTCACATGTGAACGGGTCAGTTGGCATGTGAGCCAATTGGTTCAACCACTAAACCAATCATTTTATCATGTTTCCCAATCATAATTATTTTGGCAATTAATATTCAATTAATGCACAACTTGACGTCAACATCAATCCTTGATCCTATCTTATTGACCAACCAACAATCGGTTCACAACCTGAGATGACCGATTCATGCACCTGAGCTAATCACTTCACTTACTAAACTGGTCGTTTCAGAGTGCATATTGCCAATATTATTTAAATTGAATACCTAACACTTCAGTAATCAAGTTTAAACAACATTCATGAATAAACTCCTATTCCAAGTGCATTCCTATATGTGACCCTATAGGTCCCAAGTTACATTGGAAGTGAATGCCCATAACTAATCTATGACATCACAAGTAGTGATTGGTATCTAGAAAGACATCATTGTATTTAGAAATTTGGAGAACAACTTCAACCTAAAATACATGATTGATGCTACAATGATTGTATAGTTCCATTGTCTTTGATATCCAGATTGAACTTGAGGCATGGAATCACCATCCTCTTCAATGTTTAATCCATGTTCCTTGAACTTGAGTAGACTGTCTGAGATACATGTGAACTCAATATCATATATCGATTCACATGTGCATGACCATGCTTTTCTCAGTGTCGCTTAACAAGTGGTCAGGATATCATACTCCTATAGGAGGGACAAATCCCATTGATATCATTCATAATCATTCCCCATATGTCACAATTATTTGAGCATCACCTTTATGACAACCCTTATTCAAGGTCACATTTGACGACAACAAAGTACATTAAACAACATGTGATGAGTGCAGTGATTTCAGGTCTAAGAACCACAACCACCACCATCACTATGAGAGTTAATTCTAACTACCATTCTATGGTTTCCATGTATCACTCTTAAGGTGGGTCTGTCCGATACACTATTCTATAACACGTATCGATGTGTTTGGTTGATATCATATATCATGATTAATGAGATAATGTCATCAATGAACACACACTCTAGTCTTAAGTGTTATTGTTATCTATTTGCCTTCCACAATAACAACTGACTAGGGACATAACAAGAATGTCTATACTCTTAATATCCGTATGATCTCATTGTTCAAGTCCTCAACCCAAATACATACGTCATTGAGTAATATCATTATTTAGACATTTATTATGTAACATCATTATCTCATGATTGAATAAAATATAATAAATTGGAAGATTGTATTTATTATTAATCAAATCATTTACAAGTTATGCCATTACAATCATCATATGATTGGCTCTCTAGGCATACATACCAATAGACTCCCACTTTCACTTAGATCCAATCACCCATGAATCTAATCCCAATTGATCTAACATGACCATCATGATTTTGTTGTGATAGTACTTTTATCAAGGGCTTAACAATATTGCTTTCAGTTGACACTATGAAAATCTTTACATCTGCTCCCGATACGATTTCTTGTATGAGATGGAACTGCCTTTTTATGTGCTTGGAACGCTGATGCGATCTTGGTTCCTTAGCTTGTGTAATAGCTCCATTTTTGTCACAATATAGCTCAATTGCATCGCTGATGCTTGGAACTACCCCAAGTCTAAAAATAAACTTCTTGATCCATACAACTTCCTTTGCTACATTGGATTCAACAATATACTTAGAATCTATTGTAGAAACTACAGCTGTCTCTTCCTTGGAACTATTCTAGGTTACATCACCGTGGTTGAGGCAATACATAAATGCTGATTGCAATTGATATCATCTTTGTCAGTTTGGAAGCTTGCATCAGTGTAACCTAGACCTATCAAACTGGATCAAAACCCACGGGCACCCATGGGTCGACCCGTTTAAGTTGGGTTTGGGTGATGAAATTTGCCACCCGCTAGAAATTACCCAAATCCATACCCACCTGTTTATTTAGCGGGTTTCACGGGTGCCCCGCGGGTACCCACGGGTGACCCACTTAACTGAAGTAGTTATATAAAAATAAATATAGTGATGCACTAATACTTAGAACAAATAAAATGATCTACTACTAACAATTAATTTTTAAGGAGTTCTAGTCCAAACTCGAACTTGCCCAACAAATATGAGAGAGTGAGAGATCAGGAAAATAAATTCAACATCTACTACATTATTTAGTTGTTCTATAAAACTTAATCTAGATCATACTGCAAGTTACTAACTATAATTTATTAACCAAAATCATACATTATAAGATATTAATTGTACATTAGAAAATTATAGCTAAAAATATGTATGTGTTCGAATGGTTATAAAAATAACTTGTTTTTTATTTGATAGTGACAATGTATAATAGTTGGTTGTTCTTGTGCTATAGTTCATGTAAAAATACTAGCAAATGGTCTTCTTTTACCATTACAATAGCAACTTACAAAATAATTTTTTATTGAACACATTATATGGGCACCCGCGGGTGACCGGCAACTCGCTGGGTCGGGTTTGGATTTGTCTTTCTTTGACCCATTTAGAATTGCATATTTTTAACCCGCACTGGTGAGATCCAAACCCACAATGACCCAACCCAAACCCAACCCACCCACCCATTTGACAAGTCTAGAGTAACCTTTTACCACCAACTTTTCCTCACCACGGTAGAAAAAGAACTGATCCTTAGTTCTTCTCAAGTACTTGAGGATGTTCTTTACGATAGTCTAATGTGCATCACCATGATCTGACTAATATCTTCTCATCATGCTTAAAGCATATGAGACATCGAGGCGCATACATAACATTACGCACATGATAGATCCAATTATAGATGCATATGGAGTCTGATTCATGCGTTGCCTTTCTTCAAAGATTTGGGACATTCATCTCTAGAGATAGCAACACCATGAGACATGGGCATATTTCCTCTCTTTGAGTCCTTCATGTTGAACCTCTTCAATACTTTGTCAATGTATGTGCTCTCACTTAGTCCAAGAAGCCTTCTATATATATCTCTATAGATCAAGATTCCTAGGATGTAGGATGCTTCACCTAAGTCCTTCAAAGAGAATGTATTTCCAAGCCAATTCTTTACCATATGTAAAGTAGGTATGTCATTCCCCATTAATAGTATTTCATCTACATACAATATGAGGAATACAATCATGCTCGCACTAACCTTCTTGTAAACAAACTGTTCATCTTCATTTTGACTAAAGCCAAACTCTTTGACTATTTTGTCAAATCAAAGATTCCCACTCCAAGATTCTTGTTTCAATCCATAGATTGACCTTTATTTCTTACACACTTTATTTGCATCCTTTAGATTTATAAAACCCTTAGGTTGTGTCATATACACACCCTCAAGAATATTTCTGTTAAGGAATTTGGTTTTAACATCCATCTTCCAAATCTCATAGTCATGATAATCCGCAATGGCAAGTGCGACCCTGATGGACTTAATCATGACAAATGGAGAAAAGGTTTCATCATAGTCAACACCTTGAACTTGTTTGAAAACCTTTGCAACCAATCGACTTTTGTGAATTTGTACATTACCATCCACGTCAATCTTCTTCTTGAAGACTCATTTGCACCCTATGGGTTTTACCCCTTCAGGTAGATCCACCAAGGTCTATACCTTGTTGGTGTACATGGATTCCATCTCAGATCTCATGACTTCTAGCCATTTCTCATATTTTGGTCCCTAAACAACTTCTAGGTAGGAAATTGTCTCATCACCAATGACAAATTCATTGCCTTCTTGAGTCACAAGGCAACCAAATCTTTTTAGATCAAGGTGTCTCCTACTATATTTGCAAGGTTCCTGTATTATTTGAGGAGTTTGATATTCCATAGCAGTTTGTGACTTTCTATGTTCTGCTTGTACCTCTATAGGTTCAATGCTTTCTTGTTGGTCTCAAACTTCTTTGAGTTCTACTTTGCTCCCACCAATTCCTTTGGAAATAACTACCGATCATGCCATATTCTCTATTCAAGACTATTTATGTTTATATCATAAAAACTACCAAGGATACTAATTTATTTCTTCTTTGGAATTGGCCAACCCCTCGCCAATATGAAATTTGGTTAGCAAACTATTCCTCTTAAAGAAAGTGCATTTGGCACATATTTATCAACTTTTTAAGAAATTTTTTCTATCTAGATTATTATTCCTTTTTCTCTTCCTATTTTTAGAATTCTCTTCCCTATAATTTTCAAATATACCAAAAGTTAATTGATGTCTCAAGACATGTGTTGCCAAACATGCTAGATAATCCTATTAATGATCTAAACACAACATAAATTATTTTCTTTTTAGAATCTTGCTTATTATTTCATATTTTAGTTGTTCAATAACTAATAAAGTCACCATTTTTATTTATGCACAAAAATTTCTTTTATACAATATTCCACATAATTCCACATGTAAAATGCTAATTATGAATTTCTTTTAGTGAATCCTTTATTATTAAATTTCCTATCTTCCTTTATCCAATATCTATTAATGAATTATTGCAAATAGTGAAATACACAAAATTCATTCCTCATGGAGTATTTACACTTTCAAACCAATAATTTTAATATATCTTCCATATTTCATTATTTGCAATCGAATATACAAAAACATGTGAAAAACCAGGTTATAACAGACATGATATGCAAGAAATATAGAAGTTATATATCTTTTCATCAAAATCAAGGAGACACTATTATATGTTTTAAGTCACACAACAATGATCTAATTTTCATATCCACATCCACACAAAAAATTGATTTTCAAGGTATCACATTGGTATATGTCTATATGTATGTGTGTTTGTGTGGAATGGAGTGTCTATTTGATAAGTAAAAAGAGAGTACATAGCCTCTTATATATATAGGAATGAGGTAAGTGGGTTATAGAAGCCTCATTTAAGTATGAGTACAAGACAAGGAAAAGAGCAGATACAACCATATCAAATATACCAACATGCCCCCGCAAGTTGGAGAGTAAACATTGTGAAGTCCCAACTTGACACCCATATATTTGAACAGAGTAGGAGGAAGAGGTTTGATAAGGATGTATGCAACTTGATCACCTATCCTAGTGTTAGGAGTCATGATCTGCTTGGCTTTGAGTTGGTCTCGCACGAAATGGCAATTGACTTCAATATGTTGTGTTCACTTGTAGAAGACTAGATTATTAGTTGTGTGTATAGCTGCCTAGTTGTCTAGTATAAAGTAGCTGGAGTTTGAAAAGAGATTTCACACTCAGTCAAAATGGAGAACATGCATGAGCCATTACTTGATATTCTGTCTTGGTACTGGAACAAGCTACTACAACCTATTTTTTGCTCCTCCTTGAAACTGGGTGAGTAGCAATCATGACACAATAACTAAAAGTGGACCAATGATCTTTGGAATCACTTGCCCAATTTGTATCTACATATCCAAATATAGATATTAGCTTGAACTTAGTACATTTGTAGAGAAGTCATTATCCTGGAGCAATCTTCAGGTAGTTGAGAATGTGTTGAACACTGGACCAGTGGGCCTGGAGTGGCGCACTCATGTGTTGGATGAGTTTACCAACAACATAGGTAATATCTGGTCGAGTAATAGTCAAGTACATCAGCTTCCCGATTATACAACAATATTTCTCTAGATCAGCAAAAAGTTCTCCTTCATGCATAGGCTTCGAATGATAGTCTTGGCTGACTATACCAACAACATAGGTAATATCTAGTCGAGTAATACTCAACTAAATAAGCTTCCCGATTATACGACAATACTTCTCTAGATCAAAAAAGAGTTCTCCTTCATGCATAGTGTAACGAATTGAAATCTGGATATATTCTCTTTTGACCCTCTTCCTAAGATATTCCTATCCTTTCTATCTTTTTGTCCTTGATGTTGAATTTATGGAATTATTAATGGTTTGGGGTGAATTTGATCACCTTTTATGTCAATGTATGGGTTTATGCACAAATACCTCAATGAATGTTTAAATTAGGGTCTAAAATGTAAATGGTCTTTTAAGTGAGATAAAGGTAAATAATTTCATTCTAGAACATTCCTTTGCCTTTTGGAGCAAGGAAGAGAAAAATGAATGAATAATAATGCTTTAAACATGTAAATGTGATATTGAATTAATTAATATGAGAAATTGTGGTAATAATGGATAATAGGACAAAACTCATAAAAGGAAGACTCATTGGATAAAAATAACCTCAGATTCATTTTCTTTGGGTTTTATTTGTCTTGGAGTGCAAGTTTCACAAATTTGAGATATACATAACTATATCTATTTTATTTAGAAAAGAAAAGGTGAGTTTTCTCCAAAAATATCAAATAAAACATTAAATGACTCCAAAAGAGAAAACTAATCTTGAAAATAGCCTTTGAGTGAATTTTCATGTTTTGGATAATCTTTAATATACATGTGTAGATTAGGAGAGATAAAGTATGCAGTTGCCCAAAATGTTACATAAAGTGCAAAATAACTTCAAAGGATGAAATCAATGGCATATTCATGTTTAACATGTTTTGGTTTGCTTGAGGATGAAGTTTCACATTAATTGGTATTTCTGGAAGTCTCTAATGCAACAAGAAAGAGAAAATATGAATTACTTTAAAAGAATTAAATAAAATACTTAGAGTCTCTAAAACTAAAAACTAATGCCAAATTCATATTCTACATATCCTAAATAGGTTGGTGTCAAATTTCATATAATTTGGGATTTGTTTGCACCCTCAAACGAAGAGAGAGAAAAAGAGAAATGATTTAATACACACTTTATTCGAATTGGATTTGGATTGCATTAAATGTCAGACAAGTTTCTCATCTTAGCCAATTTCATGCTCACTATGAGCCGTTCGATCAAGAACTAATGGCGGTTGTTTTATCTTCTACCTTGTGCAAAAAAGGCAAGCATCTAGTGTGAGCCCGACTCACTAAAATCCCGATTTCTCCCTACTCAATCTACCGTTCTTCATGACTTTTCTTGTGCTAAACTCGCAATAGAATTCCACACGAAATGAATGCTTACTCAATACCTATAATCAAGTATTTAAGTTTTGCCCAATTTTCCATTTTTGTCTCTCATAGCCTTACCCCCTTGAATCCTTGACGCTTAACCCCTTCTATATATATATATACACTCCATAAATCATCCTTAAAAAATGGAAATCGGGATTTGAAACATTTTTATTAGAAAAAACACAATTTTTAGATTCTAAAACATATTTTTACTTAAGTTTTGGACAAGTATATTAAAAGATATGAATTTTATAAATTTAACCAAATAGAAAATTCCAAAAAGCCACGTCATCAGACGCTATTTGAGAGAGAGAGGGAGAGTTTGGGCCCGACTGACATGGCCCAATCAAGAGCGGCCATGTCAGTAGTTAATGGCCACCTCAGCCCCATCCAAGGCAAAGCAAAATAGAGGTGATATTACTAAAAATCCCATGGTGAGAAAAACAAAGAAAGAAGGACGAGGATGTGTAGGGAAGACAATTCATCATGGGGTTTCTTCCCCTCCGATCTCGACGCCATGGATGACTAGAAGCAAGGTAGCAGGAACCTCACGATTTGGGGAAAACTTCATGCCGGTAAATCTCATTTTTCCAATCACTGAGAAACAAAGATCAATGTTTGAAGTAACTCACCCCAAAAGGAATTGGTCTAAAGCAATACGAAGGAGGAGGACGAGCAGCCAGCGTTGCTCCATGATTCATGACCTTGCGACGGCTCTAGGGGATAGAATAGGGGAAATTGGAATGGGGGATTAGTTGTGAAGGGTTGAACAAAGGTAAGGGTACACACATACAAATATATATATATATATATATATATATATATATATATATATATATATATATATATGAATTTAATGCTTGAAATCCATAAAATTGTAACTTTAACATATTAACTCCAAAATAGACATAAAAATATGTTTTGTTGATCAAGAAAGCCTAATAAGTCGACCAATGAAATTTTTAGAGTCAAAATCTAAGTTTTGCTAAAAGGTCTAGAATTAGGGTTTCAATACACTTATATGGATTTCAAAAACCTAATGCATGTTAATAACTTGAAATAGGCAAAGATTGAACTTGGGATCATCTAAAAGTGGTGAAAGTTGATGATTGAACTCCATAAGAGAGGTATGTGCATTCTTACACCCTAAGTTGGGATATTTGCAAACTTAACCCTAATGAGGAATTATATGAACCCTAATCTCTCTATTAATATTTCTTTGTCTATATTTGCCTCAAAATTAGTATTGAAAATTCTATTTCTTGGGTCTTATACACCACTGCCATGTTTCAGTTATATGATGCTTATACTTTCCATAGTTCTCTTTAGCATGTTGATTTTATTAGAATATTTAGCTAATGCATTGGTACTTCTATACGATCACCCATAGATAGGGCATGTATTATTTCACCCTGGGGAATGTGTTATTCTCCTCATATAAAATATTTACAGGTGACTGGAATGCATTATTCTCCCTCACCTATTGGTTGAGGTTATGTAGGTGCCTCAATCCTACTTAGTTAAGATAGTCAATATTAATTATGCATGCAAATATTTTACTATTTTCTTGTTAAGGCAAGCATCTATTTGATTATGCCTCATACTTTTGATATCTTCATCTTATGATGAATTCTAACCCGTTATTTCCATGTTATTTCTTTACCTGTTATCCTTGTTCACTATTGACACATACCTTGTTTCTTTCTCTTGCTGGGTGACCCCAACCACCCATACAAGAGTTGCACAATGGGAGCATGGAGGACCAGCCTAGGATTAGGATATGGAGTACATGGCTTCCAACATGGACATAACTCGAGAAGATGTTGTTTGGAGACAAACTTGTTATGGTTTAGACTTCAGTCTATCTTAGATAGTTATGTTGTAATATCCATGTAAGCCCTATGTGGGAGATTATGATGTACTTTTGTAATCTTTTTGGTAAAATTGAATATAGTCATTACTTTTATTCTACTGCTACACTTTGGTTGTTTTGTATACCATTATATAAGATTTGAAAATTTTACACCTGTTCTAACATACCTTTTGATCATGTTTGCAATGGATGTTTTATTATTCAAATTTTAGTGAAGGGGTGATTTCACTCTTTTACAACATGGTATCAGATCCCATGGTAGTCAAAATTTGACTATTTCAATTTTGTCTCCCTAGTTAGAACACTTACCTTACATAGTTCCCCTCTAGTTAAGATGTTCACCCTAAATTTGACCTATATTTTTCATAAGATGATGAAAGGATGATTTAGGATCATAAGAGTTCCACATTAGAAATATGTCTAGTTAACCTTTATTTGATGAGCATGTTAGGTAGCTACTAGGGCATAAGTTGAAAGAAAAGCTGTCTAGAAAGAACCAGGTTTTGGGGGATGGTGAGATTTTCCTCCGTGCCACTAGCTTGGTTTATGAGGACTCCTAGATCCGCATGATACCTACCTGGCCTAAGCTGATACTGATTGTCCGAAATAGCATGCCTATAGGCAATAGTAGCTTTAGATTTCTATGTTGGACACTCCTTGGGAACCTTATGTGATGACCTTGTGACTTGTTTGATGATGGATACCATATATAATTTCTTTGTCCCATAGGACCACATGTTTGGGTAGTCTATCCCTAGAACCTAGACTTTGAAGTTTGGTGATTAGCAAGCAATCGATTGATATATATTATACATGGTTTTATTAGATTAACCCTTTACCTCTACTTTAGTTTGACTTGGTAAGATCAAACCTTTTAAGGGGTAGTAGTAGCTATAGTATCTTGATAGAACATGATTATGCTAATTTTGAGAACGAAATCCTTTTTATGGGGATGGAGTCATGAATCATATCGAAATCTAGCTACTCTGACTTAAGAAACCCTAAATCCATGATTAGGATATTAGTGTTCTTGGATCCTTAGTATTGACCAAACAAGTTATAGTTGTAACTCCACATGCTTGTTGGTGTCCTAAAGAACATATAATGGTAACTTGATTAATAGTTCATATGTTTGAACCCTAATGAATACCTAATGCAGATAATATGAGTAACTCAAATATTAAAACTAATTGTGAAACACATGATGTTGACCATGTCATCAACCTATAAACCCTAATGATATGATGAGCAAAATAATTGGAACCTAACTCTGGACTTAAGGCATGCTAAGAAGGTATAAGTAGAGTATAATGATCATATTAACTTGAATCCTAAGTTGTAATCATCTAACCTTAATATATGCATCCTTGATGACATTCATGATACATTAATGACATTAGGTGTCATAATTAGATAACATACTTTGATACACATAAATTATATATAATCACCTAATCATAGATTAATTGAGTCATCAATATGTAATGCAGATCACATTGTTCTCTAATACACACCTGATTAATATTCTAATCATGACTTGGCATGTAAATCAATCCATTAGTATGTAACATGTTTCACCTTGTTCACTAAAATCATATAATGACTTAAATATGGATAAGAAGTAAATGGATTCATATAAATTTGCATAACCAATAATAAGAAGTGAATAAATATGTGAAAATGATTAATGAGGATATTAATGTGAGAAAGAAAGGTAATTTGGCAATGTGTAATATAGATATGAGTAATTAATGTGGCATAATTTGTATTAATTGTAGACTTAATAACAAATTGGATAAAATGTCATATTTCATGCAAATAATCTGTTATAATTCAACATGATGATAATATGAGGATAGTGGAGTATAAATCTAAATTATTAAGGATAATTTTCAAATATAAATATTGAGATAATTGAGTATAACTCTAATTTTGTTTAAATTCTTAATGAGATAAATAAGATACATATGGGATTTTGTGCATAAAAATAAAATATAACTCTTGTTGCACCAAAGTGAATATAACATGACACGATTAATGGAATAATATGGATGATATAATACAATAATAATAATAATATGCCAAAAATGTTAACTATGTTATATATAATAAAAGAAAATCTTAATAGTGGAACCTTTAGTGAACCATGAGAACTTGACCTTTGAGGAGTTGCATGTGAAGATTCTGAACTCCCAAGCTAAGTAGTTGAAGAACAAGGAGTTTGAGTTAGTGAAAGTTTTGGTGGAAGTTTTATGGTTTGTTTAGATATGAGATGTTATGTACTCACCCTTCTCTCTATACTTGATATTTCAGGGACATAATCCTTTTTAAGGGGTGGAGTGCTATAACGAACTAAAATTTTGATATATTTTCTTTTGATCCTTTTCCCTTAGATATTCATATCTTTTCTATCCTTTTTTCCTTGATGTTGAGTTTGTGGAACTATTAGTTGTTTGGGGTGAATTTGATCACCTTTTATGTCAATGTATGGGTTTATGCACAAATACCTCAATGAATGTTTCAATTAGGATATAAAATGCAAATTGTATTTTAAGTGAGATAAAGATAAAATAATTTCATTCTAGAAAATTCCTTAGCCTTTTCGAGCAAGGAAGAGATAATGAATGAATAATAATGCTTTAAAACATGTAAATGTGATATTGAATTATTTAATATGAGAAATTGTGGTAATAATGAATAATAAGCCAAAACTTATAAAAGGAAGACTCATTGGATAAAAACAAGCTCAGATTCATTTTCTTTGGGTTTGATTTGGCTTGGTGGCCAAGTCTCACAATTTGGGATAATAATAACTATATCTATTTTATTTAGAAAAGAAAAGGCGAGTTTTATCCAAAAATATCTAATAAAATGAAATGACTCCAAAAGAGAAAACTAATCTTAGATTTATAATCTACACATTAAAAATAGCCTACAGGTGAATTTTCATGTACTTTGTATAATATTTAATGTACACATGCATATTAAGAGAGAGAAAGTATGTAATTGCCCAAAATGTTAAATAATGTACAAAATAACTTCCAAGGATGAAATTAATGGCATCTTCGAGTCTAACATGTCTTGGATTTCTTGAGGATGAAGTTTTAAATTAATTGATGTTTTCTAGAAGTCTCTAATACATTAAAAAAGAGAAAATATGAATTTCTTAAAAGAATTAAATAAAATACTTAGAGTCTCCAAAACTTAAAAATAATATCAAATTCAAATTCTACATGTCCTAAATAGACTGGGTGTCAAATTTCATATAATTTGGGATTCATTTGCACCATCAAATGAAGAGAGAGAAAAAGAGAAATGATTTAATACACACTTTATTCGAATTGGATTTGGATTGCATTAAATGTCACACTGGTTTCTCATCTTAGCTAATTTCATGCTCATTATGAGCCGTCTGATTAGGATCTGATGGTGGTTGTTTTGTCTTCTACCTTGCACAAATAAGGCAAGCAACTAATGTGAGTGTGGCTCACTAAATCCTGATTTCTCCCTACTCAATCCAGTGTTCTTCATGATTTTTCTTGTGCTGAACTTGTGATAGAATTCTGCACACAATGAGTGCTTACTCAAGACCTATAATCAATTATTTGAGTTTTGCCCAATTTTTCATTTTTCTCTCTCGGAGCCATACCCTCTCGAACCCTTAACGCTTAATCCCTACTATATATAAATATTTATATATATTTATATATATATATATATATATATATGTATGTACCCCGACCTTTGTTCAACCCCTTACAACTAATCTCCCGTTCCAATTTCCCATGTTCTACCACCTAGAGCAGCTGTAAGGTCGTGAATCATGGAGAAATGCTAGCTTCTCATGCTCCTCCTTCATCTTTCTTCAAACCAATTCTTTTTGGGGTGAGTTACTTCAGACCTTGATCTTTGTTTCTCGGCAATTGGAAAAATGAGATTTTTTCGCATGAAGTTTTCCCCAAATCGTGAGGTGCCTACTGCCTCGTTGTTGGTCAGCCATGGCGTTGAGAGTGAGGGGAAGAAACCCCATGATGATTTGTCTTCCCTACCCCTCCTCGTCCTTCTTTCTAATTTGTTTTTCTCACCATGAGCTTTTTAGTAATCTCGCCCCTATTTTGCTTTGCCTTGGATGAGACTGAGGTGGCCGTTGACTGCTGACATGGCTACTCTCAATTGGGCCTTATCATATGGACCTGACCTATCTCTCTCTCTCTCTATCTCTCTCTCTCTCGAATAATGTCTGCTGATGTGGCTTTTTGGATTTTTCTGATTGGTTAAATTTGTAAATTCATATATTCTACTTATCTAAAAATTAAGTAAAAATATGTTTTGGAATCAAAAAAATGTGTTCTTTCTAATAAAAATAGTTTCAATGCTTGATTTCCATTTTTTCAAAGGTTATTTTTTGGATTATGAATTTAATGCTTAAAATCCATAAAATTGCTTTAACGTATTAACTCCAAAATAGACATAAAAATATGTTTTCTTGATCAGGAAAGCCCAATAAGTCGATTGCTGAGATTTTTAGAGTCAAATTTTGAGTTTTGCTAAAAAGGTATTGAATTAGGGTTTCAATACACATATGGATTTCAAAACTCTAATGCATGTTAATAACTTGAAATAAGCAAAGATTGAACTTGGGATCATCTAAAAGTGGTGAAAGTTGATAGTTGAATTCCATAATAGAGGTATGTGCATTCTTACACCCTAAATTGGGATATTTGCAAACCTAACCATAATTTCCCTAATGAGGAATTATATGAACCCTAATCTCTCTATTCATATTTCTTTTTCTATATTTTCCTCAAAATCAATATTGGCAATTCTATTTCTTGGGTCTTATACCCCACTGTCATGTTTCAATTATATGATGCTTATACTTGCCATAGTTCTCTTTGGCATGCTGATTTTATTGGACTATTTATCTAATGTAGCGGTACTTTTATACAACCACCCTTAGACATGACATGTATTATTTTGCCCTAGGGAATGTGTTATTCTCCCCCATATAAAATATTTATAGGTGAATGGAATGTGTTATTATCCCTCACCTATTGGTTGAGGTTAGGTAGGTGCCTCGATCTTGCTTAGTTAAGGTAGTCAATATTAATCATGCATGCAACTATTTTACTATTTTCTTATTATAGAAAACATCTATTTAATTATGCCACTCGATATCTTCATCTTATGATGAAATCTTAATCTTTATTTCCATGTTATTTCTACGCCTTTTGTCCTTGTTCACTATTGACACATACCTTGTTTCTTTCTCTTGATGGGTGATCCCAACCACCCAGGCCTCAGATCAGAGTTATGCAACAGGAGCATGGAGGACCAGCCTAGGATTAAGATTTGGAGTACATGGCTTCCAACATGGACCTAACTCAGGAAGATGTTGATTGGAGACAAACTTGTTATGGTTTAGACTTCCCCCTATATTAGATCCTTATGTTGTAATATCAATATAAACCTTATGTCGGAGATTATGATGTACTTTTGTAATCTTTTTGGTAAAATTAAATATAGTCATTACTTTTATTCCACTACTACACATTTGTTATTTTGTTTACCATTATATAAGATTTGAAAATTTTACACATGATCCAGCATACCTTTTGAGTATGTTTGGAATGGATGTTTTATTTTTCAAATTTTAGTAAAGGGGTGATTTCACGCTTTTACACATAGGCTTTGAATGATAGTACAACATAGTACAGAACAGATAATCTTATGTCATGTTAATATCTTAAAGGAGGTCCAGGACATAGCGTCGCTTTGACAAGCTGATCCCCAAGGTTAAGATGAGGCCTTTGATGATAAAGAAGGATCGTAGGGTTCCCAAGTACTTTGTTAGGAAATGTGGTCACATGGACTGCTTTAGTTGATATATCTCCATCGTATCATTTTTTGTGGTGACAATATCATCAACATAGACAACAACAAGAATGTAACCTTTGGAGGACCTAGAGAAGAATAAGTAGTGGTTGGTGGCTGATCTCTGAAAATTAATGTGTAAGGATATCACTTACCTTGTTGAACTAGGCCCAAGGAGACTACCTGAAATGTAGAGAGATCGTTGAATATGACAAATTTGTGCAAAGAGTCCCCCTCAACAACAAAATCAGGTAGTTGCTACATATAGTTGTACAAGTAAAGAGATCAATTCATTGATATGAAAAAGAAAAAAATGTGACCGGTGTACTTTTCTAGGATATCTCTATGAAGAAAGACATTCTTAATGTTGAGCTAAAAGGGAGTCCAGTCGAGGTGAGCTTCAATGGAGATAAGAATGCAAAGGGAGGCAATCCTTATCAACGGAGAGAACATCTCAAAGTAATCTATGCTGAAAGTTTGGGTGAATCCTTTTGCAACCAGGCATGCCTTGAGTCATTTAATAGATCCAACTGACTTGTGCTTGGTAGAAAAAACCCATAGTCAACCTACAATATTTTTTCATGTAGGTGACGTCACAAGATCCCATGTCTTATGCACATGGAGAGCCTTCATTTGATCCATAGTGGTAGATTTCCATTTGAGATGATGTAGAGCCTCTTCTTGACACTTAGGAACATATGTTGTGTTTAGGGTTGTAACAAAGGATGAGGTAGAAGAAGAAAAGAGTCCCAGACAAAAAAATTGAGAAATGGGATGTTTGATAGTGCACGAGCATATACCTTTATATAATTTTACTGGTAGATTGGATTGGTCCTGATCTAATGATGATGTAACATGTATAGCTGGTGACTCATATTTTATGTGTCGGTTTGGGGATGATTGTGGTGCTGGAGGTGGTGTTGATGGGATGAATGGGTCAGGCATCAAGACCATAATATCAGTATGTTCCATGCAGGGGGTGAAGATGATGAAATGAACATGTAAACCTCATGAAAGGTGGCATTTGTAGATATATGAACTCTTCTAGAGCTAGGGTCAATGCAATTGTACCCTTTTTGAGAAAAAGGATAATAGAGAAACACCATTTGATTAGATCAGGAGTGGGGGGAGCTTGTTAGCATTATGATCAAAATTATGAATGAAGGTGACACAAACGAAAACTTGAGGCAGTAGAGGAAATGGTGTGAATTGAGGGTAAACAGTGAAAAGGGAGTGGGGTTCCTGAGAACAAATGAAGGTCAGCAAATGATAAGAAAGCAAGACCTGAGGACCACATTTGATTGAAAATTCTTATCCAAGTTGGCATGAATGAATTAAGCATGTAATGTCAAGTAGATGGCGATTACACACTTGGTGATGCCATTTTATTGTAGAGAATATGCACATGAGCATTGATGAATAGTCCCTACATCACAACAAAAAGAGGTGACATCCTTTACGGTATACTCCAGGGAGTTTTTGGTTTGAATAATCTTAATAGAAGGTCAAATTGAACCAAAACCAACTTGTGAAACTTGTGAATTTGTGTAAAAACTTCATCATGAGTTTGAATCAAATAAAGCCATGCCATTCTAGAAAAATCATCCATAGGCGTAAGAAACTACCTATAGCCATTGTAGATAGTAGTCCTGAATGGACCACAAACACCACTAGGACCAAGTCAAACATATGGGATGATTGTTTACAAGTATAGTCTGGGAAGGACACACCAACATGTTTTTCTATCTGATAGTCATTAAAAGAAATAAAAGAGTAGGAAAATAATGAACTATCTAATAGTTTAATCTTGTCCAAAGGTAGATGGCCATGATGTAGGTGCAACTAAAGTGGCATGGAGGGAAGACCAAAACATGGTGGGATTGAAGGTGGGACAATAAAGTAGTAGACATCAACAAAGCATACTCCCTACCAAATCATCATTACTTTCCTCAAATTTTGTAATATAAAAATTAGATGGACCAAATGCCAAGAAACATCAAAGGGAATCAACAATTTTTGCTACAAATATTAGATTGTATGGTTAGTTCAGAACAAAGTGGACATCATTCAACTCAACTTTAGAAGAGATAGGAATAGTGCCACACTAAGTTACTCATCTAACTGATCCACCCACTATTGTGACATAGGAGTGAGGGATAAACAAATTAGATGTGGTTAGAAGATGGGGCATACCATTCATTTCTGTGATGCACCAGAATCCGCAATCTAGTTAGAACTGGAAGCAAGCATGGACACCACAAAGTTACCTTGAGGAGCAGTGTCTATGTGGGAGGAAGCCTCATAGTAGGTAAATATAATGAGGTAGATGCCAATGAGAGGAGGTAGATGCAGTCGTGATGTTGTGGAGGGAAGAATCCTCATCATGTTGTGTGTCTTGAAGAAGGTGTTTTTACTCCTCTTTTCATAATGAGACATGAGAAGTTTGATAATATGCATGTGATGGAGGAGATGCATGACAATTTGATAGGGAAAATGCTTGACCGATTTGGGCAGGAGCTTGGGAGACATAGACAGAGTCCCTGCCAAATCATCTTCTGTAGTGTGCTGGATAGCCATGCTTCGAGTGGCATGCATCTTCAGTGTGGCCAACTTGCCATAGTAAATGCACTTTGGGCATCTACGACCACGACCTATGGTTTCCACTACATTGCATGTGGAAGGCAAGACACCGATGGGAGAAATGTGAGGGGCAAGCATCTTAGACTAGGCCAGACATGCATATGCCTGGTCCATAGATAAAATGGTTGCACCAACCAAGAGGAGTTGTCAAACAACAACAAAATGAAGATGAAACCTGATCAGGAAGTGCCCAATGAGTAGAGTCTCCCTCTCTTTAGTAACTATATCAGAGGTTGTTGGGGAGAAGAAGTGTAGCTGGTTTGACAGGGCCTTCATTGCATCATAATAGTTTGACAATGGATGATCCTCTTGCTGCTCGGAGAAGATCTTGTCCATAACATTATAGATGTGCACACAATTTTCCTCTTGAGGGACATTATAGTCTTTTCCAATAGTCCAAGCGGTATCAGGCATGGTAGGGGCATTTTCAATGATATACTTGAGTTTACCCTGTGATTCTAGTTATGCCTAAACAATGTTCATCCATTAAAGAAAATTGTGATTATTGAGTTTGACAGTAGTAATATGGGGCATATCATTATAGATAATGGTAGGCGATGTCTTGATGGAGTCACCTGTGCTAAGATAATAATAGTACTAGATTAATAAGATTAACATAAATAGAGAGTGAAACTACCAAAATATAGCACAATACATAGAACATAACAAAAATATTATGGTATCAACATGTATCACAATACAAAGAACTAAACAAAAATACTATAAGAATGGAAACTCAGTAGAAAGAGGAGTAGCAGTATTGGAATAGAACTCGACATGAAGAATGCAATACTATTATAATGAAACTTGGTAGAAAGAGGAGTGATACTATCTGAAATGGACCTCAATATGAAAATAAGAATCATTACCAGATTAATGGTAACATAAAATCCCCAAATTTTAAGTAAAACACTCAGCCATGTGGATTAGGGGAACTACATGAAGAGGAAATAGAATAAAAGTTGCACCCCTTCTTATTTTTAGTACTTTATAATTCAACATGGGATTTTTGATCTCTCTTTTTCTATGTAATAATGACAAAACGTGAAGAACTAGTACATAAGAAGAGAGGGGTTGGGGGGAGCAAGCAACTCCTCTGTAAGGCCTTTATATTTTTGTGGCCACAGAGATAGTGGCCGGATGCCACTAGCATGCCAGTTGTGGTGCGCTACCAGCTTATGCCTCTTGACACGCCATGCAAGGATGAATGGAGTAGAGGGTTGCAGATGAGAGGGCATGTGGGGCAGGCTGTAGTGGCACCAGGGAGCTACTATTAGGACTGTCAATGGGTAAGGGTAAACCCATTTACTCTTTACCCATACCCTATAGGGGAAAGGAAAGGGTAAATGATTTTATTACCCTTTACCCACCTATCCTTTACCCTCTAACCCTCTACCTTAGTGGGTAACGGTAAGCCATTCCGTATACCCTCTAACCCACTACCCACCAATGATTATGTATCATATATTATTAAATATATAAGAATTGTACCGACCAAAAAATATATAAGAATTGTGTTGTTTAAGTCTATGTACCACTCAATATTATGTGGTTGTAATTTTATAAAAGACATGATATACTTATATACTTTATATGCAGATAATTTTGTTATGTATACAATACCGTTTTAGATGTGTAAGATGAATATGTATGAAATAGCAATATTTATAGTTTGTGCACCATTTATGCTTGTTTGTGTAGTGTCTGCTATTTCTTTTGGGACTAATTTGATTGATATGATGTGAAAGTTGAAGTTGTAAGACACATGAGTATATAATAATAATATTTAATCATTAACCTAATATTTAATAATATGTGGTGATGTTATTTTTATCATTTGTTGTGTACAATAATTTTTTTGAGGGAATACGTTATGCATATTATGCAACAATAACTTTTTGTGACATACATTTAATATCATTTTAGTGTAACAGTCTTTTCACTTTGGAGGTGACTTATTTGTTCATACACTAATGCTTGGAGTATTATTATTTGTATATGAAGCAAACATTCCCTTATTGATATTTGATACAACACAAACTATGTGTTTAATGTTCTAAAATATTACTTATCATAATTTTAAATAGTAAATAGCTATTTTGGATCATCTTGATATATTACTTAAACATAAATGTGTATTAGGCAGGCCATTATTTTTTATATTAGTAAAAAAAATGAGTATATGTATATATTCCCTGCTTCACCCTTACCCTCCCCATTTATCCTATGGGTAAGAGGGTAAGGGTAAGGACTACTAGTGGAATGGGGAATTACCCATACCCTTACCCACCACACTTATTGGGTGAGGGTAAGGGTAAGCCCTTAACCTCCCCATACCCTCCCCATTGACACCCCTAGCTACTATCAGCCTTGCTAGAAGGAGAGAGAGGAGGAGAATCCACATGGGGGGAGGCAGGAGGTGACGAGTGCTGGGTTAGGGATGGACACCAAGTTTGGGTGGGACAGAGAAAGGAAAAAGAAGGGTAGAGGGTAGGGTTAGAAATTTGCTCTTGATACCATGTGGAAAGAGTGTCCATTAGGTAAGTAAAAAGAGACTACATAACCTCCTATATGTAGGACAGAGGCCACTTAAGTCGGTTATAGGAGCCCCACTTAAGTGTGAGTATAAGACAAGGAAAAGAGAGGAGACAGTCATATCAAATATACCAACAATATATATATACATATTATATTAGGTGATTATTCTAGATACAAGTTTGTACATAATATATATGAAAAATCATTTATGGTTCAAAAACTAAAATAACACTGAAAGCATACAAAGTAAGCTTTGATATCATCTAGAGTTTTCTGGAAGGGGACATAATGGAATAACAATAAAATCTTCTCTTTATAACCTAGCAGTTGGATCCATTGTAGCTATAAACATTGGTGAACAAAAGTCATAAGAACCTATAAAGGTTATAACCTTAGACACACTAGTTCCAAGAAATAAACACATCTTTTGTCAGTGAAGAGACTTGATTGCTCAGATCCCAATCTGAATCGACCACCAAGAAATTTGAGTAGATCAAGAAGAGATCCAGATTAGCCATCAAGATGCTGCATATTGTCTTCTTTGTAACACCTTGTTGTCATCTAATGGAATAGCTTCTACAAGCCTCCATTCGTGTGAATCAACCTCTACTTCATCCATACGAATGAGGGAGAACATGGTACACCACCTTGGTAACTAAATCTGAGAGGAACATGAGTTGCCGACATGCTAGTCATCTCAATACTCCCTTTCTTCTCTATCTTAGGTAGTCATCCTTTGGGTTGCTTCCTCTCTCCAAAAGAGAAGTATGATGGACAACTTATCTCACAAGTTGTCTCAAAGATGTTACAATGTTGTAGAGAACCCTTTGGGATGTGACCCCTTTATATAGGATATCATTGGCATGGAAAACCCTAGTTCCAATCCCTTTGCTAATTGCAATCCCAAAAATAATCCAATGCTGAAAAAATCAAGAAGGCATTATAATCAGCCAATCATGAACCTGATCGGTTGATAAGGATCCAAAAATCACTATGATTGACTGATCAGGTTAATCAACTGATTAGGTTAGTTCATATCCATATCTAAATTGCTTTTCAATTTGAGGCTTTCCATGTTAAACTCTAATCAATAGACCAGGATGTCCATTGGATAACATCATAGACCAATTGACAATCAATTGATCTATTAACCCAAACAATCGATTGATCCATCAAACCCAATTGATTAGTTGACTAGGCATTCTAGTTGCTTGATCAAATAGGAGATCAGCCTATCTATGATTCACAACCATTCTAATTATTATTTGATTGTGTACTTCAATTCCCTTACGCATCCTTATAAATTTGACCGGGTAGGTTCCTAATTATGTTGTTAGTGATGTTAAAACAACACAAGAAAAAATTAAAGTCCAGCCACACATCTTTGTTACCCAAATAATAGGAATGAACTAGATAATAACTATGACCTATAAAGTGATCAATGTTGCCATGAACATATAATCCCTTTGTCATAGATATCCAGATTGAAACTGAGATATGGAATGCC
Organism: Alisma plantago-aquatica; assembly: GCA_963693085.1. Classification (NCBI taxonomy): domain Eukaryota; kingdom Viridiplantae; phylum Streptophyta; class Magnoliopsida; order Alismatales; family Alismataceae; genus Alisma; species Alisma plantago-aquatica. The sequence continues at coordinate 1,097,774,264 of OY856411.1, forward strand.
ATCCTCTTATAATTCAATTTATGTTCCCTGAACTAGAGAAGAATATTTGAGATGTTATGACCTTAATATCATATATTGACTCACATGATCATGGCCATGCATTTCATAGTCTCACTTATCAAGTTCTAAGATATCATTCTAAAGGAGGGAAAAATTCCATATACATGACTCACAATATTGCCCATGTGTCATAGTGTACCCAATCACCACCTTTTTGGCAACTCTTATTCAAAGGACGTTGGGATAATGTGAAAGTACACATAACAACATGTGATTACTATAGTGACTTCAGGTCTTAAGGATCACATACACCACAATCACATTGACATATGACTCTGACATGTCATTACATGACCTCCATCTATCAATCTCAAGGTGGTTTTGTCCAGTACAACCTATTCTCTAACATGTACTTATGTATTTGAGTTGATGTTCAATATCATGAATAAGAGACAAAGTTATCACCTACCATACATGCTAGTATTGTGTATTGTTGTTGTCCTTTAATATTACAATGTTAATTGATTAGGAACATAATAAGAATGCATACTCTTACTATGCATATGATTTCATCTTCATATCCTTAATCCAAACAACATGTCACCAAGTCTAAACATTCTTAGGACATTTTCAATCTTATTCATCATTACAATATTGAAACAAACATAATAAGTGGAATTGCTTCTTATTAATAATTAAATCAATTACATAGTATCCCTAATACAATCATCACATGATGGACCTCAGGGCTTACAACCAAACCATTACCATGCATGCAGATACAATAAGGGTTGTATAATACAATGAGTCTAAGGAAAAGGTAATCTTGGGAGTTATAAGTAACATTAGCGTAATCAAAATAGTATCCAAAGGAAACATGTAGCTCAGAAAATACCTATAGACAAGCATTTTTAGGAGGTATACATACAAATAATATTTCAATACCATGAGTCTAGCCAATAGGAGGTAAAGCATACCTTGAACGACTAGACTATATTAGTGCACTTTGAGTAGATGTTGATGTAGAAATCAATAAAGTGATCATGGGATATAAACAAGTGTATCTGTTATAAATATGTAAGAATTTAGTTATAATAATATTTTGGGAGTTTCATCAGACTTGGATGTTTCTCCTAGTTCTAAGCAATAACTATTTTCAACCATTTACTCAACATAGAAAAGAGAATGCAAAAACAATCTTATGAGTTAATTTACATCATACATCCTGCTTATATTAGGGAGAAACATACCAAAACTCATTAGGGTTTTGAATATTTTTAATAGTGAAATCATAATATTTGATTAGAATTAGGTAATTTAACTTTTAAAAAATCCATTTCATCTTCATATTTCATGTCAAGTGGTCATAATTATTGTTCAAGAGTGGCCAAGGTCGGATCTCAATTTATAAACTATCCTCAATTACTATTAAATTGTCAACTTAGTGTTTGGGATGGATAGAAAAAGATTGATCATTAATCACTTTCCAGAGGATTAAAATGGACTTGTCAAGAGAGTCAGTAGTTTTTCAAAATGATTTAGGTTTTGAAGTAATTTAATTGGATTCCTCTGACTTTTTTTGATAAAAAATGGTATATTTACTTTTATATTTGGACGATGGAGGAATTTTAGTGGTTTATGCAAGAAAGAGTAAGTTCTAGATTATTGTGAGAGATGAGAAAAATTACCAAAAGGGAAAAACATGCATTGTTATTGCTTCTTGATCCAATATATTAAGGGAGCATGAGGGAGTCAATCATCTACCTAGGACTAAAGAAATTGAGGGGAAACAAGGTTGGTTCATTGAATTTTTTCTAAACCCAATGACTTAACTTTGTCTCCTTCCTTGTGAAGGTAGGGAGAAACAATTCTGGTGCTGGGTTGTGCTAGAGAGCTTGAGGAGGGAGAAACAACAATGGAAAAGACTGGGAAAGTAGGGGAATAGACGAAACATAACATTGTGGGGTCAAAGAATGCTTGAATAGGGAATGAGGAGGTGTCAAGAGGTGCTTTGTCTCTCCCAACTCCCATCATGGCATCCATCATGTGTTTGGCAAAGCATGTGTCACAACCCTCTCCAAAAGCCCATATCTCTCAAAAAGTTGGGAAACGAGCTAGGGACTAGGGTGAAGACAAACAAGAGCTCAAATGGGGCCGTGACTCCATGTGGCAGCATGCCTATATGGTGGTCATGCTCAAGGTTATTATGGTCACATCAGGAGGTAGGGGATGACCTCTTAGTTGTCTGATCGTTCCACAACACGTGACCATTTGGTTGGGAAGTCAGGGGCGTAACCTACTGGGCACGAGGATCTGGAGAGTTGCTTCCTCCTACCGACCACTCAATAAAGAAAAACCGTCATCTCACAAAAAGTTAGATGAAGAGAAAAAGAATAGAAATGAAAATAAAAAGTGAAAATAAGAGTAATGTCGAATTAAATTTGGAAAATTATAATTTCTAACTCTGTTCCCAAAAATTAATACTTTTAACCTAGGTCTAGAAAAATGTACTCTCCTTGTTGAAAAGATTTGAGATCAAAATAATGATATTGAAATAAGTTAAGAAATTGATGATTTAGAGGGTATTTAATGCATTTAGGGTTATACAAAAAGGGTTCAATCAACACCTTATCATTCAAATATATAAGTTATGAAAGAGATGAAGAAATATGTTTAACATTGAAATTGAACAGGTAAAGAGTAAAGAAATTAGTTCAAGAAAAGAGAGAAAATTCACTTCGTCACATCCTCCCTTCCTTGAAAAAACTCTCATCATCAAATTAGATGTCTTTGAAGAGATCAAGAAAATGGTCCTTCATATCAGACTTGAGTTCCCACGTTGCATCGTCATTGTTGTGATGTTTCCAGAGTACTTTCACAGTATCAATGTTCTTAAATTCTAAGTTCTTTGGTTTGACTATCAAGGATTTTTATTGGAACCTCTTAATAGACAAGGGTATCCTTTATCTCAATAGGTTCATTATTAAGGAAATGGTTGGGATCTTTGACATACCATTTGAGTTTAATACACAAAAAACACTATGCATCATGCTATATTGAGGAGATAAAGCCAACCATGTTGTGTATTCCCCAATACACTTTAAAATTTTAAAAGGACTCACACATCTAATACCTAGCTTCCCTTTTTTCTTAACAATCACCCTTATAAGGTTGATCTTTAGAAACACCTACTCTCCTACTTGAAACACATCTGTTCTATTATCATACACAAATATCACGTACCCCTTTCAACCTTTTCTTGATAAGACCCTCATTGTCTGAGTACAACTACAACTCCTCAGATTTCAGGTTCCATTCCTAGTCGACTTCATCCCAGTAAATAGGTGATCTACATGGCTTTCCATACACAACTTCATTTGGAGGTATGCTTATGATGGATTGATAGTTATTGTTTTAGGCAAATTCCATTAAAGGAAGATAACGATCCCTTGATCCTCCCTAGCTTGGGACACATGATCATGAAAAATCCTCTAAAATAGGGATCATCCCTTCAAATTATCCATATGTCTATGAGTGATAAGTTGTGTTGAAATAAAATTGTATCCCAACTCATGTCAGATTAATCACCACAAGTGGGAGGTGAAATTTTCATACTTGTCTAAAATAATAGAAACTGAGATCCCATACAGTCACCATATTTTCTATATATATAGTTTGACCAACATGGGCACTCTAGTAGTCATCTTGATCAGAATGGAGCAGGACGACTTAGTCAAGCAGTCTACTATAACCCAAACAACATCACTCCCTTTCCTATTCCTAGGTAAACATGCCAAAAATTTCATGATAATGTTATCACATTTCCATCCTGGGATGGGTAAGGGTTGCAAAATAATCTTGGTCTTTGGTGTTCAACTTTGATCTATTGACTTGTTAAACATTTAGATATAAATATTGAATGTCATTCTTCATACTTATCCACTGGAAGTACCTTTACATGTCTTGTACATTTTAGTTGACCCTGGATGAACAATGTACTTCAACCCATGAGCGTCCTGTAGTATACTACCTCACATGACATAATCCTCATGTACCTACATGTGTTGTCTGTGTTATATGCCATCATCAATGCTAATGAGAGCTGAGTCTGGGGCTACTCTAGGAGTTTCCTCATATCCTCTAGACTTGAGCTACTCTATTGTGCTATGAGTATTTCAAACCAAAGATCATGTTTCACATTGAGACTTGTAACATATTGGATTTTGAGTACTAAAATTATGATGAACTATAATTCGTGATTTCCCTAATACCGATTTCATGTGCAAAGTTATCCTTCATTCCAGGTATTATTAATCTCTTTTGAGAAATTATCTTGTAGTTTGATACTACTTAGTCCCCAAGATATATTCCTTATTCTTTTTTCTCTTCCTATGAATACTATTTACAATCTAGTCCTTGCATTTTACTTCTTGGGTCACTTTGGTATCTTTTATTGTATTTCAAAATATCTAAAGTCTAAATATAATGGATAGTCCTTGCATTTCAATTATATACATCTTTTATTCACTAATGCCATTAGAATCAATTCCAGGTATAGTATTATAAACTTGAGTGACTTATGATAGAAATTATGACAAAATCGTAATCACTTCTGGTTAGAAGCGAAAGGTAATATTCTTGAATCATAAGCATTGCCTTTGAAGATTAATTATTACTTTGAAATATAGGTAACCAAGATGCCCTCGTCACATACCAAATGTGATTTATTATATATCCTCACTATTTGGTTAAAATGGAAAATGGTGATATATTCATTTCAAAGTGACCATAAAAACGAACAACTTAAGAAACGATGAACAAGACAGGAGGAGGTAAGAATATTGAATGCTATATATATGAATGACTAAGGAAGAGAAAGCATATGGGAATTTGAATGGTTAGGAGTGTTAGATACACTTCAAATTCAGTTTGGTCATCACACACTACCTTAATTAGAATTAAGACTTTTACAATTGGAAAGACCCTTTATGTTACGATTTCCTCAAGATCAAAAGGTACATGACAAAACTAATGTATATGGATTATCGTGGGCATCCCTCTAATCTTTTCCCTTCTAATAATCTCATCCTCACGTCCACCATATTAAGCATGAAGTACGTTTACATTATATTCTCATTTTGGGAGTTAGTATTTTGTTTAAAATAATATAGTAAGAATTAGGGACATGACTAAATATGTGGATAAAATAGATGTGTAAATGGAGAGTTACAAAAAGAAAAAAACTGAATTGAATAGATAATATGATAGAGGGTACTGAAGTCAATAGGCTCATTTTTTTTCATGTTATAATGTCTTTTTTAAATTTTGGTAGAAACCACATACTCATTACATTCCTGTATTTAATCATTAAGATAATAAAATGATAACAGACATAAGTGATGATGGATAATTGTGATTGGATTAAAAAAAGTTCTAAACAATTTTGTATGTGATATGATTGACCCTGACATACCAACTCTTCTTCTGATCGCACCTTTATCATTATCTTTTATTCCTAGTAATCATAACTTCCTTTCTTGGTTTCCTCACACTAGGTTAGCCTCTTCGTTGCATTCCTTCATCAATGTAGGGATCCTCTCGCTTCATCATATCTACCTAGACCAAAAAGGGCTGATGACAATACAGAAAACGGCGACCATGCTCCTTCCATACGTAGGCTCACAGGAACACCACACTGACAGCCGTTACAAAAAAAATGAAGGAGGCCTCTCGGCTCTTCATTGCTCCAATAGTAAACAGGCAACCTACCTATTAGCCTGACCATACATCTCCTTGGAATCCTAACTCACCCTCGCATATATAGCACCCTCGACCAGGTTACAGAAGATCGTCCAATAACTGTGAGTCACCTGAGCGTCGACTGTCAATATGTAACCTCCCAACACAACTCCATCTTCTAACCTTAGTTCCTTAGCCTCCCTAGATCCTAGCAATTAACCACGACCAAGAAATTTGCCATCTGCAAGATCATATTTATGAAATATAGGCCGGCAACACGACGATAGCCTTACAGCCAGGAACGCTAAGAACAAATTGGTAGTCACCATCTCAGGGGTGATGAACCTCCCATTGTCCTCGGTGGATGACAACCTGCAAACCTTTCTACTCTGTCAGTGCCACCAACCTCGACTTTGCTGGTCCTCCGCAAGGCATACAACTGTACCCTTTTAAACTCGTCTGCGACCTAAGCTATAACCTGCATCCAACTATGAGGGGGAAGCACCATCCATGGATCAGCCTTGAAACCATCGTGTACTTCTTCCATCATCGAGATTACAAAGTCCGGACAGTGGATATATCTAGATTAGTACTGGATACCATCCGTTTTTGTTTGACAACCCAATCCCATTGCAAGCACTCATTAAACTGGACTGTAACTTATGTTTTTCAGTCTGACATATAAAACAAAATAACACAAGTGACAAAAATCCGGACTAGGTTCCCGAAATTCTGCTGTTAGCATGACTGATTTGATATGGATTAGAGGATTACGGAATCCAAAACGACCTGTCTGTCCAGTTTTTGTCAAACAAAACAAGACTGGATCCTGACTGGGTTAGTTGGAATTAACTCCTACGTGGAACAAAAAGACAGCGCATAATCTAGTTTCGATCCCGAACCAAACAATACGGTCTACACCGACTCAATCCTCCACCAGGTTCCGATTAGGGGAACTGCTCTCTCAAAGATCAGTGAAAACATTCTTGATCTACAAGTCAGTAGATACGTATAAGTATTTTAGTAAATAAGAATTTAATTACAGTAAAACATAATGCTATTATCAATTCAGAAGAGTAGTACAAATGCTACTGATAATTCTATTAGTTATATAAACAGTCTCTTCATTAACCCAATCATATTATACTAGCATATATGCAGAAAAGGAAACGATAACCTACGTACTTTATATACTGAATGGAGTAATTTCAGAAATTACTTAATACATATGTAACATGTAGGATGCCCGTTTTTGACCTGAACCTCATCTAGAGTAAATGTAATTGTTACATTATTATAGACTACTTCAACATCTCCTACATACTAGTCTGGACATATTGAAAACTTAGTAGTTATATGATGATTTAGAGATTCCAATAGGTTAGCCTCTTGCAATCATGATGTAATATTAGATAAGGGAGATTGTATTAATTTAGATGTGTGAAACGTGAAACATACATTGCCACTAATTATATCATGTTAATATATACATGTATGGGTTAGTATATTAGTAGATGTAAAGTCTTACATATGAAAGTTGACTAGAGAATATGTAATTGTGAGAGTGACATACACACCTAATGATTGCATTCTCTAACTGAATATTGATATTTGATCATGTATGACTGTGCATGACCCTACCTTAAAATGGACATAAATATGCTAAGGGTCGTATACTTGCTCAATAACATAACAAACCTAGAGAGATAATAGAACAAGGTGGGTAATACAATATGATGATTATCTACAGTAAAAGGTAAATAAATGAGTAAAATTGATTATATATGAAATTCAATCAGAAATCCTAGAAAGAGAGAGGATGAGAGAACTATGAAATTATAATAACCTTAGATTAAAAAAACCTAATAGAAAAGATTGAATAAGTAACTGGTTCCTAGACATGTGATGACCCCATTCTGCTATAATTTGTAGATTCTTCTTCTTTGGAGCCTTGTTGAGCAATCCATGGAGCTTTGAAAAATCTAAGGTACTAGATTTTTTATTTCCTTATTGAGTTATTTCTTATCCCTCTTGAGTTCTATACATTTGTTATGGTGGTGAACCTAAAACTATTTTATAAGCCTTTTCTACCTTTGAAGGTCACGACCCCGTGAATTGTAACTGTTGGATTTTGTCAAATATATTAAGATAACACTTGATTTGATTTAATCGAGTTTTGACTCCCCTTGGACTTTGACCCCTTAGAGCTTTGACTTGCTTCGGGTAGGGTATGTCCGATCACCCTATGTACATGTTGTAATGAATTAGTTGTCCCCCAGTCGATTGGTTAAAATAGCAATTAGGCTTCTGTGTTATTCTTTCATGGATGACTAAAATACATGACATTTTATCCCTTGAAGAAAATGATATGATAGTGCTCAATCCTAATATTTAAAGTTGATCATTGAAAATATTCTTGATGTTTGATATCTTGAACTTAGATAATTTTGCATAATTGTTAATCTGGTGGAATTTCTATCTTAGATTATGAACTTGGAAACATCACTACTTGCTATCCTTATTTTTTAGAATTAAGTGATAAAATCATCCTCTCTCAGAATTGATCTTATACCTGAATCATATTTTGTACCTACTTTTTAATAGCTAAATAATTGAATTTAGTACCCACTTTTCTGACCTATATTTGCCTTCTTGGGATCCACTTGTGGTTTCATTTCCTCTGGGAATTTATGGACATGTGATAGATGGAAGATCTTGAGGAGACATGTATGGGTAGTCCTCTACTGAAGAGTAGATAAGTCTCATCCCTATTTTGTTATTTTGTAGTCTCAATGTATAAGCTTCGATGACTAATTGTAGGGCATGAATGTATCCAGACTCGTCTATATGTATTCTGATTTAAATCATGTTGGAAAAAATTTGGACCAAAAGATCAAAATTTTACAACATGATATCTGAGCCATAAATGATCGACACTCATGCATGTCTTATGGAAAGTTAGGGTTAAGTAGGAATACTAATGGAGTAATTTGGAAAAAAGAAATAGTTGACAACCAACCTTCATTTTTCTAACTCTACTTGTAGAATTTACCTAAGATAAGAGTGGAAAAATAGGTGATAATGGGCGTACCTTGGTCTTGCAAATTATGGAACACCTATGCATTCAGCTAATGGATTTAAAAGTCCTTATCTAGGAGTGGAATTATTTATGATGAAGGAAGTGTTTGAGATATAGGTGTAGATTTATAATGAGGCCCTTAGAATATTAGAATCACCACCCTAGGTATACAACTAGGCAGAGTAGCCTGATTTTCTCTTTAGGTTTTGATATACATTAATAATTGCAAATATGAATATATAATAAATAACTATCCTAAACCATATAGGGGTAAGTTTCACAATCACATTTGATTCCTTCCATTGGGACCTTAACACATATCTAAGAATGATGTAACATAAATGATTCACTCCAAAATTTGTTAATTAATTCAGAATAATCCAACACCATGTATGTGGAATGAGCTGAGGTGTCTAAGAAAGGATGTTTAGTGAATTATGATACAATACTCCCAATCCACTTAGGTAGTGATGGCATTTCCTCACTTTACATACCGACCTGGCCAAGGTGATTTCTATTTCTTGGGGAAACCCTAATCTTGAATATGGTCACTAACTAATTGAAATAATATTCATATGTATAATCACCTTCAATAGAGAAAACAAATCATAATGTATTAAGACTTGGAGGAAAATCCTCATTAAAAAAAACTTGAAAAGAGAGAGATAAAAAATATATGTCTTCATATGTATACTAATAAAGTTTCCCTAACCATATCTTTGACATGTATGCCCTCTAAATAAATAGTAAAAAAAGACGTAGATAATCTAAAAATATATTTACTATATAAAACATTAATCACCCCTTTTGAGAAAATAAGTATCTAGAAAGGCTAGGACACTTGAACTAATTTCAACATTGCATCCACATAAGTAGAAAATTGAAGAGAAAAGAAAAGAACTCTAATGCGTGAAGATGTAGTTAATAATATGTTGAATTAGGATAAATATGATGGACTTGATATTTCTTTTGTGAAGTTATAATTCCATGTACACATTATAATTTAGAGAACTAATGCATCTCATTGAGAAATAAAACCCTACCTTGAAATTGAAAAAAAGAAATATGAAGTATACTGAAATTTTTGACCCAATGAATCGTTAAACAAATATATGTTACAACAATATATATATATATATATATATATATATATATATAAATGATCAACTATGATAAACAATATTTCTTTTATTCAATTTTTGTCATGGCCTGGAAATTCTGATAACAAGAGAAAAAAATTATATGAATGCAATATTAGATACATAAAAATAGGAGATATAACTTAAAAAAAATCAAAATTTGAATCCAATAAGGGTTAAGTTGCAATCCAAAATTTGAGCTGGGTTCACAAAAAAAAAATTTGGAAGAAAAAGAAAAACAAGTCTGATATAGTATTGAACCATCAACTACATATATGACTTTAGGGAATAAATATGGTATATGCATCACATTTAAATGAAACCCTACCCAACTCAAAAATGAGAAAAAATTATAAATTATGACACAATATAACATCACACAAGAATTAGAGGCAAATATATTGGATCAAAGTTGATGAAGTATTAAGCTTAACTTTGACAACTATAGCTTGATCAATAAGCTTGTGGTGTAATTCAAACATTTGATAATGATATCCAAGGCTCAAAAATTCAATATTTAAACTCTCATATTAAAATAAGATGTTGGATGTTTTATAAACTAGTCATTATAAAGCACAAAATTCAACAACACATATACTTTTCAAAACAAAATTTGCACCTAATCAGTTTAGTAATTCCAAGGTAGTTACCCTGAGTAGGACCTATATTAGTCGAAGGAGAAACATAATTATGTGTTTGAATTGAAGATGATATGAGAAAACCAGAGTAGTATGTTGAGGAACTATTGGATTAGACTCTAGTAGGAAGAAGATTACCAAGAAGGTTGATTTTGGGGGATAAAATCTCATTGAAGGGTGGAAGAGTTATAACATACTGGATTTTGAGTACTAAATTTATGATGAGATATAATTCATGATTTCCCTAATATTTATTTCATATATAAATTTGTCCTTCATTTCAAGTCTTAATATTATATTTTGAGAAATTATCTTTTAGTTTGATACTACTTAGTCCCCAAATTAGATTCCTTATTCTTTTTTCTCTTCCTATGAATTATACTTACAATATAGTCCTTGCATTTAACTTCTTGGGTCACTTTGGTATCTTGTATTGTATTTCAAAATATATGAAAACCAAATACATTGAATAGTCCTTGCATTTCATTGATACACATCTTTTTTTCACAAATACCATTGGAATCAATTCAATATATAGTAATTCAAACTTGAGTGACTTATGGTAAAAATTAAGACAAAATAGTATTCACTTTTGGTAGAAAGTGAAATGTAATGTTGTTGAATCATAAACATTTCCTTTGAAGATTAATTATTACTTTGAAATGTAGGTAATCAATATACCCTGTCACATAATAAAATTTGATTTATTATAAATCCTCACTACTTAGTTAATATGGAAAATCATTATGTATTCATTTCAAAGTGACCATGAAAACAAACAACCTAAGAAATGATGAACATGATAGGAGGTAAGAATACTGAATGCATATGTATTAATGAGTAAGGAAGAGAAATCATATCAGTAATTAAAAGGTTAGGAGTGTTAGATACACTTCAAATTCCATTTGGTTGTCACACACTACCTTAATTAGAATTAACACTTTTAGAATTGGAAAACCCTTTTATGATATTTTTCCTCAAGACCAAAAGGTACATGACAAAATGAAAACCAATGTGTATGGATTATTGTGGGCATACATCTGAGCTTTCCCTTCTAATGTTCTCATTATCGCATTCGTGATATCATGCAGAACATACCCACCAGAATATAAGGATGGCCACAATGAATTTCCAACAGAGATAAAAAATATTTACATGATATTCTCATTTTTGGAGTTAGTATTTTGTTGAAAATAATATAGTAGAAATTGAGACATGACTAAATATGTGGATAAAATAGTTGTGTAAATGGAGAGTTACAAAAAGAAAAAGGTGAATTAAATAGATAATATGATAGAGGTACTAAAGTCAATAGGCTATTTTTTGTTATAAAGTCTTTTTTTCATATTTTGGTAGAAATGGCATATTCATTATATTCCTTTATTTCATCACTGAGATAATAAAATGATAACAAACATAAGCGATGATGGATAACTATGATTGGATAAAAAAATTCCTAAGCAATTTTGTATGTGATGTAATTGATCCCGACATACCAACTCTTCTAATTGCACCTCCATTTTCCCTCATAATAATAAATTCCTTTCTTGGTTTCCCCATGATAGGTTAGCCTCTTCCATTTCATTCCTTTATCAATGTAGAACCCTCTCTCTTCATGAAACCTACCTAGACCATAATGGCTGATGACAATAGAGAAAATGACAACCATGCTCCTTCCATACGTAGGCTCATAGGAACACCACACTGCCATCTGGTACAAGAAAATGAAGGAGGCGTCTCATCTCTTCATTGCCCCAATAGTAAACTAACAACCTACCTATTAGCCTGACCATACATCTCAGTGGAATCCTAGATCACCTCGCATATATAGCACCCTCAATCAGGTTATGGAAGATAATCCAATAGCCATGAGTCACCGAAGCATCAACTGTCAATATGTGACCTCCCAGTACAACTACATATTCTAACCTTAGTTCTTTAGCTTCCCTAGATTCTAGCAATTAATTAACCACAATCAAGAACTTCAGCATCTGCAAGATCATATCTATGAAATACAAGCCTACAACATGACGATAGCCCTAAAACTAGGAACACCAAGAACAAATTGGTAGTCACCACCTTAGGGCTGATGAACCTCCCATTGTCCTTATTAGATGACAATATGCAAACCTTCCTACTCCATAAGTTCTGCCAACCTTGACTTTGTTGGTCTACACTCGTCTATGACTTGAGCTATAACCTACAACCAACTATGAGAGAGCAAAATCTATGGATCATCCTTGACAACAACATGTACTTCCTCCAGATCCTAAAAGAACACTACATGTCTATACCAACTCAATCCTCCACTATGTTCCAATCAGAAGAACTTCTCTATCAAAGATCAGTGAAAACATTTTGGATCTACAGGTCAATAGATAAGTATAAGTATTTTAGTAATTAAGAATTCAATTATAGTATAACATAGTGCTATTATTAATTCATAAGAGTAGTACAGATTCAATATTTAATAATATTAATTATATAAAAAATCTCTTCATTAACCCAATCATATGATACTAGCATATATGCAGAAAGGGAAATGATAACCTACATACTCTATTATTGAATGCATATATATATATATATATATATATATATATATAGAGAGAGAGAGAGAGAGAGAGAGATGTATATATGGGGTTATCTTTAATACCCACACGAGTAGCTACCCTACCCTCTCCAAAAATAGTTACTTCAAAATTACTTAGTACATATGTAATAAGTAGGATATCCCTTTTTGACATGAACCTCTTCTAGAGTAAATGTAGTGACTCCATTATTGTAGACCACTTTAATATCTCCTACATACTAGTTAGGTTAGTACACTTGTATTAAGAAATACCATATTATGAAATGTGAGACAACCATATTGTCTGAAGCATTGAGAGGCTTAATATTTCATTCATTAACAACTTTGTCTATGAAACAGGAGAAAGCCTGCATCACCATGACAAATAAGTAAGGTGCTAAAGGATCACCCTACTTTATGCCATTAAGTTAAGATCAAAAATTTGATATAAGGAGACACGATGCTTGTGGCGACAGGATATGCAACTGCCGCCGGTGGCGGAAAGAGTGTTGAGAAACCGTCTCAGGCCAAGGCAAGTGTATGGAGCAATCTTTTCAAGAAGGCTCTCCAGGGGGATACGTCTTTGGAGAAAGCCATCGTCGAGCTTAAGGGACAAAATCTGATCTATCTTAGTGAAGAAGTGGAAAGGAATCTAGAGAAGTGGAGATCTTATTTAGCGGGTTATGTGGTTGGTTTTTGACTGCATTTACCCCTATTAGAGCGGTATTTGAAGCAGATCTAGATTCTTAAAGGTTCAATTGAAGTCCTCAATCACGCGAAAGGTTTTTTCTCTCATTAGGTTCTTGGATAACTCATATCTAGAAGGAGTTATAGATGGAGCGGCTTGCTTCATTAGAGATAAACCTTTGATACTAATGAGATGGAAACCAGGGCAACAACCAACGTAATTAAAATTGGTCAAGGTTCTAATTTAGGTTCAGGTGTATGATCTTTCGCTCGAGTTATGGGAGAAGAGTATGCTTGGCAGAATCAATTCCTATTTTGGAGTTCTGTTGAGGACTGATCAATCCACCTATGAGTTCAAATGACTGGAGTTTGCTAGAATGCAAGTCTTGATTTCAACAGACTCTGTGTTTTTGGGGAGTCTAGAAGTAGCGAGTGACAAAGGTTATCCAAAGAAAGTTTCATTTATCTATGAATGGAAACCAATTCCTTATGCTACTTGTAAGCTTTTTGGACATGAGTGTAAGGAGATTGAGCCCCAGAAATAGAAGAAGAAAGTATGTATGCCTAAGAGAACTACTCTGACTGTTAATAAGGCTAGTGAAGCAGATAGTGGAAGCAAATCTATTATCTCAGACCCTCTCACTGAAGTCATTGGTAGCAATATTGAGTCTGCCAGCACACATGTGATTGGTGTCAATCCTCTGGTAAATGCTATTATGACTGAGAAGCTATGCTAGTTGAAGATAGGAAGGTTACTGGTAAAATGCCTGTGAGTGATCGATTGATCATGGATTTAGAGGAATCTATAGAAGATTTAGAGAAGGAAGTTTTCCATGGAACTAGTGATAGTTTTGAAGATGAAAATCTATATTTGGAGGATACAAATGATATAGGGGTGATTGACCTTATCACTCCTAATTCTAATGAGACATCAAAATCTGTTAAGACAAGCAAGGGTTCATATGATTTCCATGTTCCTAAGCGTTTGAAAAAAGTCAAGGCCAGGCATGCTAGTCCATCCTACGATTCTTCTAGGTCAAGTTCCTTCAACAATAGGTTCAAAAATTTGGAAGTAGAGGCCAATTTTGAAGATAAGATGCTGTCTAGTGAAGTACTGGATGAAAACATTACTAATGGATGAGTTAAATCTCTGTGTTGTCTCCTAGAATGTTAGGGGTTTAAATAATAAAGCCCTTAAGGTTCGAGAGGAAATTAATAAGATGCCTCCTCACATCATTATTTTGAATGAAACTAGAACTAGGGAGAAGAAGATTAAAAAGATTTTGAGTAAACATTTCACGAAATTTAACTGGATGTCTAACCATTACTCGCATGTTCTGGGAAGGCTAGTCATTCTTTGGAGGAAAGAGGACTGTGCTATAACAAAGATTACTGAGTCTGATCAATGTGTCCAAGCTAATGTTAGCACTGGAAGTCATTACTTCATTCTTATGGCAGTTTATGGGCAAAATGATAATTGTGAGTGAAGAAAGTTGTGGGATAAGATTGAAGACCTTCATACAACTGTTAATCTTCCTTGGGTTATGATGGGGGATTTTAATGCTGCTAGGTTTGAAAAGGAGAAGATTGGTAGGGATCCTCCTACAAAGAAATTGATGGAGGATTTTAATAGATGCCTTCTCAACTGCGGGCTATTTGATCTCAATCTGAATGGCCCTGGTTTCTCATGGGACAATCACCAAGGTGGAGATAGATTCTCTACTTATCATATTGATATCATTTTATACAATAGTATGTTCATGCAGAGGTTATCAAATTTTGCTGGCTTCCTTATCAATAGTAATATAAGTGACCATAAGATTCTGAGATTGGTGATTGGTGAAAGGAAAAAAGTTAATGCTCCATTTAGATTCATTAATACTTGAATGGGGAGAAGTGACTTTCTCAACATTGTAAATGAAGGTTGGTATACTAATAAAGAGGGTTTTCCTTTATTTACTGTCTACTCTAAGATGAGAAATATGAGGTGTAAGTTGATCCAATGGAATAGAGAGAAGGTTGGCAACATATTCGATAATGCTCGAGAAGTAGAAGTTAATCTCAGTAAGGCTCAAGCAAAGTTGGACTCTAATCCTTTCGATCTTGGATTGAGAGATGAGGTTTTTAGATGCAGGAAAATTGCTTTTGATGCTCTCAAAGAAGAGGAGTCTTTCTTGAGACAAAAGTCAAGGATTCAATGGCTTAAGGAGGGGGATTCCAACACAAAGTTTTTTTACTCATCACTTAAAGTGATAAGGCATATTAATCACATCAAAGGGCTTGATATTGATGGGGTCCTTAATATGAATATTGATGAAATTAAATCTTACATTCAAGATTTTTACATGAAGCTCTTCAATAATAAGCATTCTGCTAATGTATCTTTGTTAGATGATGTTGCCTTTGTCAAGATGAATGATGTCCATAGGCTTTCCATGGATAGACTGGTCTCTGCTGTTGAGATTGATGAGGTTGTTAAGAATCTAAATACTAATAAATGTCCTGGTCCAGATGGCTACAATGGTATGTTCTTTAGGAACTGCTGGAGTATCATCAGATTTGATGTGATTGAGGGTGTTCTTCATTTCTTTAGAATTGGTAGACTTTTGAAAGAGACGAATAGGACGTTTATTACTCTTATCCCTAAGTCCAAATACTCTCAGTCTCTTAAGAACTGGAGGCTGATATCTTTATGCAATATCCTTCTTAAAGTCATTACTGAAGTTCTTAGTAACAGGCTTCAGTTAGTCATTCCTTCTCTTATCAATGATAGTTAGTGTGCTTTCATTAAGGGGCGCAACATTCATGATGCCATCCTCATGTCCAATGAGATTATCCATGAATTTAATAAGAAGAGTGGGAAGCAAAAAATGTGTATCAAGTTGGATATATCTAAGTCCTACGACTCGGTTTCATGGGATGCCTTGTTTCATATTGTTGAATTAATGGATTTCCTTCATTGTTGGAAGATTTGGCTTAAGGAAATCTTCTACACTACTACTTATGAGATTTTTAGTTAATGGGGAGCCCATGAATTCCTTTAAACCTAGTATTGGCATAAGACAGAGAAATCCTTTAGTGCCTTACTTATTTGTCATGGTGATGCAAGCTTTCTTATGTTTCATAGACAAAGCTGTTAATGAATGAAATATTAAGCCTCTCAGTGCTTCAGACAATATGGTTGTCTCACACTTGATATTTGCAGATGACCTCATGGTCTTTATGGAGGCAGATGAGGAAAATTCCCGTAGTCTCAAGAAGGTTCTTGATGACTTCTATAATGCTATTGGGTTGAAGTTTAATGTTGATAAGAGTTCCATTCTATTCAGTTTAGGTGCGCCAAAAGAATCAGTTTTGTGGTATTTCGGGTATCACCAAAGGAGAACCTAGTTAGAACTACCTTGGTATTCCTTTATTCATTGGGAAGCTGTCAAGGAAACATTGTAGACCTTTGATTGAAAAAATTAAAGACAAGTTGGATGGCTGGAAATCTATGTAGTTATTGATGGTAGGAAGATTGGAATTGGCTCAATCAACTTTATCTTCCATTCATCTATATTGGATTAATTGCTTTCCCATCCCTTGTTCCATCATAGATGATATCGAGAAGTTGATTATGGACTTTATTTGGGGATACTCTGAAAATCATCCCAATGTTCATGTGATGAAATGGGAGTCTATGACTAAACCAAAGGAGGAAGGTGGTTTAGGTATCTTCTCTATCAGAGACGTTAACATTTCATCTATGGTTTTTAGGCTTAGAATATAGCTAAAAAAGCCGACTCCTTATGGGTGAAGTGGGTCCATGAAAGGTATTTCAGTAAATCTTCCTTTTGGTTGGTTAATGAGAAAAGTGGGTTTTCTTGGCATCTCAATAGAGTTATTAAATAAAGAGCCACTCTGAAGGATCATATCAGTTTTATTATTGGCAATGGTAAACATATTTCTTTTTTGGGCGAACCTTGGCTCCCTGGGAATCATTTTGTGGTTGATGTTCTGGGGAGACAAAGTATCATCAAGCTAAGATTTAGTCCAAATTGAAAGTTAGAGAATCTAATTACTAATGGAGAATGGAATCGAGACAATGTAAGACTACATAAAGAGCTCAACTATCTTCTGAGTAATCTCCATAGGCCCTCACCTTCTCAAGAAGATAGCAACAATTTTGAGGGGATGCAAAGGATTAAACTTAGAAATGTTTGGGAGGTTGTTCATACCAAAGGGTGCCCCAATCCTGTGTTCAAGTGGATTTAGAGTCACAAAGTGCCAAGTAGATACTCAATCCACACGTATAAAGTGAGGCATGAGAGGTTATTGACTACAAATTATGTAAGGAGAATGGGCATTAATACTCCTTCCTATTATTTCCTCTACAAAAGGGATGAAGAAGATACCAATCACTGCATATTCAGTTGTGCATTCTCGACTGCAATCTGGAATGAAGCAATTAGTTTTGGTCTACCAGTCTGTCCTAGCAATGCTAATGATCTTTTATGTTGTGATGATAGAAGGAGTCATCTTCTTGCCATGTGCATAATGCACTGGATTTGGAGTGAGAGAAATGCAAGGGTGCACCTGAATATGGAAAGAAGTTGGAGGATGATTTGGGAGGTCATTCAAAAGGATTTCTCTATTCTAGCAAATGAATCCATGACCTAGTTCAACTGATGCTTTTATGGTGTAATAGTGTTGTTCTATCTATGGTGGAGTGTCTTCTGTTCTGCCTGTAGTTGTCTGGTGAGAGGAGGTCTGAAGACTATTTGTGAGGTTATGGTCTATGGTTCCTTGAGATGCTGAGATCTTTGACTCTCCTGTTTGCATGATTTTGAGGACTTTAGAGGTGGTTTCAATTGAAGAAGAGAGTGTCCTTGCTGGGAGGTTATGGTCTAATCTCTTTGCTGGCCTTTTGATTGTGAGGCCGTTGACTATGTCTGATCCTACTTTGGGTTTGGATGTGATTGTCTTAGAGGAGGCTGCTCTTTGTTTTGTTTCCCCTTGTAAACAACTCTTCCTTAAAATATGGAAGTGTAAATACTTGTATCTACAAAAATTCAAAAATAGTAATACCGGAGCTCGGGTTACCAAAAAAGATAATGATTTAGAATTTCCAACATGCTAGTCTCTTATAATCATGAGGTAATATTAGATAAGGGATATCATAATAATCTAGATGGGTGAAATGTGAAACATATTCATGTGTATACATTAGACATATCAAAGCCTTATGACTAATTATATCATGTTAATATGTACATGTATGGGTTAGTATATCAATATAAGAAAACTCTACATATGAAAGTTGACAATCACATACGTAATTGTGAGAATGACATACACACCTAATGATTATAGTCTCTAACTAAATATTGATATGTTATCATGGATGACTATGAATGATTGTACCTTAAAATGGGCACAAATATGCTAAGGGTTGTATGCTTGCTAAATAACATAAAAAACCTAGAGAGAGAATAGGATGAGGTGAGTAGTAATACAATATGGTGATATTCTACAATGCAAGGTAAATAAATTAGTAATATTAATTATTTTTGAAATTCAATCTGAAACCCTAGGAAGAGAGAGGATGCGAGAACTGTGAAATTGTAATGATCCTATATTGAAGAAAAGTCGAATAGAAAATATTGAACAAGTAATTGGTTCCAAGCCATGTGATGACCCCATTCTATTATTTTGTAAATTCTTCTTTTTGGAGCCTTGTTGAGCAATCCATGGAGCTTAGAAAAAATTGAGGTAATAGATTTTATATTTACTCTTATTGAGTTATTTCTTATCCCTCTTGAGTTTTATACATCTTGGTTGGTGGTGAACTCTAAACTATTTTATAAGCCTTTACTGCCTTTGAAGGTCATCACCCCTTGAATTATAATTGTTAGATTTTGTCAAATATTAAGAAAGAAACTAATGGAGTTTTAACTCCCCTTGGGATTTTGTCCCTTAGAGCTTTGGATTTATTAAGATAGGGTACATCCTGCCACCCTGCACAAATGTTATAATGGATCAATTGTCCTCCATTAGACTGGTTAAAATAGCAATTAGGATTTTGTGTCGTTCTTTCACAGACGAATGAACACATGACACTTTATCCCTTGAAGGAAATGGTATGATATTGCTCAATCCTAATATTTGAAGTTCATCATTAAAAATATTCTTGATGTTTGATGTCTTGGACCTAGATAATTTTGCATAAATTTTAGCCTGGTGGAATATCCATCTTGGATTATGAACTTGGAAACATTGCTACTTGCTATCCTTATTTTTCCAAATCAACTCCACCAAATAGTTTCCTCCTAGAATTGATCTTATACATTAATCATATTTTGCACCTACTTTTAATATATCAATAATTGAATTTAGTACAATCTTTGCTAACCTATGTTTTCCTTCTTGGGGTCCATGTATGGTTTCATTGCCTCTGGGAATTCATGGATATGTGATATATGGAAGATCTTAAAGAGATGTGTATGGGTAGTCCTTCTTTGAAGAGTACATAGGTCTCATGCCTATTTTGTTATTTTGTGGTATTACTGTATAATCTTCCACGACTCTGATTGTAGAGAACAAAGAAATTGGTCTAAAAGATCAAAGTTCTTATAGTGTCACCTAAGTGTCTAAGGGCCCAAGGAGATAAAATCTCCATATGCTTCCACTAAGTATTGAAGATAATAGCACACCTGCTTACTTCATTGTAAGTGCATCTTCCACTAAATTTGCCTTATAAGGATGGTAGGCAATCAAAATATCATAATCATTGAGGTACTCCAACCATCTTCTCTATATCAAGTTTAGATCTTTTTATGTCAAGATGTAATTCAAACTCTTGTGATTGGTGATGATTTCAAAAGTGGCACCATATATATAATGTCATCAGATTTTAAGGGCATAGAAGGTGGCTTCCAAATCGAGGTCATGTGTAGGGTAATTGACTTTGTTATCTTTTTATTACGAAGATGAGTATGCAAAAACTTTGCCTTATTGCATTAATATACAACCCAAACCTTATTTTGAGATGATTTCAAAAGTGGCACCACATATATAATGTCATAAGATTTTAAGGGCATAGATGATGACTGCCAACTTGAGGCCATGTGTGGGGTAATTTAGTTTTTTATATTAAAATTATCAAGATAAATATGCAACCAATTTTCCTGATTGCATTAATACACAACCCAAACCTTATTTTGAGTCATTAGAAAAAATGACAAATCCATTGTTTCTTGAAGGGAGAGTCAAGACCAGAGCATTCATCATCTTGGTTTTGAGTTATTGAAAACTAGACTCACATGCTTCAAACCAGATGAAATGTTCTCTTTTGCGAGTTAGCATTGTAAGAGGTAGTTGTGTCGTACTAAAGTTAGGGATATATCATCAACAATAACATGCAAGTCCAAGAAAACTACATATTTCTGAGACAACCTTGTGAGCCTACCATTCTAGCACAACTACAAAATTTTGTGGGGTTGATAGAGATTTTTCCACATGAGACAAAGTGTCCCTAGAAACAAAATTTGTTAACCATAACTCACATTTTGAAAACTTGACATAGAAATTGTAAGTTTAAAGGATGCCAATGACTTTGCAAAGAGATTCATGGCATGACTCAAAATTTTTAGAATACATAAGAATATCATCAATTAAAACTACAACAAACTAATCAAGAAAAGGTTGTAAGAATCTGTTCATTAAGTTCATGAAGATGTATGAGTCATTTGTTAGTACAAAAGGCATAAGTGAGAATTCATAATGCCCATAACATATTCAGAAGGTTGTCTTAGAGATGTCATCTACATTAACCTTAAGATGGTGATACCCAAAACTAAGGTCAATTTTATTAAGACATGAGCATATCAAACTTAATAAAAAAAATCCATTTTAGGAAGGGGATGTAATCAATGTGCATCCTCAAGGATCCATCTTTCTTCTTGAAAAAGAGAAAAGGTGATCCCCAAGGGGAAGAACTGGGGAAGGTAATTACAATGTTGATAAATTCCTATAACTATTTATTGAGCTCTAAAATCTCCACATATGTCAATGTATATGGGTTTTAAGATATGGGTATGATTCCTAGTGCCAACTCGATTGAGTATTCAACATCACACATTAAGGCATCCATGGGAGCTCCTCTAAAAAACACTCGGGTACTCATGCACCACATCAATACTCTCTAGAGAGGTCATATCATGATTGACTAACTCAACAATCACTAGATATGCCCAACACCCATTAACTAGAATGGATTGAGACTTAACATATGAGATTAAAAAGTCATGGTTATAGTCTTTTATACTTGGAATAGTAATCACGAGTAAATTTGGATTGAATATATAGGTCTTATTGGTAGGGCAATCTATGACAAGGTGATTTTTAGTCCATCATGAGAATAAGGTCACTCCTCTCCATATCATGCATTATAAATTTTGATTCTAGGTCAGATGTTTATAGTAGATGGGCAACTTTTTGAGTACATGATAAGAAGTATATTTTCTCTCATTGTGGGTACTTACATCAAAACTGTACCCCAAATCTCTCAATTTTTATTTTATCATAGTAGATAGACTTTAGGACATGAAAGTATGAGTGGATCCATAGTCAAATAGAGCAATGACCAAATGATCATGAAGGCTTATCATGACTACAATATATACACAAGGTAATTTGTTTATATTTTTCAATTATTATCTTTATATGGTATGGAATAAAATTAAATATATCTTTAATCAAGAAATTTTAATTGGCATTTGGCTCTTTAGCAATCAAGACAAAAATGGGAGCTTGTTGATGATCACATTGCTTTCCTTGGCGGCCCATGGTGCAGGGGGATGGGGACTCACTCCTATCAAATTTTATTCTTCTTTGTGAAAATGACATACATTCTTTTGGAAGCATAACTGTCTCAAATCACATGTGTCACACTTGGTACATCTAGGAGCACTTCCTAGTTTGTTATCATAGCTTTTGTTCTTCCCTTAATTGTTGTTGTGTTGGTTTTTACCTTGGTCTTGCCCATTATTTTGAAAGGGTTGTTCTGGTGACCATTGTTCTTGTTTTATTCTTATTTCTATTGTTGTTTGTTTTCTTTTATCTTTTGTGATCATAGGCATTACATCAGTCAAATCTAGACAAGATAGGTTTTTTTTTCTATGCCCCTCCCCCAAGATCCTATGTAACCTGGAAGGTGGTAGGTTATATAGGGTGATGAGACAAAAGCACACAAGGTAATGTAGAGTCCATCTAGGAAGTGGTCTACCCTATCTTCTTTAGTTAAAACCTTGTCATGGTGTTCTAGAACATGGAAACCTCTACCATTCCATATAAATGTATCCCTAGATGAGGCTATGGAATTGTATTCGTTTTTCTTTTCTTTTTTATTTCTCAAAACTCACAATGAATCACTGAGATTGAAGACTTCATAGTGTAAGGGGATAATTTGTTGTGAGTGAATATAATTATCCCACAAAAGTCTGGCCGATCCTCTCAACTAGTAATAGGTTACCTTATCTTTATCAAGGCATCTAAGGACTCTAAACATATTTTCCATTACATTTAGCTAGGCATCAACTTTGTTAAGGACATCACCTTTGTCCTCTACATGTAAGGTTTCATAGTTTAACCTTAGGAAGTATGAGATAATATGGGCTCTATGCTTTGGGTTTAAGTTGTTTGTTGTGAAAGCCCTAGGTAAAACTAGATTTTAGATGCACAACCAAGGTGTGCATATTACTCATAGGGAAATGACTTTTCTCATCCCAAACCCTAGTTGCCATGGTCTTATGGACAAGTATTCCCTCTCATTCTTTGGGTTTAATCATGAACCTCTTTCCTTTGGCTTTGTCATTAAATTTGGTTCCTAAAGGACCAACTTTACTATGTATTGAATGATTTTATGGAGGCATCTCCAAGAAACTAAGTTAAATGAGTCTCTCATAATAGTTCAAAACTCAAAATAAGATAAATCATTATTATTGTTTGTAGCCAATTTTACCAATTAGTTCACATTTTAGTTGTATCCCATCCTTACTCCACCCAATATTGAGAGAGTAAATTGAGACATTGTCTTGAGAGTGAGATAGAATGGAAATACTATCTAAACACTATCTATTGAGTACCTTGAGTTTATCCTTAAGAAGAGATGAGGTTTCGGAAGACTCTCTAAGATTTAAGGGAAAAATCTTTTATCTAGTTTTGGATTCACTTCGACCAAGTAGGTTCTTGGAGGAACCTCAATCACCACATCTAGGAACATATAGGTGATTATGTTAGAATCACTACATTTTGCACCAATTCTAGACATCTGATTTTCACCATTATGGATTCAATTTTTCCCTAGATTCATACGACTTATTGTATCGTATCTTATTTATACATAGATTGCCATGTGTTTGGATTTAATACCAATTATCATGGATTTGTTAATACCCAAATACCAATCCCATTGTCCTGGTGGACAATGCTAAAGGGAGTCAAACATCAGTCCTTAAATTTCTCAAACCACACACACATATATATGAATAAAATAACAATAAAATCAATTCTTTATTTGATGAACTATAAGATTTTACGTAATATCTTGTAGGCACCATGGAAGGTAAGATATGTTTCTTGAAAGAAAACAAGATATAAACACAAACCAAATTTCTAATTCCACTTTAATGATCTAAAGACCCCATGGGTTACCGGATTGGCATTACATGTAATAGTCCAACAATTTACGCAACAACACAGTTTCGTAGAATCTAAGATAGTGAAGAAAATACATCATTGCAATTTCATTGGTATGTTATGTAGACATATAAAATCATAGCTTAGAGTAACATAGATACTTGTCTAGAAATTATGTAATAGCTAAAAAATCAATAAATTCAAAGGCTTCCTTTTTGACACAAAACATATTTTAAGTGCATTTTTAATATCAAATAAATATCATGATTAAGCCTTTGACCAACTTCTCACAGGAAGGGTCTGTGAGGGATCTCAAGGTTAAAAGCCAAGATCTAACATTGTTTCAAGTGTGCCCTAGATTTACCTCAAGGATAAAAGCCAAGAGCTAACCTTGTATCAGATGCACCCTTTCTTTGGTGAGACTAGTTGGTACACTGAGGTTTGTATCCTTACATGGATAATACAAACATGTACAACAAGGATTGTTTAATAGACATATCTGATTATATTTTCACCTTTCTCAATATAATATAAACCAAATGGAAATATTAACCATAATGAACATGCATATCAAGCAATACATGTAGCCAAGCATTTTCACAGGTATACATACAAGTAATATTGCAATACCACTACCCTGGCCAATAGGAGGTAAAGCGTACATTGAATGAGTGAACTAACTTAGTGTGTTTGAGCTGATCTTGGTATAGAACTTAATATAGTGATCTTGGAATATAAACACGTGGGATTGATTATATATCAGTAAGGATTTTTCTTAATGAACATTTTGGGGGTTTCATTAGGGTTGGATGTTTCTCATTGATTGAAGTGTTAACCTTTTTCAAACATATACTCAACATCAAAAATAGATGCAAGAACAATATCATGATTATTTTACATCATACATCCTACTTAGATTATCAACAAACACTACAATCCTAATCATGGATTTCAAGATTTTGAATTGGGAAATCATTAGGCTTTATTATATTTAGGTGAATAATCTAAAAAAATCAATATGATTTTCATATTTCATTCTAAAAAGTCATCATTATAGTTCAAGAGTAACCAAGGTATGATTTCGGTTCATAAAGTTAATTAGTACTCAATTTAGAGTTTGGAGCTGATACGAACAAGAATTATCATTAATCACTTTAAAAAAGAATACATATGGACATTTCCTAAAAGTTAGTACTTTACCAAATGATTTAGGTCATGGAACTACATTTTTTGGATTCAACACATATTATGATCAAAATATTATATTTACTTATTTTTTGGATAACTAAGCAATTTTTAGTGATTTATACAAGAAACACGGATTCCTAGATTTTTTTTGAGAGAGTATAAGAAAATTACTAAAATAAAATGGGTCATTGATGCCTCTAGATTGAACGACTCAGCAATAGCATGTGGAGCTAGTAGTTAGTCTTGGACTCAGGACAACTAAGGATAAATGAGGGTAGGTATTTCAAACCATTTATCAACCTGAAAACTCAACTCTGTCTCCTTCCTTGCGAAGGCCAACATATGTGGTAGTGTTGGGTTGCACTATCAAGCTCAAGGAGGGAGCAATAATGATGAAAAAGGCTGTGAATGTTAGGTAATATAAAGAATAAAGGATTGATGGGTCAAAGCATGCTTATGGAGGAGTCATAATGAAGTGCGTTGGCCCTCCCGCCATGGCAGTCATAGTGCGCTTGGCGGAGCAAGTTCCCTAACCCTCTCTGAAAACCCATATATATAAAAAAAGGGTAGGATAGGGGGTTAGGGAGTAGGGATAAGACTAGAAAAAGCTTGTATGATATCTAGACTCCCTATGGCGGCATGCCTTTATGATGGTCGCACATTAGCTCCCTGTGGGTGATGTGAGGAAGTAGGGGATGATCCCAAGGCCGTCTAGTCGATCCTCGTTTGTGTCCGCTCAATCAGATGGTCGGGAGATCCATTGGATGGGCATGAAGATTCGGTGATCCTCTTCTTCCTTTTGACCTCTTGATCAAGGTCCAATGTCTCAAAAAATCTAGATCAAGTGAAAAAGAAGAGTATAGGAAAGAAAATAGGGAAATAAGAGAAATTTTGAATTAAAATTGGAAAATCATAACTTTAAGTCGTAATGTCAAAATATTATAGCACTTTAACCATATGTCTATACAATGTACAATTCTTCTATAAAAAGATTTGGATCAAAATGATGATGTTAAGATAGATAAAAAAATTCAACGTTTTTATAGAGTGTCTTATGTATTTAGGGTTATACAAAAGGTTTCAATCAAGACATTATGAGTCACAATTCTATTATTGAGAAACATTATATATATAAGTTATGGAAAAGATAAAGAGAAATTATTAAGAGTATAATTGAACATGTAAAGAGTAAAGACAAGTTCAAAAGGAGAGAAAACTCACTTCATCACAAGAAAACCCATGCCACACAAACTCACTAGGACTCACCTTTTCATGTGAATCCATGTTATTAGCATGATGTCAAATGGAATATGCATCATGTGTCAGCCCTCAAGTATGATCTACTAGGGTAAGTATAATATGGCCTTAAGAATGATTCCTAAAAATAAAAAGGATAAATATTGTGTTATATTATTCCAAAATAAATAGTATACTTATTAATATATTTGATTCAGAATATAAATATTTTCTCACTATACTATATAATATAAAAATGACTTGTTTTGGTTAATTTTTTAATGAAATAATTTGTAGTTATATAAATAAAAACCAAAATCTCCAGACAATAATCCTAATTCTACATTTTATGTAACAAGCACAATATAGCAAACTATGTGATTTTTATACTATTGGGTCTAAAGGCTGACATGTATCTAGATTTGTTTTCTCTCTACATGATCATAACAAGTTATGGGTTTGTTGGTGGTTATATGGATCCAAGGGGTGTGGGTCTGAAAATGGAACCAAATATAGCATTTTTCTTCTTATTTTATATGTAACAATGCATGGGATCCATCTCTAATGAGCTTGTGTGAGGAGATAGGAAATGACCTTCCCAAATAATTGCACTTGCAAGAACCCATCTATCCTAGGTGGCAAGGTGATTGAGGATAAGAGACATGAAATACCACTCAACTCCTTTGCTTTCCATTGAGATTGTTAAATAGAATAAATTCTTGTTTCTCTTTTATTTACCCTCCCTACTAGGTGCATATTAAACCTTCTATTAGTCCCTAATTTTCCTTGCACCCACTCCTAATACTTAACACATTACTCCAACTATCTTAACTATATATGTTGATATACACTTTCCTATTTTGGATTTCAAAGTTAGACCCACTCTAACTGAAAACTACATCACACATTTCTTGAGCACCTGACCTCTTACTTTCTCCCTATGTGGCCACGTGATTCTTGGAAAAAGCCCTTAACTGGAGAAGCACCCTCATGGTATGGATAGTGAGTTCTAAATATTCAAGGTGCATTCAGGTTCTATCAAGTTGTTTATGACTCCTTGGATCACACCGATGATTCTTTCTTGGTAAGGAAGCATGAGGAGGTCCAACAATTCAACATATGGGGATGATATCATGTTTGTGGTCCAACCTCAGAAGAAGTTTGACACCTTTGAATTGTTGTTAATTCTCATCATAGGCCAATTTTATTCTTTGTTGCTCTTCTAGTGAATTACCATTGTGAGACATAGAGCCAGTTATTAGATACCTCTTTGTATTTCTATGCCTCAACATGAATTGTGTTTTATCCTAAAGAGGTACATATTCATGTCAATGTGTGTCCTCTATGACTTTATCCTTCTCTTTAGTTCTACTTGCTTCCATGTTGTCTTTTGTCACATGCAAACTACTATTTTCATGTCTTTAATAGTTATGTGGTCATTGGATCATGCACTAATTTGCAATATCTATCAAGTTAATCTTATTCACCACATCAAAAGTAAAAGAATATCACACCAAATAATTATAAAAATAGAATGCACATTCACTAAATTACTCTCATATTTTTTTTCTATACATCTAGTACGATAAACTTAATAATCTCTAAAAGTTATGAGATCATATTTGTTGCTTATCCTTAATCATTTAAACTTCAAAAAGAATAAACATGAAAATCACCACTTGTGTCCATACATAATGGAAAATAGAGTAACATTGAATACTTAATGCAACATACATGTGTCAAGAATCATATTAGGGTTTATGGATTCTTAGAGGGTGTTTTGAAGTAAAAGTTTGACATTATAGAGTTTGTGCCGTAAGTCGGGCATATTTTGCAAATGTTGAAAAATCTTAGGGGTCAAAGCGAGTACATTGATTGAAGTCCAAAAAAGGGGTCCATTTTTCGGAACGATTGGTTACAAGTCATACCGACTTGTGACAGTGATCCAACCTTTTTTATACATTGACCGGACTTCGACTGAAGTAACCCTTCAACCCAGGAAGTCATATTAACTTCCTAGAAGGTCAACCAACTTGTGTTTTTGAAATAATAACAAAAATAAAAAAATGTACTTAAATGATGTTAGAAGGTATATATATATACCCCAAGTCAATTTCTTTTGACCCAAACCTTTTTTTTGCATTGTATTAGAGATTTGGAATGAGAAACCTTGAGATATCAACTCATGGAGGTGACTAGGGATGATTTTCAAAAAATCAAGCTAGAATAATCTTCCAAACCACCTAGGTTCCAATATTGCTAAGTTCTCTCTCTTCTTATCATGTAATTACATTCTATCTCTCATCTCTATACTTCTATATGTAGTTCTATAACACTTATGGTAGAGATCCTAGCTTTTCTTCTAAAACCCTCTCTTTTCTCCTTCCTGGACCTAGATGGAGGTGTTACACACAAGAATGGTGGTGGAAACCTTATTTGTGGAGATTTTGGGATTGGAATCTCCATTCGAGTAGATTCAACCCTCTCAGATATTTGTACATGCTAAGGTGTAAACTAATTCCAACTAAGAAAATAAAATAAAATAGCTTGTTGATAACTCCAAATTATAGGAATAACTCAATGGATACTTTGGGAATTCAAACTCTTGTTGTTCCACAACAATGTTTTCCTGGTCTAAGTATGTTTTAGAAGTCATGTTTTTTCCCTAAATTATAATTTAAAATTTTCCCTTAATGCATACATACAGTTAGTCAAATGGTACCCTGATTGTGCTTTTCTTGCTTAAACTAAGTCCTCGAGGAAGGAATGGGTTGTCTTTGCTCTCTCCTATTGAATTTGTATTATCCTAATTTTGAAGAAATAAAAGGTATGTTTCTTAATAAAATACATGGAATTGGGTATGATTATTTAGATATCAATAAAATGGTGGATCTACTATTTTTATGGGATGAGAATAATGCATATTATTAAAGTAATAACAGAGGTTATTGATGGGATGATTAATATATAGGTTTCTTGTTAATAAAATTTTAGACGCTATACAAATACTAGTCGCAATTAGGAGTTCCCCTCTTATAGAGAAAGATATATTTTCCCACTTTTATTATTGGGATTTGTCCCTTGATTAGGCCTCAAGTAGACTAGTGCTTCCCGAGCTATGTTCTTGTTGCACTAAATATGGCTTGTTAGTGGTTTCTTCATGATGTGACATATCATGCTCCACATCCATCCCCTAATCATGGTTTGATTGTGTTACACCCCAATCTCACAATTTCCATTAATCATGAGATTAGGGCATAAATTAATGATTTAACGTAATACAAAGATAACCCTTAACTTTTTCTTCTTTTTCAAACTCTTTGTTTTCTCTCATTGAACCACATAAACTAACTTTACAAGGGAATCTAAACATTGATTTCTCTAATCTAATTTCAACAGTAAAAATGCATGTATGAACATTCATTATGTTTCTCGTACTTTAAAGCACATAAGACTTGCTGATTCACATATATTGCTAAAAGAGGAACAATGTTATACATCATCATTTACAACTCTCTCTTATTTCTTTACAAGGACCTAGAGTGATAAGGACCGATTGAACTTAACTATACTCAGATTTAACTCTTGTGGTAGATCTACTCTGATGTAATGATATCTTCTTCAAGTCCATGTGATTTCCCTAAAAATTTTGAGTAGAGGGATGAGCCTACTCACTTAGTGAATGAGTACTTCAAAGAAATAGTCTAAATCACTGATATAATTACAGATATAATTTTGAGTAATTGATATCAATTATAACAACAATAAGCTTTAAAGAGTCTAATGATTGACAATCATAAATATGGCAGGATACTTTAAATATCTATAAGAGTGAATCAATATATGAAATGCTTGATTGATCATAAAGAGAACTAATAGTTCAGAAACATATAAAGAATAATTGAATAACTGTACACACTTGTTTGACCTCTCATTTATTTTATTATACCCTGATCATATGCAGTGTACTCTACATATGAAGACTCATAGCGAACTACGATCTTACCGTACAAGACTTAGCTTGAAACCTGGGAAGATAAGCCTAGAACTGAATCTGAGTCTGCTTGACTCGAACCGTCACGTCTGGCTAAGGCGGCTAAACAGCTGGCCTTTAACTAGACCTCTCCTCTAGGATGAGTACACATGCGAAGGGTCTGAGATGCTCTGTGGGCCTCATCTTGGTACGCTCTGTGGGTACCTCTGGGTTACCATCGAGATCTTCGATTCATGTTGGATAACCTATCTTCTCTTAGGAGACTTCCTCAAGGGCTTCGTCTCCCTGCACACTCTGTGGGTGCGTTCTGATTCCCGTATACTGGTCGCTGCCAGGGTGGATCGTTTCCTCCCTATAGTGCAGACATCTGTAGGGAATCTACAGTGTTCAAGGCACCTATGTCTATTATTTTATTATTATTAAAAAGCTCTTACTATATTGTATCTCTCTATTACTTATTCTTGACTCTGGTATCTCTATGGTACTGAGTCTATTCATCTGAAGCTTATAAAACAACATGTATATCCTTCTAAACTTGACAGAGAAGTATATTCAAAATACTGTAATATTCTGAATAATCATCATACTATACATACATGTAGACTATAATTTTTAAATAAACAAAATACATGTCAACTTGGCACTTTATATACTAGAATCATGCAATTGAACTGTTAAGCATCACCACATCTCATACTGAGAACATTGATATCACAATTCTTGATTCATTGAACACCCTATCCTTAGGGTTTCGTTTACCTCATTCACTTATCAGATGGGTCTCATATGGATTTCATACGACATAAACATTCACTAAATAAAGACTACTTTCAACAAATCATATACAATCAATATATGTATGAAACCTTGGAACTGAGCTGAATTTAGGTTTCCATGCCATTCACTGAGATATCATGCATCAAGAATAAAATTGAATAAATAAAGTCTATCATGTCAAGAAAATCCCTTCAAATGGATTTCACGATATCTATTCACAAATATCCAACTTTCCTTACATCTAGGGTTTCACCCTCTTCACTGAGATACCAAACAAACACTACTCACTTTAAATGAAATCCAAGATAATATCTGACATCTATGTACTATGAATTTATATAAATAATCATTCAAAACCAAGGGGATCTAGATAAGCAACTTTCTCTATTTACTTATATAGCAAATTACAGTCATAGACAAATTCCCTATATTTCGGTTTACTCTTATAACCTCTATGAATACTTAGAGAATTCTCATTAGGATGTATTTTATACATTTATAATATGATTTTATCATCTAAAATTCATCAAAACAGAGGAAGAATCCATTTCATATCATTTTGCAATAATTTAGAATAAATAGACAATTTAGGGTTTGTAGTCGCATACTAGCAATTAAAGATTATGGATGAATTAACTAATTTTCATATAATATACTGTTTGAAGGAAGTTCCCACTTACCCTAAGGTGTGAAAACACCTTAAAAACGTACCACATCCTTGAAAATCTTGATCTTATATCAAATCCCTAGCAATTCACCCAATTCTTCTTCCTTTCAACTCAGAAACCCTAAAAATGAGGGATTATGAAGAAAGAGTGAGAAAATGAGAAGTTTTAACACCATTTCAGATTAAATCAGAGGAGGGACAAAATTTTGACATGTGCGAGAAGATTCACCATAAAACTATATCCAAAGAAGCTAAACTTACATGATTTCATCTTTCCTCAGACCGCAAAACCCTAGGTCAATATCTCCATCAATTTCTCCTCTCAAACCCTAACTCTCCCTCTCTCTCTCTAGGATTTCATTTCTCTGGCTTGAATCACGAATTATGAGAGCTACTAGTGTGTTAGGTTGACCATATAGAGCAATTGAGCTGCTTGGGTCAATTGCACTTTGACCCCTCACTAAACGTTTTCTTATTTCAGTAGATTTTTCTATCATAAAAAGGTTTCTGTGAATTTGTATATTTCTGAGATCAAACCTTCTCCAAAAATTATTATAATTTATCATGTTGTATATAATTGATTTAAAAATCTTCATTTAAAATTTGAGATTATTCCAACCTTCCATTAAATAATTTTAAATCGAAAAATGCACCGCTATCCAGAATTTTGTAGAAATATCACTTAAAATTTGAGATTATCCAAATAATTCATCTACTGATAAGGTCTAAACACATCCAAAAATTATGAAAATTTTACATGTTGTTTATGATTGAGTTTTATATCTCGATTTAAAATTTCAAATTATTTGGAGTTACCAATAAATAATTAAAAATAAAATACTACACTATTGAAAAGCACTCTGTCAACATTTTGGTCAAAGTATAGTTCGACCGAGAACCACATTCAAAGAACACTCAAATATTCTGAATTTTTTCGCCAATATGAATGATTGAATTATACATATCATATCCAAAATTCAATTAAATATATATTTTTTCGAAAATATGAAAAATCATTTACCACACTGCTATCCTGATCAAATTCCATACTCATGTGCCATCAAAACCCTAATTTCAGCCAACTAGGGTTTATATTTCTCAAACCCTAATTTGTCAAACAATAGAACACTTCAAATTCTTATTAGGTTTAAACCATCATAATTGAATTATCATCATTAATTATATTTAAGCAATGATCAATCCAATTAAGCATATAATCATCCAAGTAAACCCTAGTTTACCAATTAAGCTCAGATGCGGTCATAACAGATTGGGTCCTATCTGAGGACCATTGTAAATGTCCACTATGTCTAACCCCGAGTCCTCAAGTCCCACCTCACCTATTGTGGCATTGCGATTGCAAAATTGTTATGGACTCCTGTGTTCTGAGCCCCTTTCATCTCTGATGTAGAACTAGTTTCCAGTTCAAAATAAGAGCAACATAGTCCTCAATTGTCCACGTGACACATTCTCTTTGTCCTTTCTATTTCTAGATTGAGTAGACGACTAAACAAAAATATTATTTGCTCCATCCATCACGTTAGTGACATCCATAAAAAGTAGATAATGTGATATTAGATAGCTATTGCATAAATAAATTTCTAGTCAAGGGCTTTACAAAGGGAACAAAAAGGCCAACACATATAAATATAACCAAAATTAGTTAGAGTCATTTTGGATAGGAATTATTATAGTGAAAATAATAATGAGCATGCATTTTTTATTTGATATTAGGCTTAAGTGGATATCAAAATCATACACATGATACATGATACAGATGATATGAAAATATGCATTAATGTGAAACTATACATGTTACATTCAGAAGAGATAATACAATTAAACAACATTCTAAGAGGTGTAAGAGATATGTAGACACAAAATACTTGAGAAGAGAAAATTGGCATCTATTTATCTTTATAATATCTACTTCATTCTAGACATAAGTTCAAAATTACATATTATAGATTTGATTTCTTAAGACAAAGTGTATGCAATTATTACCCACATCCTATATTTTGAAAGTCACATAGTTAATATCATGTGCAATCTACTTTGGTACTTGTTCAAAAGTGGGACGATCAAAGTTCTGTCTGAATCCATGAATCTGAACATGCCCTACGATTTCAATTTTCAATTTTGTCAATTTGGGCTATTTTTGGGCTTGGAAGTTTATGAATTGAAACGAGTCAGGATTCAATTTTTTTTGTACATGAGTCTGTACTGGGTTGACATGTATGGACGATCTACTTTCTATGAAGGGTTAGACTATGTATATATCATAAGTTAATAATACTTTAAGACATTAAAAATTATTTGTCACACAAACATAATAAATTAACTAATTTTACTAGCATTATGATAAGTAAAATAGACTTTATGACCCCAAAATCTGTTCCTCAACAAAAAGTTATAGGTGTAAGGTGTGAATGTAAAACATAAACACAATGAGACATAAGGATAGATAAAAGTAAAGATTCTGATAGGAAATAATATATAGGTATAAATAGGCCATAAGCCATATTCTATTTAAGCTATTAAACTCAACCCCGTTGCGCATAGGGAGCTAGACTAGTAATATTTTGCATGGGAGAGGGCACTCTGTTAAGTTCAAGCCCCTATAGCTACAAATAGGAAGATATTTTATATTATGGATAGGACAAGCATCATGGGGGTGGAGCTTTTAGTCCTTCTAATCTTGGAGAGGTATATATTGCTTGGGAATTGAATGATGAAGATAGGAATATGTGGCTAGGTGAAGTTTTGTCTTGACACTTGACAATAAAAATGTAACTGTATGATATTATATAATAAATTGAGAAAATATGATAAATTTATTTTAACATATGTATCATACATATAGATTATAAAATCTGGGCTTGATGTGATATTGGGTCTAGTTTTGGATTCAACACTTTCTTAAAAAACTAATTCTGTGCCAGTATTGGCTTGGACTTTTTTTACATCAACCGCGATATCATAATCGACCTAAAACATGTTTGTAGACAAACCTACAGTAACATGCACAACTTTATATGGATATGTTGTCTTAAATTATACATCATAAGGGAAGAGTATAATTCATATATAAACTATGAAGAATTAAAGTTCTTGATCAATAAATATGCACTCGATTGCACAATTTTTGAGATCCAGTAATTGCAATGGAGCACTAACTGGTTAGTATTATATTATAGAGATTTTCTTGCTTTCAAAATGATCTCTCTTTGGACTAGAAAATGAATGAGAGTGAAGAATAAATAGATGCTCGAAAGTGGAGGGGGAGAGTGGCACGAGGGTTATTAGAACTATGTCAAACTTGATACAATTTTCATGAACTTTAGGAAGGGAAGAGTTTTGTGAGAGGAAAATATTGTTTGCAATATGATACGAACAACCTTCAACTCTATTAGGATTATGACCTGGATTCAAATCTAGATCTTAAAATAGGCAGTTGAATACATGTATACTAATTATGAGCTTCAATTCAGAAAAGTCAAGACTATAATTAAGATTGATTTTTATGATGTAAAATCTAACACCCATATATGCACACATCATCATTTATCATTATCTACTAGGGTTCCATCCATATACAATTTCAGATATCACTATCTACTCAGGGTATCATAGAGTAATTTTAGGTTGGTTGGAGTCAGTGGTGAAGTCAGAAACTCTTATTTGGAGTGGGGATAATACAATGTAATAACACCAACACCAATATGTCCTATATGATACGATGAACATTATGTAAAGAAAAATACTAGAAAATAGATTGTAATCAACACTTATTGTAACTACAAATCTAAAAAAAATTGATACAAGCATGTCCTATGTGATGAAGCCAACATTATACAAAGAAAATATTAGAAAATAGATTGTAATCAACTCTTGTTGTACCTAGAAAAAAATGATAAAAGTATATTGTGCTTGTCAACTATATAATGTATTTGGAATATCTATTATGTGTTCCAGCAAGCTAGACATTTGGCATTTTTCCTAGATTGAACTCTAACCCGAATGTTAATATCGCTAATCAATGCATTCAACCTCAACCTTAGACATACATTATTTATTTCTGGAATAATTCCAGTCAAAATAGCCTTTAAGAGAATGCAATATTTGTACATCACAATAATTTCAAAAGTAATGATTAATTATAGAATTTGTGATACATTTATTACACTTATCTCTCCAAGTCCAAGCTATAGTTTAAATAACTTTCACAACATAATAAAATGCATTGATTAAGAGCTAATTTCCTTTGTAATACAAAACGTAAAGAGAGATACATAAATTATTATACTGAAGTTAATTATAGGTCTAATTGTAGATGCGTGGCTTCTAGTGTCCATTGGCTGCTACCTTTTGTATAATTGCATCCTTTGTCTGACACAATGGGTGTTGTAAATGCATATTGTGATTAATTATATACAAGTTATGCTATGAATATAAAAAAAAGTTAATTAAATAATTGGAAAAATAATGTGCATTGACGAGTATGTACTATAACATGATACTGGATAACATAGAAAATGATTTTATTTCTACTTGTCTGGTTCAATAAGTGTATCCTCGTGGGCTAACATTGTATGTGTTGTGCGGTGTTGAACTGTTCTGGATCATACTGCAAATGCAACATGAATTATGTTGTGCCGTGCCCGCGACAATTGCTATGGCTCTTTTAGCGGTAGCAAACCCCATAGTTCAAATAGGACATCATAATAGACATGCAAGGTAATTTGCAATAAATATTAAAATATCTCTTGGGAAGTTAATGTGCAATCTAGTATGGGGGTAGGGCACGTGCCCTCCCATGTCGATGAGTGAGAAACAAACTTCACATGAAATTTTCACAAAAGTAGAGACCGAGAACCAAACCCACTTTTCTAGCTCCCAATCCTATACCGGGCCCAGATTCTATAAACTTAAATACATATCCCAATAGTAATTCAGTAAATATTATATTGCTGCGTAAATGATTAAAATTTCCTAAAAAAATATGCTTAACATTTTATAATACGATGTCATTTTTATTCGATGCTTAATTTTAAATTTGTGTTCATATATTAACAAATCATGATATATGCTGATTTATGCCTCTAATAGAACTTGACTTGTCAGAATTTGTTAACCCAGACTAACTCATATTAACACAATCTAAACCCAAACTAATTAGATTTCAGTACTTACATCAACTTCTAAACGACAAACCATGTTCGCTTGACAAAATTCAAATCTATTAGAGGAATTATTACAACAGCCGGTAAATAGAAGTTCCAAATTATTTCTTCCCACTTAATAATAGTAATATTACAACAACTCGTCAGCAGCAAGCTTGGCAGCAGCAAGTAACCGGTATTGGATAGAGTTGACAGATGAACCGATCGAAGCCCAACCACAACCAGGTGTCTCCAGTAGCAAAGATTAAGCAATGGCGGGATCAAATAATGCAGATAGTCGAGGGATCTATAAGCAACATTCGTCAATTAGGCAGCAGCAGCAGAGCGTGGCCAAGCTGCAGCATATACAGAGAGACAAAGTCATAATTGGATATCAATAAGCTCACTTGTTGGGAGGATGAGTGGTAGTTAAAGATTGAAACTTGAACGGCGATCGAAACCAAGCAGAACAGTCGTTCAAGCTTACCATCCTTCTAGGAAGCCGACCTGCCTCTGTGGAGGCGCAGGCGCTACGACGTACTGCGGGGGCGCCATCACCGGAGGTCCTTGGTAGTAGCCTGTGTGCGGTTGATACACAAGCGGAAAGTGAGTTAAGGTTGAAGTCTGTCAATAGATGAGTCACGAGTAGAAAGAGAGAGAGAGAGAGAGAGAGAGAGAGAAAGGAGGGGGTGGGGGGCGATAGTAACTGGTATCTAGTAAAACAGGTGTCCATACCTGGAGCTGGGTAGGCGTTCATTATGTTTTGGTGGACGAACGCTACTCTGATTCTCTTACAGCCGGCTTCAGGAGGGCGCAACGGATGAATCCGACGGGGCTAGTTTTAGTTTCTGAGTTAACTGGTGTAAGGCTCGATCGGATGAATCCGACGGCGACGGGGCTAGCTTTAGTTTCTGAGTTAACTGGTGTAAGGCTCGATCGATATGCCTTCCTTCTGATTAACGAGGGTCGTCGGGGAAAGGAGATGATGAGGACAGTGGAAGGGGAAGGTGATGACTGATAGGAGGTATAAAATGTAATCAGCAAGATATCAGATTCTAGGACGACAACAGAATGTAAGACGAGCATTCCTCAAACCATTGTTGTATTTATAGGGGATCGCGGTAAAGGAGTGGTATAAGGCAGTGGAATGGTTCCATTTTCCTTTGTCACTATCTCTTTCCGACTTAAGTTGTAGAAAGTGGGTCGAGCTCCGAACATTCAATCACTGTTCCGCGTCCCTTAATAAGTACTCTCTATCCTTTTTTCTTGGCTGCGACCGCATTTACACACATATACGCTGAAAGAGAGATAGGGAGCTAACTACTTAGTGGTGAAGTAAATGGGGCCATCTACCAACAATGGCAAGGCGCCGGCCAACCGGGTTTTGCTCCGAGGAATTGATTCTCTTTCCCCATCATGCACCTGCATGCATGTGATGGTCAAAGTCCAGTATCTAGGAAATTCAACCCATTCCTTATACCTGTCAATTTAATACATGATTAATATGCATCAGCCCATCTACAAATTTTTCTCATACCCTGAAACGCGTGAGATACAATCAATCGGGTTAAATACGCCAATCTGCGGATTCTCAAGATTGTGCATGCGGGAGGCGCAGAACATCATTTGCGGTTTCCCAAAATACGTGCATGCAGCCACATCAACACTAAGCAAGTCCCAACGTTATCTCACAACAATATTGTGCAAAATTACCGCACTATTAAACAATAAATACTCCTAAAGTAATATCACTGTACATATTTAAAGTAAGTGTTATAATTAAGCATATCAAATCTAAGGTGTTTTTGTGTTCTAGATAAATGAATATTGCACATAAAAAATATATTGCTTAATAAGTAGTGTACCGATAGAACATTATAGTGAATAGATTTAGAATTATGAATATCAAATATAGGTGTTGTAATGTTTCAAATAAGTATCACACACCGACGAGTGTTGTGTATGAAACTTGTGTTTGATACCTAAAATAGGTTTTCAGTTAAAAATGTGGCATTGTGTACAAAATGATACCGTGCAATGCAACTGTACACACGAAAAAATATTTCCTGCATATAAAAGAATGGGATTATGAAATAATACACTTTTCGCTCTCTACAATTTATTTCTTCCGGTTAATTAAAATCTCTCTTCCTAGCAGTCTGTACTATCTCACTGTGTCATTTATCTTCTGATCATTGATATTCTACTTACCAATTGTAGTTATCTAGAGTAGCCATCCTAGGTACTTTTGTTATTGTTACGAGTAGTTTTCGGGACCGTTCAGCCAATGTCATTCAAAGTAATGTATGTAAATAAATCAGTGGACTAACAGTTATTAAAGCAGTTGGTATTTAGGTTGGTATTTAGTTCTAATAAACGCGTGACTCATGCAATCCCGTCATGCACGGCGGTGATGGAAATTGGCATAAGTACCTCATTTCTTAGGAAAAAAAATCTCTCATTTTGGAACAGAGTATCGCGTTTATATAAATAGTACTTTTTGAAACAGATCAGCAT
The DNA here is from genome assembly GCA_963693085.1 of Alisma plantago-aquatica. Taxonomy (NCBI): domain Eukaryota; kingdom Viridiplantae; phylum Streptophyta; class Magnoliopsida; order Alismatales; family Alismataceae; genus Alisma; species Alisma plantago-aquatica. Next base: position 1,097,814,336 of record OY856411.1, read on the forward strand.
CCACGTGGAACAAACCCAAGGCAATGACGCGCGCGAACACGCACTGCATCAATTCTTTTTCATCTTCCGTTTTCTTGTTCCCCTCTCCACTGAACGTGGGGAAACAATGCCCTTAGCCAATTTGATTTGGATAGCCGCCGACCTGTTGGTGTTGATGAATTGAAGTCGTCGAAGGAAGAGGAGAGGTGTGCAACAATTACAAAATCAGGGTGTGGAATCGGTATTGCCGCATAGGATTGGATGCACATGAGAAAATTAAGAACAAGACGCTTAATTTTTTTGTTGCTCAGTCGGATGGCAATGAACATTACCACTAGGGGTCCTTGAGAGGTACATATTCTCCGTCATATTCAGTTGACACACAGACTCAAACTCGAAGATGAGTCATTACAAAAGGGGTGCTTAGGGGCCATGACCCCCTCCAATATATATATATATATATATATATATATTGAGATTACTACACTGTACAATTAAAATTAGGTGTACATAGAAAAAACAAGACTCACTTAGCCAACTGGCTGCGGACCTATTGTTCGTGGCAAGTTGTCGAGTTTGATTCTTGACACAAAAATATTTATGTTTGTTTCACACTTACAAATATGTTGTGTAGCACAATTGGTAACATATTCGTTGCCAGTACAAGTGACCCAAATTTAAATCTTGCACCTGTTATAGAAAAGTCCCTATTTTTTCTTATTTTATGTTAACTCCTTGCTGAAGTAATTCTGACTGGTAGTAAGACTTTCTATCCACATTTTTTCTATAGTAATTGTTAAGAGCTCTTTGTGTTTGATAATAGTTTAAGAAGATACATTAATATTTCTTTTTTAGTTTAGATAAAACTAGAATATTTGAGGACTTAAAATATACTAAAATAATTTACCAAAGAGTATTTCTTTCTTTTATTGGTATCATTACTTTCTGGTCCTCATCCAATATAATATTTGGAGAGTATAACTTTCTAATGTATCATTTATTCCTTCTCATCAATAATGTAAAATACTTTTTTTTTTAACTTTCAAGTAAGTAGTTTGTATGTAAATGAAAGGTAACTAAGAAAATGATATATTTATAATTGATTCATAATCTATATCGACTAACCACAATTTAGTTTTGATTTTGCAATGTTACATTCACACCAATAGCATGTCTGAAGAGTATAGCTTTCTAATGTATCATTTATTTCTTCTTTTGTCATAGATAATGTGTATTACTTTTTTTTTTTACTTTCAAGTAAGTCATTTGTATGTAGAGGAAAGATAACTAAGAAGAGTATATATTTATAATTGATTCATTATCTAAGTCGACTAACCATAGTTTGGTTTTCATTTTGCAATGATTACATTCATACCAATAGGATAAACAACAACTACAATTAGACTACAACTCTTTCCTTTCTAGCGACTTGAAATCTTCAATCTATAAAGGAACATATGCATAATTGTAGACTGCTGGCGACGACGTTGCGAATGAATAAATGAGAAGTTGTTCTATACTCCTACTGACATAGGAGACACTATGATATAGTTGTGAATACCCTGACTGGTAAGTGCTTCATGAAATATGAATTTTACGCAAGCTCTACCTTGGATGAATAAAATGGAGCCAAGAGCTTAATATTTATTAAAGACAAGATATACCGCCAAGCTCATGAACTATTTCCCTTTGAATATTCAAACACAGTTAGCTATTCATATGGTTGTGGCCCAAGAGTGACAACCCATTTTGTCCTCGTAATGGTAAGAAATTGCATAAAAATATCAAGGTCAACTGTCACTCCAACATGTTAGCATTTACCAGTCACATCTCATAAAAATGTGTCTAGGGGACATAAAAAGCTTTTTTGTGATGAAGAACCATTTGGTTTCTAATAACAAGAAAAATGTACAATGTTGATGAACATAGGTAGTAAATATGAGTCATCATAATTTATGAACTAGAATAGATTTAAAATGTTGAACAATTTCCACTAATTTTGAAGTGTCATATTTGTATCACAATAAAAATCTAAATAAGATCACTTTTTCCTAACTATAAATTTATACATTCATCAATGGATATTGAATGCAATATCATGTCAACAACTAAATAGCATGAAAAGTTATATTTTGTATTTTTCTCAAAATATGATCAACCATTGGTATACTATGTTGATTATTGAAAGGTCGAGTATCTTGTCAAAGTCTTTGAGAATGGTTAGTTGTTATCAATTAAAAAGAAATCAAATAACATCTAATTATCAAAATGTACATAATAAAATATGGTATATGTCACAAATATCATGATTAACTATATTATTCTTATTGTCATATTTTTCTTTTTTACCATAGGATATTAAGGACAATTTGCCAACAAAATGCATTGCTTTCATAAATTTAAAATAAGCATACTAGACAACTTGAAGTTATTTATATATAAGTGAAATATCTTTGAATTGACAAGACACTTGTATGTTTATATATATCATATTTTAAATTTATTGCTATGGTATATATATATATATATATGCATTTTGTAAATAAACACACATGCATACATACAATTCACACTTTTCACGACTTCAAGAGAAATATTGATACCTCTCACATTTCACACTATTGGATTAATTGTGTCTTTAGAAGATAATGATTGTTTTATATATATGAGAAATCAATAGAACTGTGTACTCATATTAGGGGGTATGATTCTAAAAAAACGATGAACTATATGTGCTTTTTATATATACATGAAAAAATATGGAGACAAGAAGTGATATAAAAAAAATAATCGTGACCCTTATCCTATTTTTTAACTACTGGGTTAAAGATAGTTTCCCCCCGCTCCTACAATGCTGTCTTTGCCACTGCATTTATGCCTACCTAAGGGTTTGTTTGGTTCTATGTGTTGCAACACACATAATGTAATTAAAAACACAAAATTAAAAACATGAAATGCAACTACAACATTACTTATTTGGTTAGACGTTGTTAAAAGTCAACACTTTGATTTGTTTTAATCTGATTACACAATGAAGTTTTATCGATTGAGGTAGAAACATGTGTACAAAGGATGATTTTACAGCAAGCAAGCAAAAAGTAAAGGAGGGAAATGAACCATGTTCAAAATGGGCACATTTGATTTTAGATTCTGCTGTGTAAAATAGTTACGACTATGAATTGCTTTTCCGTTGTACAATTGCAACTAAGAACAATCAAACATAGTGTTTTAGAAAATGACTGGAAAATCAACATGAACCATTGGTTTTCATTGCAACCAAATGTGGCCTAAGATGACTTATTAAAAGAATTACATGACATCTATAGGTTTCCATATCTCTCTCTCCATCCCCTATTCCCTAGTAGTTAAATGTGGAACTTGTATTACATGGAAGCCCGTTTCCACAACCCATGTAAGAAATTTCATTTTACCCCAAGCTTATCAACCACAAATCATCATCTCATTACACAAACCCCAATATCCATTCCCACCTAATTATAGATCATCCCATACAACTAAAATTAGTAAATCATCTTAACCCGATACAATTTTAACATTTACAATGTTTAATATCAACAATCTCAATTCATCACATCCCCTACTCAATACCAAGAGACACTAAATCCAAACTGGTATGCAACAATATCCATGTCACATGCCCATATTGCAATTGTATCCTGAGAAAGTGGGATTACATGAAAAAATATAGCTTCTAATCTACATTTATTGCCATCTTCATATGGTCAAAAATTCAAATTATCTGACTTAAAATTCATAGAGCATTTACAGAACTTATATCAAATTTTAGTAAGTCCCTGAGGATGAGTGGATCAACTCCCATCAGGATAATATTAGATATTAAAGTTGACACTTGAGTCAGCTAGTCTGCATAATGAATTCCATTTTCCTATGCTTTAAGAAGTGCCGCCTAGGGGCATATAAAATTCTTGATAAGGAACATATATAGATGTGAGAGTAAGTGTCTTCAGTTGAGGAACTAATACATATACCAAACAGGAGGATGCATAAGCTTAGGAAGTATGAGATACAACAAGTGAAGGTTTTTGGAGGGATAATGGGGTAGAAAAATCTACTTGATAATTAGAGATAGAGATGTACCACAGTTATCCTTGCCTCTTCTGATGTTTTATGAAAAACTTTATAAAAAGGAAATTGTTACAACCTTTTTTCTATTAGTAGGTAATACATGTTTTGAGAAACCATAATTATAATATAGTAGTTCAATACAACTTCTTGTGTCAGTTTCTGTGATTACCTATTGTTGGCTAAATTGTTCATTAGCATACCGTTTGTTTTGATAATGACAAACATTTCATTCTTATGGATCTAACATGCTATTTGAGTATTTCAAGGTTCAAGAAAATGAGGAGATCATACTAAGTGGATAGTTGAAGATCAATGCGTTAAAATGTTTAATATTTTGCATGATTGTACTCAATGTAAAAACGTGTACAATTATATAATGTACAAGTACTTAGATATCATGTAAATCAAGCGTTAGATCTTCTCTATCCACCCAAAAACCTTTCTTACACTCACATGAAGACTTTAGGGTTGATAGGTTTCATATGAGTAATCAATAGGACCTCACATACATTACAAATCCTTACAAAAAGTCTTACTCGGAGTCAATTTCTGTTGACAATATTATCGGTTGAGATATAGCCGTTATAATAGGTTTTAAAAAAAGAGAAACATACATATAGTCAACTGAACCCAGACAGTCATCCAGTTGACAATATTGTGGACCAAGAGTCATCCGGTCGACAATGTTATCGACCGAGAAAGTTCTAGAAACTTCACATTTATCGAACATTTTAACCATTGCTACCCAATTACTTTCTACCTAACTGCTAGTTAAGTACTAAAAACAATCTAGACACTCCCTAAAATGTTCCTAGACACTTGCAAACCATTCCTATAAATAGGAGAGGCCTTATGACATCTAGAACACACATGATACACTTGAGTATCCATTCTAGAGAGCAAAAAACATGAGATTCACTTGCTATCTTCTTCCTTATGCTCTAATTGTGTCCCATAGATACTATCTCCTAGCCAACACATATCAACGTCCATCTTGAGTGGATAGGAGATCTAAATGCTTGATATAGGAACCAAGGCATTGTACTTCATTGGTTAAGTATTTCTTTCTTCCAATCTATTTCTTTTGTATTGTACTTTGTTCTCCTTAACTACTCCTAGGACTGGAGGCTATTGAAAGGAGGTTGCTTGGAGCTACTTCAAGGAGGTGAAGGTTGATCCAAGGTGTGCTTGAGGTTACTTCAAAGGAGGTTGGAGCTACTTCTAGGTGAAGGCTATCTCAAGGTTGTGGAGCTACTTCAAGGAGGTGAAGGCTGCTGCAAGGTTGCTTGAAGTTACTTCAAGAAGGTTGCTTCAAGGAGGTTGAGGCTACTTCAAGGTGAAGGCTACTTCAAGTGGAAGGTGATTGTATTTTGTTGTAGCATCCTTATGAGGTAAATAAAATAAATCACTTTCAAAATCCCAATTGGAAACAATTGGGTAGTGGACTGACAACCTTTGATTCAAAGGTTGGAACCACTCTAATTTGAAATGTCTTCCTTGTTTCCGCCTCCTTATTTGCCTTAAGTTTTTAATTAAAATTTAAAAGTACCAAAAGCTCTATTCACACCCCCTCTAGATCTTTTTCCTATACATAACATTTATAGTCAGGATTTTGGGTAAGCTTGTATCCCATATGGTTTAGTGACTACAAAAGCCTAATTCACTATTATTGAGTTTAGATTTTGGCATATTAAGAGTTTGAAATGGGGATTTCACTGATTGAGCTTATACAAGAAGAAAAAAAACATAATCCTAGTTGAAGAATGGAATAACTATGTAATTAATATATTTAATCAGTAGGATCTAGGAGAGTACATTGAAGATACCCTACAACATAGAGAACCATATCCATGTCAACAAGTCATTGGTTAGGACCCTGTCAAGCTTACATGCAATGCATCTGTCTTCGTCTTGTAGGTTTCTCCTTGTTGTTTCCTCCCATGTAATGGGAGTTCCACCAGATCTGAGATCACCACACCATTGTTGAAATCAACTATGGCTCTCAAACCTCTCTCCCTATCGCCCTTCTTCTCCCATGAGAATCTAGTACAATTGAAGTCTCCTATTAGGTCCCAAGGCCCCTCAACTGACTTCACCAACACCTCTATGGTCGACCACAACTCCCGTCTCGCAACAATAGTAGTGTGGCCATAGATTTCCGACACACTAAGAGCTCTTTCATGGAATATTGGGTAAGTATATTCAATGAAGGTCGTAGACTAAGGATTTACAAAAAAAGGATATGGGGTGCAAGGTGCACCACCATACGAGGAAAGAACCTGCCCCTAAGCCAGGTCCCAAAAGCATTCCCAAAGAAAGGCTATAAAAGGATACATCACAAACCAATTAGTAATTGACATAGTTGGTGTGAGAGGCCTCCCCAAGGCCGCATACCCACAAAGAACGTCAGACGTTGACAAAAAGGGATAAACAATATATGGACTATTGTGCTATGGTGAGTGACCCTCCCTCCTAGGGAGATCGAGTCGAATCAAACCTAAGTTAGCCAAATTCGGTTAAGGGTAGGCCCCATGAACACGCCACATGGGCCAGAAGTTAGGGTCCCCACTTTCTCGTCCAGGCCGCATTTTAGACTACTTTGACAACAAGACTCGTAGTCTCTGTTGCCCTGAGGACTTGTTGCCAATGTCTTCCTTCATTGCATTGCTTCAAGATGAAGTAGGCCATGCAAGTCCATGATGTAAAGAAGTGAAACCACCTCTCTACTAAAAATTTGAAAAATAGAACCTCCAATCCAAACACACTTCAAAGGTATGCTTGGAGTGGGTATCAAATTTTTAAATCCTATTAATGATATACAAAACAACCAAAGTGTAGCAGCGGAATAAAAATATTGACTATATTCAATTTCACATAAGGTTACAAAAGAACATCTTAAACTTACATGTACAGGTACATCATACGGATCCACATAGAGGGAAATATAAACCACCTCAAGATTGTCTCCAAGATTTAGCTTCCCAATCTAATTCCACATCCTTATGCCAAGTCCTCCATAACCTTTACCTAGGGTTGGAAGCATACCCCAACAATAAGAGAAAATAGAAGACATCAACAAAGGATGGCATGTGCATACTAAGAAAGTAAATTCAGAAATATATGGAATAAAGGACATCAAATAAAATGAAGCTTTCCATAGAAGAGATAAGTACCATCCAAATGGGCATCAAGAGATAAGAATCACAAAATGAATGATACTTGCCATAAAACACATAAAAAGATTGTGCCAAATATACATCCACTACCATGGTGGGAAAAGAAGCACATATCATAGAATCAGGGCACACGACCCATCATCATCAACAACCTGCATGCATGTGAGATAAGCATAGCCCTAGAAAAATATAAATACAAAGTCAGCCAAGTCTCACTAACTTGAAACTTGATAGAGAATGGTATACTACCAAACTCCCAAATATATAAAATAGGGGCCAAGAATCATACATCTTGCCCTGGATATGAGGTATTCTTTCCATCCCAAAAGAGCAAGAAATTACACATCTGCTCAGCAGGAAATTACACATCTGCCATAAACAAAAACCAATGCAATTACACTACTCTAGTGCTACTGAATCACATAACATGTAAAATGTACAGGCAAGTAGAAAAGTATAGTCAGAATTATACAATGTTGCCATATCACACAATGGACAACACATGAATCCACATGCAAGTGGGCACATGATATCACATATCAACAAATAAACATCCACCTTAAAGTGGGCACATAGCATCAAATAAAACCAACATGCACCAAGTCATAAGATAAGAGTCAAGAGAATATCCAAGATTACCACAAACAAGATAGTTCACAAGAACCATGATATCAAAAGATAAGAGCAATGCGTATAGGCTAATGTCCATACAACAAAGAGAAAGACAATATAGGTTATTTCTCAATAAAGAAAAATAGGAGATGCAAACATATCTCAACTTCAGAGTCTAAAGTCCAAAGTCACTTCTAGGTCCAAGCCTAGGCCTCTAAAGAGCCTATTAAGCATATAGGTAGATTTTTGTGTCAATTTTATATTCATTAATCAAACCCTAAAAACCACCTTTTTATTAATGTGTGAATTAGGTTATCAAACCATGCCACATTTTAGTTTATGTTATTATGAGTCCAAAATATATTTTATTATATTTTTCTGACTTATAATCTATTAGTTATGGACTTTACAAGTTATCATCTAATGAAATTAATCCATTAATATCCACTTTTATTTGAATATAATATTTAGGTAACAAGATCAGTGCCAAAAGATAGATGTCCTTTTTCTCATTTTATTGACTATTTATGCATATTTTTCTGATCAATGTATTAATTTTTATGATTTTAAGAAATCTGTCCAATCAAAAAATGCAGAAAACTGTCGAAAACCCATGTCAGTATATGAAACTCAGCCAGCGGTCTACTCCTCGCTGAGTTGGCCCAATCTTGGGTCGCCAATCTGCTACATCAGAGTCAAGCAAGATGCACGGTCAAGCAGTGAATCAAGGGCATGAAAAGTCCATTTTAGCCCTTAAGAAAAAAAGAAGAAGAACAAAATGAGGGCAAGGTAGTCAAAGTAACACAGGTCATCTTCTTCATTTTACAGAGACAATGACAAGACCAGAAGTAGCTCCGGGTGAGAATCAACACGACAATTCACCATGAAATGAAGGTAATGGGGGTTCTCATCAAATTCCTTGTGCCTCAACGAACCTAAGGTACCAAAACTCACAGAAGAAATGATTGTTGCCCGATTGTTGCCGGAAAGCCTCGTGGAAGAGGTGAAAAAGAGGGAAAATGGCATACCTACCTAGCTAAACAAATTGGAGAGTCCCACACCACAACGACGACCCATAGAAAGTTTAGCAGTCACCCGAGGATACCGAGAAGACCCGAGACACCAACTCGAGCCCAAGAGCTTGCCGGAGTTCGGTTGTGTCAGGGAAAGCACCCTTTGAAGTCAAACTCAATGAACTGGGACCACAAGAAGGTAGGGAAAGTTCCACACGAGATCACTAAGAGTACAAGTTGCAAACCGATAGCCTGGAGAGGCGAGAAAAGGTGGAGAAGATAAGGAACAGGGGAGCGATGAGACCCTCCTAGCTGATCGAGAGATTGGAGTGACAAATCCCCATCATATAGGGGCTTGGCCAGTACAGAAAAGGGTGCAGAAACCAAAGAAAATGAAATATCAAAGAATTGTATCTAAGCAGCGAGAAAAGCCGGCGACAAATCCAGGTATACTGTACATTACGAGTCAGTATCCTACCCATGGTAGGAGACTACTAGCCAACCGTCTGATCAGAAAATCAAGGGTTGTGATTAAAATGTGTATAAGTCAGACCGTGTGACACAGAACATTAGGAAACTCAGAAAATCGGCGTGTGACATTTGAATCACTTGATTTAATAAAGTGATATTCATTATATTATTTCATTATTCTCTCTCTTTAATTAAGGGTTCAAACATTATCCAATTAAGGTGGAAGTTTGCACAGAGTCCAATTAAGGCATGTGGATTCTGATTATGAAGTTAGATTTTCCTTTTGAAGACTTTTGATGCATTAATTTACCAAACCTTACTTTCTCTTTCCCCATGCATTAATGACATTATGATTATCCAAATTTGGTGAAACTTCATCCACAAGTTAAGTTTGATGAGTTGAATACAAATTTGCCTTTATTTCCATCTTTTTAAGTTATATATCGCATTATTGAGCATTAATGCCTTTTACACATTTTCTCTCTCCTAAACTTACCCTATTATTTCAAGGTGGTCCAAATCAGATGAAAATTGACATGTAGGCTTATTTTAATACGTAGATTACGAATTTGAAGTTTGTTTCCACTTTTGTGACTTCTTTTTATGATATATGCCATATGGCCCATTAGTAGCCCATTAACATAATTACTTATCCAATTAGGTTCATTAGGGTGATTTTACATGCATGAGCTCATATTGATCATTCTAAAACTCTTTCAAGTCTAACCTCAAACCTTGCTTGGACAATCCAAAAGATTAAAGTTCTAGGGTAGGGTCTAAGATCAGGTATGTTACAACACTCCACCCCTTAAAAGGATTTCGTCCTTTAAAACTATAGATCCAAACATCAACCACCAACTACTCTCCACCCCTTAAAAAGGTTCAACCTAACAAGTCAAACTAATCAACATTTAGGGTTACCCACTTATCTTTTAGTTATGAAAGCTTTACAGTTTTATGTTTCTCATGTATCCAACTAAAGTCAGATCCATCTAGGGTTGAGTTTTAGGTCCTTATGTCTCTAACCTATTCACCCTACATGATCAACCACAAGTCATCGAGTAGGTCCACTACACCTTTATATCAATCCTAATCACAACACCAAAGTTAAAACTAGGTTTAGATTCTAATCAACTAATTCTAGAGTTTCTCCTCATTGTGACTTAGTTCAAGAAAACATTGACAAACCAGAGAATTTTTTTGTACGTATAGTAGTATAATGAAAATAATTTTTGTTGATGAAATACTTTGTGAGGTAAAATCAACATGCCGACATAAAAATCAATACGAGAACTAAGTCACAATATTTCCATATGAAGACTTCTTATTATACCATTTCCTCATACTCATTAACCTAATCATGTCCTCAAATCAAACCTTTATATCCAAAGATCAATTCTAGGGTTAACATCTCACCTAGAGATAACTAGTCAAGTCAAGGGTTCTAATAGGGAGACAAAATTGAAATAGTCAGATTTTGACTACCGTGGGATCTGATACCATGTTGTAAAGAAGTGAAACCACCTATCTACTAAAAATTTTAAGAATAGAACCTTCAATCCAAACACACTTCAAAAGGTATGCTTGGAGTGGGTGTACAATTTTCAAATCTGATTAATGGTATACAAAACAACCAAAGTGTAGCAGCAGGATAAAAATATTGAATATATTAAATTTCACATAAGGTTGCAAAAGAACATCTTAAACTCACATGTATAGGTACATCATATAGATCCACGTAGAGGGAAATCTAAACCACATCAAGATTGTCTCCAAGCTTTAACTTCTCAATCTAAGTCCACATATTTATGCCAAGTCCTCCATAACCTTCACCTAGGGTTAGAAGCATACCCCAACAAGAAGAGAAAACAGAAGACATCAACAAAGGCTGGCATGTGCATACTAAGAAAGTAAATTGAGAAATATATGGAATAAAGGACATCAAATAAAATGAAGCTTCCCATAGAAGAGATAAGTACCACCCAAATGGGTATCATGATATAAGAATCACAAAAAGAATGATACTTGCTATAAAACACATAAAAAGATTGTGACAAATATATATCAACTACCATGGTGGAAAAAGAAGAACAATCATAGAATCAGGCACACAACCCATCATGATCAACAACCTACATGCATGTGAGATAAGCATAGCCCTAGAAAAATATAAATACAAAGTTGGCCAAGTCTCACAAACTTGAAACCTGATAGAGAATGGTATACTGCCAAACTCCCACATATATAAAATAGGGGCCAAAAATCATACATCTTGCCCTGGGTATGAGGTAACCTTTCCATCCCAAAAGAGAAGGAAATTACACATCTGTCGTAAATAAAAACCAATGCAATTACACTACTCTGATGCTATTGAATCACATAGTGTAAGGGCCCTGACCTTTGTTTTTGGTTTACCCTGTTTGCTTTGACTAAACCTTGTGTTTAGAAGCTTGCTAATCACCTGAGGTTGTGATTAGGGTTTGTTGTGTTTTGTTGAGAGTTGGAGGTGCAACTTGCAAATAACACAAGTTTTAGGGTTTATGTGCAAGTTTTTCACCTTGAGAGATGTTTTCTCTCTCCTTGCATCCTCTAGGGTTGAGAGGATGAGTTGGGCTTGTTGCTTGAGTAGTTTCGGGCCTTGATGAGCTTTGATGAGCTTTGCTTTGCCTTGTTGAGGCCTTGTGTCGTGCATAGGAGAGCTTGAAGCTCTGTTTCGCCCAGAGGGTTGTGTCACCCAGGAGTGTGTCGACCAGTGGGGTGTGTCGCCCATGTGACCACCTTGACCTTGCCTTGGTTGTGTCACCATACCTTGGATAAGTGGCCAACCCTTTGTTAGTTGGTGGCATGACATGAGCATGTGGTTTAGCAAGGTGGCATGGCTTTGGACAAGTGGTGCCTTGGACATGCACATGTGGAGCAACACCAAGGTGGGCGCCCCATAGACCCTCTTGTATATATACAACCCTCTCTTTAGTTGCTTAGACCTTTAGTTCCTTTAGTTTCTCCTTTCTCCTTTGGTGGCCGATACACCTTCCCTTGGTAGAGCAAGCTTGGTGGCCAATCCCCTTTGGTGGAGTCTTCTTCTTCCTCTAGGTGGTGGCCGAACCCTAGAAAGGTCTTGCTTCCTAGGTGGGGTGCTTTGGAGCTAAGAGCTTAAATCTTGGTGCTTGGAGCTTTGAAGCTTGAGGAGCTTGCTTGAGGCGGGTTACATAACTCCTAACCCTAGCTATACTACCTTCTTTTATGTTGCATGTTCATATATGATCTTAATTGGCGTTGCATCTTGTTGGATATGTTTCTTGCTCTAGTTTGTACCTTTAATCTTGTTGGACTTGGTGGTTATGATGTTGATAGTTGTATGACCTTGGACCTTGTTGGTCGAACCTATTGATTAGGTTTTCCTTGGGGCAATACCCCTTTCTCTCCTTGGTTTTGAGAAGTGAGCTTGAGCTCTAGTGGTGTAGGCACAACCCCTCTCTTCCTTAGTCATTGAGAGGTGAGTTGATATTCTAGTTGCTAGGGCAATACCCTAATCTCACCATGGATTTGAGAGGTGAGCCTTTAGTTGTTGATGACCTAGTTGAGGTTGAAGGGTTGACTGATATGGATGACCTACCTTGATGCCCGATATGTGATGGAGGTTGTGCAATACCCCTCTCTCTTGGTTGTTGAGAGGTGAGCCAACTCTCTTGATCTATTAGGGTTTGATGATGGTGATCTTGAGGTTGGTGATGACCAAACTGATATGGACCTTGTGCTTTGCATGATACACCTCTTCTAAGGATTTTGGCTTGGATGATATGTTAAGTTGAGTTCTGTTGGCTTTGTTTACTGATATGACCCCTTCACCATGTTAGTGTTGTTGGGCGATATGCCTTGACCGAGATGTACCTTTGCCTTAGTCAGTGTTGTGCCTTTGTCTGACTTGGTTCTTAGTAGATACCTATGTTTTGTGCCTTGGGCGACATAGGGTGGTTTTGTGATGCCTGATATGGTGTTTGGGTGGTGGACCCTAGTTAAGTGCCTTAGTGGTGACCGAGATGTTGTGCTTAACCTAGTTGGGTGATAGGTCACCTTATGGTGCCTTGGTGTCGTTTGTTGTAGTAAGCTTGTTGGGCGACACAGCATTGAGCTTGGGCGCCATGGCCTTGACCATTATGGCTTTGGCCGATATGGTGAAGAAGGCTGCCCAATATGAACCCTAACCCTAATGGGCGATAGGGTCTTGTTCGTTAGGGCTAGTTGTGTTGCCCGACCACCCTTGCTTCTTGGTTGCACGGTATGAGTTGCACGTTATCACCCCTAGTTCCTTGGCTGCACGATATACAACTCTTGGATCAGGTTGCACGACACAACACTAGCCCTAGTTGCACGATACCCTTGGTGCATGGGCGCATGACATGGACGGCCAATATGTGTGGCTAAGTGCCCTAGCCGTTAGAATTTTGGTGAGGGATATGATCCTGCCCGCTACCCCTTTTGGGTGAGGGATGGTGCTGCCCGCCACATCTCTAGTGTGGGAAGATATTACCTTTGGTGAGGGTTGTGCCCAAGATGTGTGGGAAGAAAGTAGTTACTTTCTTGTACTATATGAATGATGGGTTATGGATGAAAGGTTGTGACCAATGATGTATGACTAGGCTATGGTTGTGTAATCCTTAGGGATGCATTCCTTGATAATGATCATGCTCATGATAGATTAGGGCATAATGGATGCTCATGGTTTGATAAAAATAATGTAATTGGTTTACAAGATACATCTTTGTGCTTCAAGTAATTATAATCATGGATGTTGATCCAATCATGTACCTTAAACCCTAATAGCATGATAATCATAATATGTTTCCCTAACGATCTATATATTTGGTGATTTAAGTTATCTCTCTTAATATGCATACTAACCATGCAGGTGTATCAAATGGATTCATAGCCAGGTAAGAGCTATGAGGTTTATGTGTTTGAATAACACTGAATGATGATAATCCTCATTGATGAGATAACATGTATCACCAGTATGATGAGAAAGGTCTGTTGACCTGATAAAGGCTGAGTGCCTAGTTGAGGTGTTATCCTCTGATGTTGAGATAAGGGATTGCTATCCCATGGTGAAGATGTGAGCCTTGAGAGGTAGTGGCATTCTGTGATGAGGGATTGAGATCCCATGATAATGTGATAATGACAGTAATAATGTAACTCAATGCTATTATGTTTTAGAACTCGGTTGCCTCAACAATCTACTTAAAATATACTAATTAATTATAGTAGAACATATCATGTAGTTTTCCCTGGCCATAGATCCATCATCGTCAGTAGTTGGTGATGGTGAAATAGGTTTATCCTGCGAGATTACCTAGAGCACATATTGTTGAATATATGGGGTTTCTCCTAGCCGAAAGTAGGAGGATTTGAGTACAACTACGGTTGTGTATAGAGCATGGTGAACATGCCCATGGCTCAGTGATTATAGAGCATGGTGAATAGGCCCATGGCTCAATATTATAAAAGGGTAGCCTATGGAGCTGACTCTGTGGCCGAGGCCACTCAACCAAGAGACTGCGGTCCTACTTTGGTGTTAATGCACTAACCACAAAGAGGTGAGGTCATGGAGTCTGGCTCTCCCAATGACCTTATATGGCACAAGTTTTTGGGTTTTGCAGCCAAAGGTTGGATTTTAGCGGGACGACTCACTTCCTTAGGGCATAATAAATTGTAATCTAGCCGTATAGAATATATTGCTTAAGGTAAAACACAAAACATTGATTGAGGCCTTACTCGTATAGTTGATCTAGTTATACCTTTGCAACTATTCATACAATCCTTATATTTTGTGATAAGTTCTTATAAAGCTTATCTTGTCAATCATGTTCCATAAATAAATATCTGGATATATGCCTCTTGGATACCCCGTGTAAGATTGTTAATAAAACAAGTTCTGATTAGGATCCTGCTCTTATGATCTGCTGATATCAGTTATCTGCTTTACCTACTTTACCTAAAGTTTTATAGTTTCAGTGGGGAGTTATGTTTCTCACTGGGACTGTGTGTCTCACCCCGTTGGTTTACAACCTTTTTACGTCATTGTGCTAGACGTGGTGGTGGTCGTGAGGTTGCGGCCAAGCAGTAAGAGGAGTAGTAGGAGGCAAGAGATGCATATGCTGCTATTTTGGTTGTTTTGTAGTAGAGTCCTAGAGTCATCCCTGTACTCTCAGGTCCTTGGAAGTGTTTTGACGATGTTTTACGATGTTTAGCTAATGTATTTTTGCATATCCTGCTGCTGTCCTGATGTGGCCCGCTATGTATATATAAATAGGTGATGAACTCTGGTGCTGGCAGGACAGCTGGTTCCTATAAGCTGTGGACATATATCCATGCTTGTGCATATTTATATAACATGTTTCCTTGTAGGATGAGGATCTAGATGTAATAGTTCTCTTTTATCTACTTTCCGCAAATGGTTTTAATTAACCCGTATTTTTGGTAATATGCGGTTTATGGTAGTTCTGCATGTTTTTCACGTGGCATCTCATTGTCTGTGTGATAGCGGGATGTGTCATCACAAGTTTGGTATCAGAGCGCTAGGTTCACTGAGTCTACAGGGATCTAGGACTAGGTTGTGTCTGTTCTTGTAAGTTTTCTAGATTTTCTTACAATAACCTTCTGCCCTTAGCAGAAGATAAAGCTTAAAGATGTCTAGAAACCATGAAGAACATGCTGTTGAGAGCAGCACTGCTGCATTAGTTGATGGAGCAAGAGTGTAGGCACATGAAGATCGGGTGCCTGAGGTCCCCAACTTGACCCAGCCATTCTTGAAAATCCTGCCTATCAGCAGCTTATGGGGCAGTTGATGGCTACAATGGATCACATGGTGGATAGATTGCCTGTGCCTCCACTGAGATCACAAGCTCCCCATGGTGAAACATCGGGTATTGGGAAGACCTTCGAGCGGCTTCGCCGAGTCAGAGCTTCAGATTATGCTGGAACAGTTGATCCAGCAGATGCAGATCTGTGGCTGACAGGTCTCGAGAAGGCCTTCTGGATCCTCGACATCCCCGAAGCAGACAAAGTTAAGCATGCTACCTACCTTCTGAAGGGTAGTGTTGGCCACTGGTGGGCCACTGAGGAGGATAAGCGGTCTGGGGAGGTGATTTGTTGGGATGTTTTCCGCTGGGAGTTTGTTAGTCGATACTTCCCAAAGACGTATCTAGATGAGAAGATCAACCAGTTTGAGCGTCTGCACCAAGGATCGATGAGCATCACCTAGTATGAATCCAAGTTTATGGACCTGCTGAGGTTTTGTCCTCACATGGCGACGACAGATGATGAGAGAATCATGCAGTTTGAGAAAGGTTTGAGTGCTGAGCTGTCGACACCTGCTGCTGCTTTGGAGAATAGAGAGTAGTTTGCCACATTGAACAGTCAATCTAAGAGAAGAGAGAGACTATGACCAAGAAAAGGCCTGCTCAGTTTCAAAAATAGAGGTTTGATAGCCACAAGAAGCTGAGGTTTTCTGCATCTTTTGTGAGGTAAGGTTCTAGTGCACCATCACAGTGGTCTCCGAGTAAGGAAAGAGGGCATGGATTTTTGCCATCCAGAGTTTACATCACAACTTCAGTAGCAGTGTTTGTAGATGGTGGTGACAAGTGGATCTTCCAAGGATATAGAAAGATCCTTCCGACATGTTTAGTGTCAGCTATGGTGGCAGAGAAGTTGCTGTGGCAAGGATGTAAGGCGTTCTTATCTCACATTGTGGATACCAAGGAAAAAGGTCCTAGCCTTAAGGAGGTGCATATTATCCGAGAATTTGAGGATGTGTTTCCCGATGAGTTCCCCGGTGTTCACCCACCTCAAGAGATTGACTTTGAGATCAATCTGGTGCCAGGAACACAACCAGTTGCTCAGACACCGTATAGGATAGATCCAGTCGAGATGGAAGAGCTGAAGAAGAAGTTACAAGAGTTGTTGGATAAAGGTTTTATCAGACCGAGCACATCGCCGTGGGGTGCTCCAGTCCTGTTTGTAAAGAAGAAGGATGGGTCGATGTGTTTGTACATAGATTACTGGCAGTTAAACAAAGTTACAATCAAGAACAAGTACCCACTGCCGAGGATAGACGGTCTGTTCGATCAGTTCTGTGGTGCTACAATGTTCTCAAAGATTGATCTACTGTATGGATATCATCAGTTGAGGATTAAGGATGAGGACATACCAAAGTCATCTTTTAGGATAAGGTATGGTCACTTTGAGTTCGTGGTTATGCCGTTCGGGCTAACCAATGTGCCTGCTGCTTTTATGGATCTGATGAATGGAGTGTTATGTCCGTTTCTAGATCAGTTTGTTGTAGTTTTTATAGAAGACATGTTGATCTATAGTCGGGACAGTCAAGAGCAGGAATAGTGTCTTCGACAAGCGTTGACTCTTCTTCGCCAACATCAGTTGTATGCCAAGTTCAGTAAGTGCGAGTTCTGGTTGAAAGAAGTAACTTTCTTGGGTCATGTGATATCTGCAGAAGGAGTCAGAGTGGATCCTAAGAAGGTGGAGTCATTTGTAGAATGGGAGCAACCAAAGACACCAACCGAAGTTTGTAGTTTTTTGGATTTAGCAGGATACTACCAGAGGTTTATAAGGAACTTTAGTGTGATCGTGTTACAATTGGCAAAGTTGACCAGGAAAGATGTACCTTTTGTCTGGGATGATCGTTGTCAACAAGCTTTCCAAAGTTTGAAGGAGAAGCTGACTAGTGCTCCAGTGTTGGTGCCAGATCCTGGGAAAGGCTATGTTGTTTTCTGCGATGCTTCCAAGAAAGGCCTAGGATGTGTGTTGATGTAGGAAGATCATGTGGTTTGTTTTTCTTCACGACAACTTAAAAAACATGAGGAGAATTATTCGAGATGTGACTTGGAGCTGGCAGTGGTGGTCAATGCGTTAAAGATTTGGAGACACTATCTTTATGGGGAAGTGTGTCAGATCTTTACAGATCATAAGAACTTGAAGTACATCTTCTCGCAGAGTGAGTTGAACATGCGACAATGTCGCTAGATGGAGCTGATCAATGATTACGATTGCACCATTGAGTATCATCTTGGTAAGGTGAACGTGGTAGCTGATGTGCTTAGTAAGAAGTCTTCTTCTCTTCCTATGAAGAAGGCACAATTGAGTTCCTTGGTATGCCATAGGCGGGATATGTTTGTCTCTTTGCGGAAGATGAATATACGGTTGGAAGTTTCCTTGTTGGCACACATGCAAGTAAAGCCTACGTTGAGACAGCAGATCAAAGACGCACAGTAGGCAGATGCTTCAGTTCAGTTAATCAAATCAGAGTTTGGCAGCGAAAAGTGTGATGGGTTCCATGAGTCCAAGGATGGACTAGTTTGCTATCATGGTAGGATGGTGGTCCCTGATGTTGATGATTTGAAGAGGTTAGTGATCAAGGAAGTACACACATCGATGTATGTCGTGCATCCAGGTGTCACCAAGATGTATCATAATATGAAGGATCTATATTGGTGGCCTGACTTGAAGAGAGATGTAGCCGAGTTTGTGGTTAGGTGTGTAGTATGCCAGCAAGTCAAGGCTGAGCATCAGAAGCCGATAGGTACATTGCAACCCCTGTCGATATCATAGTGGAAATGGGATCATATAATCATGGATTTCATAGTTGGTATGCCGAGGACAGTTAAGAATCATGATTCCATCTGGGTGATAGTGGACAGATTGACAAAGTCTGCTCATTTCATACCTACGAAGACAATGTATACAACAGAGAAGCTTGCTCAGGTGTATGTGGATGAGATAGTGCGTTTGTACAGTGTGCCTGCAACAATAGTCTCTGACAGAGGACCCCAATTAATGAGTCATTTTTTGGAACAGTTGCAAAAAGCGTTGGGAACACAGTTGAGGTTTAGTACTACTTTCCACCCATAGATAGATGGACAGTCTGAAAGGACTATTCAGACTTTGGAGAATCTTCTCTAAGCTTGTGTTTTGAAGTTCCTAGGTAGTTTGGATGTGCATCTCAATTTGATAGAGTTCGCCTACAGCAATAGTTATCAGCAAAGCATCGACATGGCTCCTTATGAGGCTTTATATGGCAGGAAGTGTAGATCTCCTTTATGCTGGTATGAGTCGGGTGAGTATCAGGTGTACCTTAAAGTCTCACCATGGAAAGGCATGCTGAGGTTTGGCCGGAAAGGCAAACTGGAACCCAGGTATATGGGGCCATATTCGGTAATAACACGTGTTGGAAAGGTAGCTTAAGGGTTAGAACTATTGCCAGAGTTGCACATGTTACATCTGATGTTCCATGTCAGTATGTTGAAGAAAAGTCATCCAGACACAGGGACAGTGATACAACCAGTTGAGGTTGAGCTTGATGTAGATGTGACCTACGAGGAAGGTCCAGTGATGATTCTTGACAGAAGAGTGAAGAAGTCGAAGAGGAAGGACTTGGTTCTTATGAAGGTTCTCTGGAATCATCGTGGCATTGAGGAAGCCATGTGGGAGCTCGAGGAAGATATGAGGAGGAAGTATCCCTCGCTTTTCTTTTCAAATTTTGGGGGCAAAATCCCTTTGTAGAGGTTTATGTCTTGTAAGGACCCTGACCTTTGTTTTGGGTTTACCCTGTTTGCTTTACCTAAACCTTATGTTTAGAAGCTTGCTAATCACCTGAGGTTGTGATTAGGGTTTGTTGTGTTTTGTTGAGAGTTGGAGGTTCAACTTGCAAATAACCCAAGTTTTAGGGTTGATGTGCAAGTTTGTCACATTGAGAGATGTTTTCTCTCTCCTTGCATCCTCTAGGGTTGAGAGGATGAGTTGGGTTTGTTTCTTGAGTAGTTTCGGGCCTTGATGAGCTTTGATGGGCTTTACTTTTCTTTGCTTTTCCTTGTTGAGGCATGTTAATGCGTTGCTTAGCACTTAAAATCACTAAGATAATTATCCTAGAGTTTAATCCTTTTTCAACTTTCCGATTAAGGCTAGTATAGAAAAGGTCGATCCCACAGGACAACTTTTTAAGATTGTTTCTTTTTATCCCAATTGTTTTGAAGAACTTGTTATTTATTTTTTGGTATTTTTTAGATTTGGAACAGAAAGTAAAAGTCGAGTTTTGGGGGTTGATGATTAACACTAAGGAAGGAAATGCAAGAATGAAAATGCGCTTAACAAGAATGTAAACTTGCCCTGTCACAAGGAAAATTAAGATTGTTGTTAGCACAAGAAAAACTATTATGAATGAAAATACTATAGATTAAAGAAAGCAAAAACAAGCAGTGATTAAATCAAGAGATGAGAATCGAGGCTTTAGGGGTTTTGACCATCTTAGCCTAGGCAAAAACAAACTAATCCTTAAAAACGACGGATACAATGAAGGCAAGTGAATTAATAAAAATCCACTAAAGATGGACTCCACATGAGCCCATTGGTCCTGGTACTCATATTTCTTGGTTCATCATCCTAAAATAAGAATATCCACAATCATTTCAAAACTCCTATGTGATTGGGTTTGTTGTTCTAAATCCAAACTTCTACGGTCATATCCATCCAGATTAATTTTTGATCAAATCAATTAATTACTTTGATAGATCAATTAGTTATCAAGCCCAAAAGCCATCTAGAATCATTTTTAAGGAAAAGTCGATAAAGCCATAGATAAGGAGTTATTCCTCTTGCCTCGATAGAGAACTACTCACTCATGCTTGTGGAGAAAAGGGAGATGGAGAGAAGAAGAGTTCTAGCCATAGTCTAGTCTTACTAAAGGATAGTTCCTTCGGCTAGAGTCTATAAAATGGCCGACGCTTAATCCCTTGCTCCAGTCCACGGAAGAATAATAGGAAGAAGAAACTAGATCTAAACGAGCAAAGTAAAATAACAACAATCGAAGGAAACACTTAGCTTGCAAAAACTAATCTTTATTGATGAAAAGAACAATAACATAAGAACACAAGAAGATTACTCAGAAATCCCGTACAAAGATGATACAAAAGATGATCTTGGGAGGAGGAAGTTCCCCTCCTTTTATAGGAGAAGGAGGGGTAGTCTATCCAAAAAAAAGAGGGGGAAAAAAGAGAGGGAGCCATCCTTTGAATTTTCAAGATTTGGTCAATAGGAATTTGATAGACTTTAATTGTCTTGACCATGTAACTCTCTTCAATGCAGATTCCCAAAGCAGCGATTTCGAACGTATTTCTCTCCCATAAAAAGCACAAAAGAGGTTCAAGTAATAGGATATTATTTTAGAAAATTAAATTTCCTTTCCAATTAATACTTGTACACTCAATTTGGACTTTGGATGCAAGAGTTATGACACTTTTGGTGACAGATATACAATAATTACAGGACTGCTGCAAATTGTGCAATTATACTCCAAGAATATTTATACCATTTCCTACAAAATCTAAGAAAATATAATTAAAATTCTTCTTGAACAGAAAAATATAATATAATGTAATTAATTATAAAACTAAGAAAATAAATAACAAAACAATCATAAAAAGATATCTAAAAGATGTAAATAAAAGTGATGAAAATACATTTATCAAGGCCTTGTGTCATGCATAGGAGAGCTTGAAGCTCTGTGTCGCCTAGAGGGCTGTGTTGCCCAGGGCTGTGTCGCCCAAGAGTGTGTCGACCATTGGGGTGTGTAATCCTTAGGGATGCATTCCTTGATAATGACCAATGATGTATGACTAGGCTATGGTTGTGTAATCCTTAGGGATGCATTCCTTGATAATGATCATGCTCATGAGAGATTAGGGCATAGTGGATGCTCATGGTTTGATAACAATAATGTAATTAATTGGTTTACAAGATACATCTTTATTCTTCAAGTAATTATAATCATGTATGTTGATCCAATCATGTACCTTAAACCCTAATGCATGATACTCATAATATGTTTCCCTAAAGATCTATATGTTTGGTGATCTAAGTTATCTCTCTTAATATGCATACTAACCATGCAGGTGTATCAGATGGATTCATAGCTAGGTAAGAGCTATGAGGTTTATGTGTTTGAATAACACTGAATGATGATAATCCTCATTGATGAGATAACATGTATCACCAGTATGATGAGAAAGGTCTATTGACCTAATAAAGGCTGAGTGCCTAGTTGAGGTGTTATCCTCTGATGTTGAGATAAGGGATTTCTATCTCATGGTGATGATGTGAGCCTTGAGAGGCAATGGCATTTTGTGATGAGGTATTGAGATCCCATGATAATGTGATAATGATAGTAATAATGTAACTCAATGTTGTTATGTTTTACAACTCAGTTGCCTCAACAATCCACTTAAAATATACTAATTAATTATAGTGGAACATATCATGTAGTTTGCCCTGGACATAGATCCATCATCGTCAGTAGTTGGTGATGGTGAAACATGTTTATCCTGTGGGATTACCTAGAGCGCATATTATTGAATATGCGGGGTTTCTCCTAGCCAAAAGTAAGAGGATTTGAGTACAACTACGGTTGTGTATAGAGCTTGGTGAACATGCCCATGGCTCAGTGATTATAGAGCATGGTGAACAGGCCCATGGCTCAGTATTATAGAAGGGTAGCCTGCAGAGATGACCCTGTGGCTGAGGCCACTCAAGCAGGAGACTGCGGTCCTGCTTTGGTTTTCATGCACTAACCACGAATAGGTGAGGTCATGGAGTTCAGTTCTCCCAATGACCTTGTATGGCACCGGTTTTTGGGTTTCACAGCCAAAGGTTGGATTTGAGTGGGACGGCTCACTTCCTCAGGGCATAATAAATTGTAATCCAACCATATAGAATATATTTCTTAAGGCAAAACACAGAACATTAACTGAGGCCTTGCTCATATAGTTGATCTAGTTATACCTTTGCAACTATTCGTACAATCCTTATATTTTGTGATAAGTTCTTATAAATCTTATCTTGTCAATCATGTTTCATAAAGAAATATCTGGATATATGCCTCCTGGATACCCCGGGTAAGATTGTTAATAAAACAAGTTCTGCTTAGGATGTTGCTCTTATGATCTGCTAATATCAGTTATCTTCTTTACCTACTTTACCTAAAGTTTTATAGTTTCGACGGGGAGTTATGTTTCTCGTTGGGACTGTGTGTCTCACCCCGTTGGTTTACAACCCTTTTAGGTGATTGTACTAGACATGGTGGTGGTCGTGAGGTTGTGGCCGAGCAACAAGAGGAGTAGTAGGAGGCAAGAGATGGATATGCTACTATTTTGCTTGTTTTGTAGTAGAGTCCTAGAGTCATCCCTGTACTCTCAGGTCCTCAGAGGTGTTTTGATGATTTTTTACGATGTTTAGCTGATGTAGTTTTGTATATCCTATTGCTGCCCTGATGTGGCCCATTATGTATATATAAACATGTGATGAACTCTGGTGCTGATAGGACAACTGGTTCCTATAAGTTGTGGACATATATCCATGCTTGTGCATATTTATATAACATGTTTCCTTATAGGATGAGGATTTGGATGTAATAGTTCTCTTTTATATGCTTTCTGCAAACGGTTTCAATTAACCTGTGTTTTCGGTAATACGTGGTTTATGGTAGTTCCGCATGTTTTTCATGTGGCATCTCGTTGTCTGTGTGATAGCGGGATATGGCATCACAAATAGCATTTAAAATGTAGAGGCAAGTAGAAAAGTATAGTTAAAATTATACAATGTTTCCATATCACACAATGGACAACACATACATCCACATGCAAGTGGGCACAAGATATCACATATCAACAAATAAACATCCACCTCAAAATGGGCACACAACATCAAATAAAACCAACATGCACCAATGCATAAGATAAGATTCAAGAGAATATCCAAGATTACCACAAACAAGATAGTTCACAAGAACCATGATATAAAAAGATAAGAGCAATGTGTTATAGGCTAATGTCCATAGGACCAAGAGAAAGTCAATTTAGGTTATTGCTCAATAAAGAAGAATAGGTTATGCAAACATACCTTAAATTTAGAGTCTAAAGTCAAAAGTCACTTCTAGATCCAAGCCTAGGCCTCCAAAGAACCTATTAAGCATAAAGGTAGATTTTTGTGTCAATTTCATATTCATTAATCAAACCTTAAAAAACACCCTTTTATTAATGTGTAAATTAGGTTATCAAACCATGCCACATTTTATTTTATGTTATTATAAGTCCAAAACATATTTTATTATATTTTTCTGACTTATAAATTTTACAAATTATCATCTAATGAAATTAATCCATTAATATCCACTTTTATTTGAATATCAAATTTAGGTGACAAGATTAGTACCAAAAGATAGATCTCCTTTTTCTCATTTTATTGACTATTTATGCATATTTTTCTGATCAGTATATTAATTTTTATGATTTTTAGAAATTTGTCCAATAAAAAAAGCCCATATGAAACTCAACCATCGATCTACCCCTCACTGAGTTGACCCAATCTTAGGTCGTCAACCCACTACGTTAGAGTCAAGCAAGATGCACGGTCAAGCAGCGAATCAAGGGCGTGAAAAGTCAATTTTATCCCTTGAAAAAAAACAAAAGAAGAACAAAACGAGGGTGAGATAGTCAAAGTAACACGGGTCATCATCTTCATTTTATAAAAACAACGACAAGAGCAGAAGTAGCTCCGGGTGAGAATCAACACGACAATTTTCCACAAAATGAAGGTAATGGGGGGTTCTCATCAACTTTCTTGTGCCTCAGCGAACCTGAGGAACCAAAACTCGTAGAAGAAATGACCATCGCCCGGTTATTGCCGGAAAGCCTTGCGAAAGAGGTGAAAAAGAGGGAAAATGGCATACTTGCCTAGCTAAACAAATTAGAGGGTCACACACCACAACGACGACCCATAGAAAGTTTAGCAGTCGCCCTAGGATACCGGGAAGACCCAAGATGCCAACTCGAGCCCAAGAGCTCACCGGAGTCTGGCCGGGTCAGGGAAAGCACCCTCCAAAGTCAAACTCAATGAACTAGGACCACGAGAAGGTAGGGAAATTCCCGTACGAGATCACCGAGAGCACAAGTTGCAAACTGATAGGCTGGAGAGGCGATAAAAGGTGGAAGATAAGGAACAGGGGAGCAACGAGACCCTCCTAGCCAACCGAGAGATTGAAGTGACAAATCCCCATCATATAGGGGCTTGGCCAGCGCGGAAAAGGGCGAGGAAACCAAAGAAAATGAAATATCAAAGAATCATGATCTAAGCAGCAAGAAAAGACGACGACAAATTTGGGTTTACTGTACATTATGAGTCAGTATCCTACCCAAGGTAGGAGACTACTAGACAACCGTCTGATCAAAAAATCAAGGGTTGTGATTAAAATGCAAGTCAGATCGCGTGACATAGAACATTAGGAAACTCGAAAAATCAACACGTGACATTTAAATTGCTCGATTTAATAAAGTGATATTCATTATATTCTTTCCTGATTCTCTCTCTTAAATTAAGGATTAAAGCATTATCCAATTAAGGTGAAATTTTGCACAGGGGCCAATTAAGACATGTAGATTCTGATTATGAAGTTAGATTTTCCTTTTGAAGACTTTTGATGCATTAATTAACCAAACCTTATTTTCACTTTTCCCATGCATTAATGACATTCTGATTATTCAAATTTTGTGAAACTTCATCTACAAGTTAAGCTTGATGAGTTGAATATGAATTTGCCCTTATTTCCATCTTTTGAAGTTTTATATCACATTATTGAGCATTAATGCCTTTTTCACATTTTCTCTCTCCTAAACTTACCCTATTATTTCAAGGTGGTCCAAATTAGATGAAAATTGACATGTAGGATTATTTTGATATGTAGATTATGAAATTGAAGTTTGTTTCTACTTTTGTGACTTCTTTTTATGAGATATGAAATATGGCCCATTAACATAATTACTTATCTAATTAGGTTCATTAAGGTGATTTTACATGCATTAGCTCATATTGTTCATTCTAAACATCTTTCAAGTCTAACCTCAAACCATACTTCGCCAACCCAAAAGATCAAAGTTCTAGGGTAGGGTCCAAGATCTGGTATGTTACACACGTTAGCACTGAAAGCCTACACCATTGCCATCACACCTTCGTCTGCCTTTGAACCTCTATAACATTATTGTCCAGGCTTGCAATCCTTGGAGTTACAAGCCCTCAACGAGCGAAAACATGTTGCCAAACATCAAAGGAAAAGGGGGAAAAAGATGTCTTCCATCTTATGGGCACTATAGAAGCAACACTAGTTTGTCTATGAGGCATCCCACTCTTTGATCTTTGTTGTCATCGGGAGAGTGTTGTGAAAATCTCTATAAATTGTATTGCACCATCTAGGGACGATGGGCCCCATCCAAAGAAGATGCCTAAGGGTGCATAACTCCTTTCTTAGTCAGATCACATTCCACAATTGGTCCTAGGATCTATAAGGGAGAGCAACCCCTCAGGGGTGCACTGGAACAGGTGTCCATGTAACTGCCAGACTCACACCATATCCTTCCACATGCTAGATAAGCCCCTCCTCATTGTCTTTGGGTGAGCTAAATAAGTTCCATATCTTCTTTAGAGTCACTTAGTCCACACTGAGCCCATGATAGTCTGGAAGCAGACAATTCTTCTCAACGAAGCCCATCGAGAGAGGTCACTGACCCTTTTAAGGCCCACACTGCCTTCATTTGTTGGTAGAGCCAATCTGGCCATGCTCATGTGATGCACATGCCCCCCATACAAAATCCACTGCCTCACACTCCAATGTATTACAAGTGGTCAGAGGGATATGACCTTGCATGCACTAATAGGTCAAATGCCTTGTGATGTTTTCTTTGTCTAGGATGCATCTTCCCATAAAGGAAATTAGGTCCGTTGGACACTTGTTGATCATCTGCGCAATTTGTCAAGGCGGGGTTTGAAATGTCAGGCTGTTAGGTTCTTACCCACAAGGGAGAACCCCAAATACTTGTAAGGGAGTTGCTCCTTCACAAATCCAAGCTATCTGCTCAGGAGGGCTCTATTGTCCCCAACTAATTTGGAGAAGAAGAGGAGGATTCAGAGGTATTGACCCTAAGTCCCAAAATTTCTCCCAACTCCTTAAGGATCTTGTTGATGCCTCACATGCTCCTAGATCTGACCTCGGTGAAGACCAACACATCATCCACAAAGGTCAGATGTGACAGTGTTGGCATGCCTTTGACTGTGAAAGTATGGAAGGCCCTCTCACGCTTGCCTTCAATAAGAAGCATGGATATATACTCCATCACCATTGTAAAAAGAAGGGGGGAGAGGGGGAATTCTTGTCTAAGTCCTCGAGAGCTCTGAAAGATGCCAATGAGATAGCCATTGACAAGGATAAAAAAGAGCAGATCTCCACACATTTGCACATCCATCCAATCCATATATTTGGGAAGTTGAATCTCCTCAGTAGTTCCCAAAGGACATACCAATTGATGATTGTACGCTTTGTAGATGTCCATCTTCATGCACACTTTAGGTGGCACCTGCTTGATGTTGAATCCCAAGAGGAACTCATCTGCTAGCAATGAGTAGTCAGCGATGCTTTGGCCTAGGTTGAAAGCCCGTTGATTCTTGGAAACTATAGAGTCCAACACCCCTTTGAGCCTTCAGCTAGAATTTTTGAGAAAATCTTATATATGACCCCACAATAGACTATGGGTCTAAAGTCTCAAAAGGAGGAGGACCCTTAAAATTTTGGGATGAGGATGAGGAAGGAGTGGTTGGCTTATTGGACCATGTTTCCCCTTCCATTAGCCACTCGATCACAACACACACAACGCCCCCGATGATGCCCCAATAGTGGTGGAAGAACTTGGCATTAAATCTGTCCGGTCCAGGTGATTTGTCCATGCTAATGGACCAAAGGGTCTTATTTATTTCTTCATTACTATAAGGGAGACAAAGGAATGATCTATGTTTAGTAGATATTTTTCTCTCTGGATGTAGATGCATGTGGGGAGCGGTGACATCTTCTTGGATATAAAGATGGCTGAAGAAGCTAATAGCTTCACCCTCAATCTCTTCTTGACTACTAACTTTCTAGCCCTCAACGTCCAACAAGAAGTGGATGGAGTCCCTACTTTGCTTGTGCCTCACCACCCTTTTATAGAAGGTCATATTGTGCTCGCCGTTTTCCATCCACCCATCTAACATGGATTCTTTGGAAGAAGTATACCTCTTTGGCCCGGTCCAGCTGCTCGAGATAGAGTCGAATGGAGTTGTCCTCATGGATGAGATCACTACAAGTAGGATCTATCTAGAGGGCCTTCTGACTCTCTGCATACTTGGAAGTTGCATTTTCTCACAAGTTCTTGAGATTCACCTTGGTACTAGACCAAAGCTTGATCACCATTTTGGTTGCCTCCAACTTCTTAAGTGTCTTGAAGAGCAGGTACCCTGTCACCTACCTTCTCCAAACACTAGCAACAACATAATTAAAACCGTCTCATTCCAAACAATAGTTAAGGCCATGGAATGGACCTTTCCTCTCATGTTTTCCACAAAATAGAGAGATGGCTAACATGCCATGCTCACTAAGATGTGAAAAAGAGAGACTGGAGAAAGAGGCAGGAAAGAGACTTAACCATTCAGGGTTGGCAAGGGCCCTATCGAGATGACATGCCACCCGCTGCTTTGATGCTTGTCTATTATTCTAAGATAGTAACTTGCCAAGGATTGAATCTCTAAGAGTCTCGTGGCCAACATGGCACCATTAAACTCCCTCATGATTCTACAAAGATCTCAACACCCCCAACTTTCTCGTCTTCCCTTTGGATGGTGTTGAAGTCACCTGGTACCAACCAAGGCTTCGTCATGGTCCTATTTATTGAGATTATTTACTCCCTAAGGGCTTGACACCGCCTCAGTTTGGAATGCCTATACACTGCTGAGATAGCAACCTCAAGGCTGCCAGGGTTGGAGCATACCGCAACCACCATTTGTGGTGAACAAAAACAAACTATTACCTTCCAAACTCTAGTATCCTAGTGCTAGAAGACACACACATTGTTGTAGATTGCTAGGTTGGAGGTACTCTACCATCCCGTGGGGAAGAACTCCAAAAAGGAGCTAGCAAAGTCACACTTGATCTTTGTCTCAGAGAGCATCCCCATGGATGCCCCTTGTAACCTCAGGAGATTGGCTATCACCCTCCTCTTTTCTAGCACACATCCACTCCTAATATTCCATGCTAAGGTCGACATGGAAAAGGCAAGGGTTTTGTGGCCATACTTGATCCTTTAAGGATCACCCATGTGTAACTCCCTCCTTGCAGATCGAGCCTACCTAGGGGAGATGCATCTCCATTTTCAATGCTTTGGCTACTGTCTGAGGAAGCAACACTAGCACCTTCTTCTTCATCTTAGGAATCCTCACTCGCAACATCCACCGCCTTAGAGCTGGGTAGAGTGGGGATCAGAGTTGTCTCCAACTTCTCATTGGTACGGGGATTCTTGGGGGGCACTGAGTACCCTGCTCTAGGAGCCTTGGATATATTTTGGGACCAATGGGGCTAGGTCTAGGTGAGTCAGGGATTAAATAGGGTCCCAATCCTAAGCCACCTTTCTTTTTATAGTTCATTTGTGAACCAAACTGGTTCACATGACTTGATGATGCATAATCCATAGTGGCGCCATCCGAGGACTTATGCCTCATCTTTGAATCCACCCACACCTCATGCCCTAGATCTGACACTCGATAACTGTGACGACACCCGCCATCATTTAAGATAACAAGTGTCATTAACAATAATAAAACATGCGGAAGCAAATCAGTTGCAGCGGATTACTGAAAATCACTAAAAATTAAAACCATTTATCAAGAGATCCATTCATAGGAAAACTCTTTCATTTAGAACCAAAGTAAAACATTACATCCTGGTTCATATATATACATATCATGCCTCTTTGCACAAAATCTCAGATCGAAGAATCAAAACACTAACTCCTAGGACCCGAGAGTACAGAGACGACTCATAGGATTATCTACACAAAACCAGACAGCCAATGTCTCCACCTGTTGGATCACTGCTGTCCCTATGACTGCTGCTGCTGTTGCTCACCCACTGAAAGGTTTCTTCCTCTTCTTTGGCGATTACCTAAAAATTTAATCCCACGGGGGTGAGACAATTATAAAAATTGTCCCAGCGAGAGATATAACTCTCCGCCAGAAACATTGTTATTGCTGATAATAGAATAACACTGAGCAGTAGAATTATATTTACTCAACAACAGGTAAATCATTGAATAAGATATGCAGAGCAGTATTCTCTATGCAATCATTTCAATTATAACTTGATTAACCAGCAAGTCATTCATTTAAGAAGGAATATGAAGAACATGTATATCATTTATCCAACTATGATATAATAGACCATGTATCATCAACCATTGATTCTCGCAATTTAACCCTAAGCAAATATGCTACACGGCTGATTACGTTTTACAATCATACTTATGCCCTGAGGAGATGAGGTATACCGCTCATACTCCAACCGACCACGGTTACGTAAAGCATCGGTAGCACACATAGGTCAATGGAAGAGCCGGATTCCCATGACCTCAATTATCTCGGTCAGTACGAGATAACATGCAGGACATCTTGTGTCTCTGCTAGATAGCTTTCCAGGGTATACTGGCAACATCTCTATTAGAGTTATAGCCCATAGCATATACTCTCTTCAGGATATGGCCCATAGCCAATGCCCGGTATTATTTTGTGGAGTCATGGCCCGTAGCCATGCTCTTATTGGGGTATGGTCCGTAATCATAGCCCGTAGCAATGCCTGTGGGGCATAAGGATATAATTTCCCAATTACCCCCACATATTCAAAAATATGCGTTCCGAGTAAACTCGTTTCACCATTCAGCTAATTCTGACGCTGATGGATCTGTGATCAGGGCAACTACATTATATGGTATCACTTGATTAATTAAGTACATTATCATATTCTTTTAGCATCAGCCAAGTTTCCAAACATAACTTAATAAGACAAATGCTATAAAGAAAACATGTACTATTTCCATTAATCACTTCTCAGTCTTTATAAGACATGGGGATCTCAGTCCCTCATTTCAATACTGGGAATTTTCATTCCTTTGCAACTCAATGCCATAATCATATGGTTCTGGGTATTCAAACCCTTAGCTCATCATTGAGCATTATTACCACTTTTTCAGGTAATTATCACCTTCAGGTCACCTGACCAAGGTAAATATGATGCTTATTACATAAACATCTTCTCATGGCACTTAAGGCCCATTACTTCTCTTATTACTTCATACTAGGCAATAAGGTATAGCATGGCACATAAGGCCCAATAAACAATGTCAATACATAAAATGTCATAGCTCATACCTGGCTATGTTCATCATCACATCATACCTGCATGGTTAGTACAGATGATAATACATCAATTTCATATCAGCACCATGCAAAACAATATATAACATCATTATTCAAGGGTAACACCACTATTCCCTTACCAGGGTTAGGGTTTCCCATTTCTCATTAATTCAGACCCTCTTGAGTTAACCAACTTTATCTTGTATTAAGGTATTTCCCCTCTTAATACATTCCATCACAGAATACTCACCCTTAGCATATAATGCATAGGCCACACATTAGAATTGTCCAGCTATCTCACATGATATGGACTTATCTTAGTTTAAGGCATAACTTTATTATAAAGTTGCCTATAAACAATCGCAATGATACACCCTCAACTAGGGTTTCACAAGGATACACCCTCAACCAGGGTTCACAATGATACACCCTCCACTAGGGTTTCACAAGGATACACCCTCAACTAGGGTTTACTAACATCCTAATTAGTGATTTCACATGTAGACAACCTCTTATTAAGGTTATACATTGAATCAGCCTCAATTAGGGTTTACATCATGTATTGGGTCCATGCATTTGTTATGCATTAATGACTAGTACCATTAAAGGTATATCCCACCTAATCACATTAGGTTTTCAAAAAGGTTTGATCAATTAGACCTTCAATAACATGAGGTATCCAATTGAATTAACCAAATTGAACCACACTCAATTCTAATCGATGGAACTTCAACCAATTGGATCATCAACTCAATCATCATTTGAATCATGGATCACCCCTCAATTGGGACTTCAATTATGGTATGATCTCAATGGGATTAGGGTTTATAAACACCAATTAGAGCTTTGAAGTTGATCATCAATCATGCTACTAATTGTGTTTCAATTGATTGCAATGGACCTTCAACCATTAAATTCATGGAACCAATCATCAATTGGACCTATGCTCATACTTCAATTGAGTTTAATAGGTCAACCTTCAACTAATTTGACCCTCCATTGACCCTCAATTGGTCATCAATTAGGGCTTGATTCAATTGAATTAGGGTTTGGAATTGAAGATCCAACAACACTCATCAATGCAAGATTGGTTACTTTGAAACTATTGAACCACTATCCAAATTGGGTATGACCTGACCCCAAACGGTCTTGAGGTCGTTTGGATGACCTCCAAACGGTCTTGAGACCGTTTTCCCATCTTATCACTCAAATCCAAGCAATCCAATTAAGGTTTGGATCATTGGATTGATCACCAAATCAGCATTGCATTGTATAACAGCTTGGTACCTTTAGACCTTCAAACACCTAACCATACTCAACCCTAGACCTCCAAACGGTCTTGGGTGAGCACCAAACGGTCTTGAGACCGTTTTCGCATCCAACCTTTGGACTCTAGTGAAAATTCATCATGGATTGGTCTATCGAGTTGATCAACAGATCAACACTACATTGCAATATGATTAGTACCTTTGGACCTTCAATTGGTCAACTATACTTGACCCCAGACCTCCAAAAGGTCTTGGAGTGATCTCCAAACAGTCTTGAGACCGTTTGGGTGATCCCCAAACGGTCTTGAAACCGTTTGGGCTAATCAACCCAAAATCTCAACTTAACTCATTGGCATTTCTGCACTGTTTTCAATTAGGGTTTGCCTAATTGAATAGCCTTCAACTCATGATTACTTGGGAGTTAATCCCTCAAATTCGGTGAGTCATTATATCACATCATTAGGAACAGTAATCCCAAACGTTCAACGCTTGGTCAACGCACTCAAACGGTCTTGAGACCGTTTGCCCAAAACGTTCAATTAAATCAGATTGAAAATCAGCACTTAATCCAATTAGGTTTCCCTAATTGATTAGGATTCACCTCACGATTCCTTTGGAGTTAATCCCTCAAATTTGGAGGGTTATTAATAAACATAATTATGAACAGGAATACCAAACGGTCAACGCTTGGTCAACCATCTCAAATGGTCTTGAAACCGTTTTCTCAACCAGGTCAAGTTAATCAGGTTGAAAATCAGCACATAATTCAATCCGATTGCCTAATTGATTGGACTTCAACTCTCGATTCCTTTGGAGTTAATCCCTCAAATTTGGAGGGTTATCAGCCTACATAATTAGGAACGAAATTCCCAAACGGTCAATGCTTGGTCAACCATATCAAACGGTCTTGAAACCGTTTGCTCCCAAACGGTTTCAAACCGTTTTCCCTTAAACGGTTTGCTGAAACCGCATAGCCAATCAAATTAAAACGATTTGGAGTAGCTATCAAAACGGTTTTGATTGGTAATTTTCTTTGGATAAGCATCTAGGATTATGTCATCATCCCCTTCCTTCGAACAACCAAGAACAGCAACCGTTCTGGATGGAAATTGCAGCAAAGAAACAAGAGTGTATCAAATTGAAGAAATCAATCAACAAAGCATAGAGAATTGATGCAATAGCAATGTTTAAGGGTTTGAGTTATAAAACCCGCCTCCAATTGAGCTCCAAAGCTCCAAGCTCACGCCATTAATGGTGGATGAAGCTCTTGCAACTCCCCCTAGGCTCGTCCTCAAGCTTTTGATTGAAAAAGTTGGCTAGGGTTGAAGAGGAGATCGAAATAAGAAGGAATCCATAATTTATTTTCGATTTCCACCATGAAATCAAGGAGAACGAAGGTCAAGAGCTTACCCACAGGTTGGGGTTCGTCCTCCTAGTCCTCCCTATCTTACTTGGTCGGTTTCCAAGCTAAGAGAAGAAGTGGGGTCGAAATAGCCTTTCATTTGGCTAGGAAAAGGCCTTTTTATAAAAATTCAATGAAAGAGAAAATGCATTATTAAAATGCATTTAATTCCAAATTTGGTGCCGCCTCTTCCCCCTCAAATTCTCCTCAAAATCCTTAAGGACGAGGCTATCTTCATTGCCTCTTATTCCTCTCCATTATCCATGATTTAAAGAAAATGAAATTAAGCACCTTAATGCTTATTATATTAATATCCATATGTGAGTGGGTTTTCTTTTCCTTATAATAATGGTGAGTGGAATTTCACCTACTTAGGATATTTTCGTTCCTTATCTTGGCAAAGGAACGTACATACTTATTAAAAATCAACCCAAAACATTTTGGTTAAAAGCCCTTCAATTATTTTTATTCATTTTTGCCCTAAATCGAATTAGGGTTTCAATTAGGCATTAATCTTGATTATTTTAATATCAAGATTCTCTCTCCTCCAACTTAATTCAAATGAAGCACACCTCTCATTTTATTTGCTCTACATGATGCCAAGAAACATTAGGGACCTTGTTGAAGTGGTAATTTGTATATTGAACCCTAGATTTTGGGTAAATTGCACTTTACTCCAAAACTAGGTTTTAATGCACAACATTGTCCAACAAGCTCTATCTTGGTGTCCAGGCTTGTGGAAACCATACTACTACATCATATTCATCCTTATGATGTCTCAACATCAGAGGAACATCTTATCATATGCAATTTTCAAGTTAACCCCTCAACTTGGGTAATTTGCACTTTAGTCCAAAACAAGCAATCATTGCTTTAACATTGTTCAAACAGGACCAAAATTGAAACATAAGTTCCTCATGAGCCCTAATTACTTTTCATAGGATAAGTACAAGCATATAATCAACTTTGTTAAGAAAAACTCCTAGGGTTAGAACATAACCCAAGTCAGGGATTTACAAATTATCCACCCCTTATAAGGATTTTGTCCCCGAAATCATCAACAAAACATTAAGAGAAAAGAGTAGGATATTTCCTCCTCAACTCCCGGATCTATTAACACAAATACGAAGCAGGATAAAGACATATCAGAATTAAAGTAATTCCATCTGACCTGTCACAACCCAAGGGTTGACTACTGCTTCAGACGGGTTCATAGCATAGAGCCTAGCCGTTGCCTGCTGTTGGCCCTGTGCTCTATTATTGGACGCAGAAGATCCTGCCTGGGATGCTTGTCCACGTCCTCGGGTACCACTAGAAAACTACTTTCTCTGAGAACCTTGCTGACTTTGTCTCGGGGGTGGATTCACCATAGCATTCCCCGTTGGGCAATCCCTTGCCAGATGACCTACTAGTCCACATCGATGACAAGTTCTATTCTCTAGGTGTGGTCTAGGGGGTCCAGTTACTGATATAGAAGCTGAACTGTGAGCTTCCTTTAGTGGTGTAGGCACAGAATACCTTGGTTTCTTGAAACTCCCAGCACTATGCCCTTGAAACTGTGGGTATTCCTTCTTACCCTTAGTTTGTCGCTTCTCAACTATAGATCTCTCTATGCATCTTACAGACTCCACAAAAGTTGCAAACCTCTCCCGGTTCTCCAGAGCAGACACCGGAGTGGTTAATTCAACGTTCAACCCCTTCTCGAATCGCCGAATTCTTTCCTCATCATTGGATGCCATGTGCGGACAAAACCGCAACAACTCCATGAACCTAGCCTCATACTCACTAATGTTCATAGGTCCTTGTTTAATTCTCTCAAACTGGGATATCTTCTCATCTAGAAATGTCTTAGGAAAGTATCTAGTGACAAATTCACGCCTGAATTCATCCCATCCAATCACAACTCCAGGTCTTTTGCCCTCCTCAATGGTCCACCAGTGTCCAGCACTCCCTTTCAGGAGATATACAACATGCCTAACCCTCTCATCATCAGGTATCATGAGGATTCTGAAGGCTTTCTCTAATTCAGTCAACAATAGGTCAGCATCTGATGGATCAGCTATACCAGCATACTCTAATGCTCCTACCCTCTTCAGCCTTTCAAAGGTCTTTCCGGCACCATGTCTTTCATCATGGGGTGGTGCCCTGGGTGCAGGTACTAGCATTCTATCCATCATGTGGGTCATAGCTGCCATAAACTGCCCGAACATATTCTGAAAGGCTGGGTTCCCCATATCAGCTGGGTTGAACTGGGGTTGATCAGGTACAGGTTCCTCCCTGTCCTGGTCTCTTGCACCTCTTCCCGGTGCAGCTACACTGCTCTCAGCAGCGTGTTCATCGTGTGATCCAGACATCTTTAGTTCTTCTTCTCCTATATGAGCAGAAGACACTATCAGATAAACTGGAAGATACTTAGAACAGACTCAACTACCTTAATCCTATGTCTCTGTAGACTCAGCGAACCTAGAGCTCTGATACCACTAAACTGTGACGACACCCGCCATCATTTAAGATAACAAGTGTCATTAACAATAATAAAACATGCGGAAGCAAATCAGTTGCAGCGGATTACTGAAAATCACTAAAAATTAAAACCATTTATCAAGAGATCCATTCATAGGAAAACTCTTTCATTTAGAACCAAAGTAAAACATTACATCCTGGTTCATATATATACATATCATGCCTCTTTGCACAAAATCTCAGATCGAAGAATCAAAACACTAACTCCTAGGACCCGAGAGTACAGAGACGACTCATAGGACTATCTACACAAAACCAGACAACCAATGTCTCCACCTGTTGGATCACTGCTGTCCCTATGACTGCTGCTGCTGTTGCTCACCCACTGAAAGGTTTCTTCCTCTTCTTCGGCGATTACCTAAAAATTTAATCCCATGGGGGTGAGACAATTATAAAAATTGTCCCAACGAGAGATATAACTCTCCGCCAGAAACATTGTTATTGCTGATAATAGAATAACACTGAGCAGTAGAATTATATTTACTCAACAACAGGTAAATCATTGAATAAGATATGCAGAGTAGTATTCTCTATGCAATCATTTCAATTATAACTTGATTAAGAAGCAAGTCATTCATTTAAGAAGGAATATGAAGAACATGTATATCATTTATCCAACTATGATATAATAGACCATGTATCATCAACCATTGATTCTCGCAATTCAACCCTAAGCAAATATGCTACACGGCTGATTACGTTTTACAATCATACTTATGCCCTGAGGAGATGAGGTATACCGCTCATACTCCAACCGACCACGGTTACGTAAAGCATCGGTACCACACATAGGTCAATGGAAGAGTCGGATTCCCATGACCTCAATTATCTCGGTCAGTATGAGATAACATGCAGGACATCTTGTGTCTCTACTAGATAGCTTTCCAGGGTATACTGGCAACATCACTATTAGAGTTATAGCCCATAGCATATACTCTCTTCAGGATATGGCCCGTAGCCAATGCCCGATATTATTTTGTGGAGTCATGGCCCGTAGCCATGCTCTTATTGGGGTATGGTCCGTAACCAATCCCGTTCATAGGACATAGCCCGTAGCAATGCCTATGGGGCATAAGGATATAATTGCCCAATTACCCCCACATATTAAAAAATATGCGTTCCGAGTAAACTCGTTCACCATTCAGCTAATTCTGACGCTGATGGATCTGTGATCAGGGAAACTACATTATATGGTATCACTTGATTAATTAAGTACATTATCATATTCTTTTAGCATCAGCCAAGTTTCCAAACATAACTTAATAAGACAAATGCTATAAAGAAAACATGTACTATTTCCATTAATCACTTCTCAGTCTTTATAAGACATGGGGATCTCAGTCCCTCATTTCAATACTGGGAATTTTCATTCCTTTGCAACTCAATGCCATAATCATATGGTTCTGGGTATTCAAACCCTTAGCTCATCATTGAGAATTATTACCACTTTTTCAGGTAATTATCACCTTTAGGTCACCTGACCAAGGTAAATATGATGCTTATTACATAAACATCTTCTCATGGCACTTAAGGCCCATTACTTCTCTTATTACCTCATACTAGGCAATAAGGTATAGCATGGCACATAAGGCCCAATAAACAATGTCAATACATAAAATGTCATAGCTCATACCTGGCTATGTTCATCATCAC
This sequence comes from Alisma plantago-aquatica, assembly GCA_963693085.1. NCBI lineage: Eukaryota > Viridiplantae > Streptophyta > Magnoliopsida > Alismatales > Alismataceae > Alisma > Alisma plantago-aquatica. The sequence goes on from OY856411.1 coordinate 1,097,852,860, forward strand.
ATCATACCTGCATGGTTAGTACAGATGATAATACATCAATTTCATATCAGCACCATGCAAAACAATATATAACATCATTATTCAAGGGTAACACCACTATTCCCTTACCAGGGTTAGGGTTTCCCATTTTTCATTAATTCAGACCCTCTTGAGTTAAGGAAATTTATCTTGTATTAAGGTATTTCCCCTCTTAATACATTCCATCACAGAATACTCACCCTTAGCATATAATGCATAGGCCACACATTAGAATTGTCCAGCTATCTCACATGATATGGACTTATCTTAGTTTAAGGCATAACTTTATTATAAAGTTGCCTATAAACAATCGCAATGATACACCCTCAACTAGGGTTTCACAAGGATACACCCTCAACCAGGGTTCACAATGATACACCCTCCACTAGGGTTTCACAAGGATACACCCTCAACTAGGGTATACTAACATCCTAATTAGTGATTTCACATGTAGACAACCTCTTATTAAGGTTATACATTGAATCAGCCTCAATTAGGGTTTACATCATGTATTGGGTCCATGCATTTGTTATGCATTAATGACTAGTACCATTAAAGGTATCTCCCACCTAATCACATTAGGTTTTCAAAAAGGTTTGATCAATTAGACCTTCAATAACATGAGGTATCCAATTGAATTAACCAAATTGAACCACACTCAATTCTAATCGATGGAACTTCAACCAATTGGATCATCAACTCAATCATCATTTGAATCATGGCTCACCCCTCAATTGGGACTTCAATTATGGTCTGATCTCAATGGGATTAGGGTTTATAAACACCAATTAGAGCTTTGAAGTTGATCATCAATCATGCTACTAATTGTGTTTCAATTGATTGCATTGGACCTTCAACCATTGAATTCATGGAACCAATCATCAATTTGACCTATGCTCATACTTCAATTGAGTTTAATAGGTCAACCTTCAACTAATTTGACCCTCAATTGACCCTCAATTGGTCATCAATTAGGGCTTGATTCAATTGAATTAGGGTTTGGAATTGAAGATCCAACAACACTCATCAATGCAAGATTGGTTACTTTGAAACTATTGAACCATTATCCAAATTGGTTATGACCTGACCCCAAACGGTCTTGAAGTCGTTTGGATGACCTCCAAACGGTCTTGAGACCGTTTGCCCATCATATCACTCAAATCCAAGCCATCCAATTAAGGTTTGGATCATTGGATTGATCACCAAATCAGCATTGCATTGTATAACAACTTGGTACCTTTAGACCTTCAAACACCTAACCATACTCAACCCTAGACCTCCAAACGGTCTTGGGTGACCACCAAACGGTCTTGAGACCGTTTGGATGAGCTCCAGACCGTTTGCCCATCCAACCTTTGGACTCTAGTGAAAATTCATCATGGATTGGTCTATCGAGTTGATCAACAGATCAGCACTACATTGCAATATGATTAGTACCTTTGGACCTTCAATTGGTCAACTATACTTGACCCCAGACCTCCAAACGGTCTTGGGGTGATCCCCAAACGGTCTTGAGACCGTTTGGGTGATCCCCAAACGGTCTTGAAACCGTTTGGGCTAATCAACCCAAAATCTCAACTTAACTCATTGGAATTTCAGCATTGTTTTCAATTAGGGTTTGCCTAATTGAATAGCCTTCAACTCATGATTCCTTGGGAGTTAATCCCTAAAATTCGGTGAGTCATTAGATTACATCATTAGGAACAGTAATACCAAACGTTCAACGCTTGGTCAACGCACTCAAACGGTCTTGAGACCGTTTGCCCAAAACGTTCAATTAAATCAGATTGAAAATCAGCACTTAATCCAATTAGGTTTCCCTAATTGATTAGGCTTCAACTCACGATTCCTTTGGAGTTAATCCCTCAAATTTGGAGGGTTATTAATAAACATAATTATGAACAGTAATACCAAACGGTCAACGCTTGGTCAACCATGTCAAACGGTCTTGAAACCGTTTTCTCAACCAGGTCAAGTTAATCAGGTTGAAAATCAGCACATAATTCAATCCGATTGCCTAATTGATTGGCCTTCAACTCTCGATTCCTTTGGAGTTAATCCCTCAAATTTGGAGGGTTATCAGCCTAAATAATTAGGAACAAAATTCCCAAACGTTCAACGCTTGGTCAACCATCTCAAACGGTCTTGAAACCGTTTTCTCCCAAACGGTTTCAAACCGTTTGCCCTTAAACGGTTTGCTGAAACCGCATAGCCAATCAAATTAAAACGATTTGGAGTAGCTATCAAAACGGTTTTGCTTGGTAATTTTCTTTGGATAAGCATCTAGGATGATGTCATCATATCCTTCCTTCGAACAACCAAGAACAGCAACCGTTCTTGATGGAAATTGCAGCAAAGAAACAAGAGTGTATCAAATTGAAGAAATCAATCAACAAAGCATAGAGAATTGATGCAATAGCAATGTTTAAGGGTTTGAGTTATAAAACCCGCCTCCAATTGAGCTCCAAAGCTCCAAGCTCACGCCATTAATGGTGGATGAAGCTCTTGAAACTCCCCCTGGGCTCGTCCTCAAGCTTTTGATTGCAAAAGTTGGCTAGGGTTGAAGAGGAGATCGAAATAAGAAGGAATCCATAATTTATTTTCGATTTCCACCATGAAATCAAGGAGAACGAAGGTCAAGAGCTTACCCGCAGGTTGGGGTTCGTCCTCCTGGTCCTCCCTAGATTCCTTGGTCGGTTTCCAAGCTAAGAGAAGAAGTGGGGTCGAAATAGCCTTTCATTTGGCTAGGAAAAGGCCTTTTTATAAAAATTCAATGAAAGAAAAAATGCATTATTAAAATGCATTTAATTCCAAAATTGGTGCCGCCTCTTCCCCCTCAAATTCTCCTCAAAATCCTTAAGGACGAGGCTATCTTCATTGCCTCTTATTCATCTCCATTATCCATGATTTAAAGAAAATCAAATTAAGCACCTTAATGCTTATTATATTAATATCCATATGTGAGTGGGTTTTCTTTTCCTTATAATAATGGTGAGTGGAATTTCACCTACTTAGGATATTTTCGTTCCTTATCTTGGCAAAGGAACTTCCATCCTTATTCAAAATCAACCCAAAACATTTTGGTTAAAATCCCTTCAATTATTTTTATTCATTTTTGCCCTAAATCGAATTAGGGTTTCAATTAGGCATTAATCTTGATTATTTTAATATCAAGATTCTCTCTCCTCCAACTTAATTCAAATGAAGCACCCCTCTCATTTTATTTTCTCTAAATGTTTACAAGAAACATTAGGGACCTTGTTGAAGTGGTAATTTGAAATATTGAACCCTAGATTTTGGGTAAATTGCACTTTACTCCAAAACTAGGTTTTAATGCACAACATTGTCCAACAAGCTCTATCTTGGTGTCCAGGCTTGTGGAAACCATACTACTACATCATATTCATCCTTATGATGTCTCAAAATCAGAGGAACATCTTATCATATTCAATTTGCAAGTTAACCCCTCAACTTGGGTAATTTGCACTTTAGTCCAAAACAACCAATCATTGCTTTAACATTGTTCAAACAGGACCAAAATTGAAACATAAGTTCCTCAAGAGCCCTAATTACTTTTCACAGGATAAGTACAAGCATATAATCAACTTTGTTAAGCAAAACTCCTGGGGTTAGAACATAACCTAGGTCAGGGATGTTACAATAACTATTGGGTGGATCCGGGAGGGGGTTAGCCCCCTTTTGGTGACTAGGGTTAGGGTTACCCGCTCATTGCTATTGAGTGGATGCCCCATGTGCTACATGGTCTACGTATGTGACATTCATCCCGGCCATAGACACCACTCACTTGTCCCACCCAAGACCGAACGCTCGTGAAGGCACTATCGGATCTAAGTTACAGTTATTACCCTCATTGCAACTAGGATTAGGGTTTCCTACTCGATGTTGTTGAGTGGCAGTCGCCTCCGTGGAATCCAAGTCCCCCATTGTTTCCTATGAAGCATGTTACTTTTATGGATGAAGATCTGTTGTCATGCTATTAGTGAAATCCTAGACAACCTCACCTGATCGTTGTTGTTGTTGGGAAGGTGGCTCCTTAGGAGCATGTTGGTGCTTGACCTCCCCAACAGCTCCACTCTTCTTGCTCCATCAGTGGGTTGGTTTCTTCTGGTACTCACCCCTCTTAGAGTCTATGACTGTCTTTTCTCTGGTAGAGTCAGAAACAAAATGGCATCTATCTAGATTATGGCTAAAAGCCACACAATGGCAACATCTCATGGGAATATAATCATACAACACTAGGATGCATTTAGGTTTAGAGTTTGGGAACCTGACTAAAACATCCTCCAGAGGATCCCTATGGGTAGGGAGATTGACCAAGGCATAATATTTGGTGGAACCATCCATAGATGACTTAGTCCCTCTCGCCCTAGAGGGATTCCCCCACACAACTGGCCACACCTACTAAGAATCTTCGAGGACTAGAGATGGGCAAGTGAAAGTAAGGTGATCTAGCATGGGGCCATGGAGAGAAGGTCTCACTCATAGTTGAGCATCAGGGACCATTGGCAGAGGAGCACCAGCTTGCCATCAAAGAAACAAGGCTTATCCAAAGAGACATGTTTGAATCCCTCTTTGAGAGTGAAAGAGGCACTAAAAAATCCATTAGCCTTCCTCCAAAGCTCAAATGGCCCTGGGGTTTCTAGATCCACTTGATTCAACCTATTATTGCAAGCTCATGAGGGATGGAGTTGATTATATAGAAGACGATCATGTCCTCCCATTATTTCTAGATCTGCTTGATTGCCTCACGAGGGATCACTACCATGTGTCCACCATCAAGCTTCTCAGGCTCACAAAACCTAAATACCTTGAAGGGGGTGAACTGAAACTGGCTCCGCCTTCTTGAAAGTGGCCTTGACCCACTCCTTGGTCTCTGACCCCATGACCTAGGCCCTCAGAGGTCCCCTGGGAGTAGGTTTCTGCCTTGGATTTGGTTGGGGGTGCCACCTTGGAGTGTGAAGTACATGTCTAGTCACAGTTAGTTCTATTAAGTTGTTATTGTGCCACCGAATCTAGCTCTGATGGAGGAACTGATCCATGTGTACTAGCTAGTGTGGTAGACTTGTTGCTGTCATCGTATTCAGACTCAGACCCACCATTGTCAACTCCTTGATTAATTGGGGAGCATGGAGGAGAAGGAAAGTCATGACCTTTACCCTTGATGTTGTGGGCATTGGGGGAAACTCTAGTTGCGTGGCCATGTTTGGCTCTCTTTTCAGCTTCTTCTTGGGTGATGGTGATCCAATGCCCCTTCTTATGCCTTGTTTTGCCCTTTCCCATAGATGGGTGGTGGGTCCCTTCGGGATCAAGCTGTGGGCCAAAGGAGGTTGTGTGGCTAGCTATTGTTGACTCTTCGGATTGAAAGGATGGAGCTCCATCCCATCTTCCAGCAAGTGGAGGCCCAACACCTTGAATGCTCACCCCGTGAGGAGGAAACATAGGCCTAGGCCGCCTAGGGTTGTTTGAACATCAATAAATGCCTTAAAACTGAGGAGGATGAAGGTGCAGGATGAAGAATGAGAGGAAGAATGAGGGGTTTAGGAGGTGGCGCCTCTCCCACAGAGAGGAGAAATGGGAAAAAACCTAGAGAGAAGTCAGAGCAATTCCAAAGCTTCCTCTAGAGAGAGAAATCCATGTGTCTGAGAGCTCTAACTAAGAGCTTTTCATCAGAATATTTGGTAATTTATTCAATGAAGGACTAGAGAACTAGCCCTTAGCACAACGTGCTTGTACAAAGTTGTTTACAGGGTGCAAACAAAATGAAAAAGCCCTTGGGCCTAATCTAATCCCTCACGCATATCGTGGCTCGACCGACCCAAGGTCGTGCAAGTCAACCAGTATGGTAAGCAATTAGGAGTACAAAGTACCTATGTAGGTGTGGACGAGCCACCAGAGTAAGGGACCGGCCACATACGACCTCCCTGTACATGTAATTAATAGTAACATGCCACAGAGAGTTCACCCGCTCACACAGGTTCAAAATCAACTACCAAAGCACTCGCACACAGAGGGAAATGGTGGCTCGGGACATACGACAACTTGCATACGGGATGGAAGGCGTGCGATTGTGAATGCCCGGGCGCTGTGAGCTTAGTGGACGTCCCACGTGATTGCCAGCCCACGCGGTAAGCGTTCCCTCTAATATGCATGTGCGAAGAGGACATTACTGATGGACCATCTGATCAACACAGTGACCATTGCGGGAGTCTGTTCGCACTCCCAGTGTGTCCTCTTGTTTCTTTCTTTCCACAGGAAGTACGTACCAGCAGCTAGGACCAGCAAGTATAGCTGCCTTACATTGTTGTTCGTCACACCCTTCATGTCTTCTTGATGCATCCAAGGATTCCACATTGCGGCAGCCGACTGGTCTGCGGTGAGTCCTTTCCATACGACATTGGGAAAGGTGCAGGAGAAGAATAGGTGTTGGGCCGTTTCCTCCTCACTGTTACATAGCGAGTAAGATGTGGAAGTGTCTGGCGCCCATGTGGCCACTCTGTCTGCTATAAGAAGTGCCCCCAGTCTCACTTTGTATGCCGTCGCTGCCCATCTAGGTATGCATCACGTATGCCATAGGTCTGCAAGGAAGCCGCATCTGGGTTTCCGGGGACGAACAGCCTCCCAAAAGTCATGGACCACCTCCGAGCGTGTGTGGATGCCCCTCTCATTCACCACATATTCTCCATGGCATTCATCGTACTCCTTCACCATGTTCTTCCAAGTATAGGAGAACCTGTGCGTCATCGAATGTCGGAAGTCCAACGATCTGTCGTACCTTCTCCTCATCCACCTTGTCCATACAGATTCAGAATCTGTAAGGAACTTGTCCACTTTCTTTCTAGTGGCCCATTTAGCTAAGTCTTTGAATTGCTTGAGACCCAAACCTCCTTCTTCCAGCAGGTAGGATAACTTCTCCCACGAGAGGGTATGAGCTTCCCCCCCATAGAAAATTACTCACTATGGATTGCAGCCGTTCCATCACAGCTTGTGGAATATGACCTTGCATCACCTAGAAGGTAATAAGGCCTATGATGTTGTCTCGTATCAGCATATCTCTCCCAGCAAACGATATCCAGTTAATTGGCCATTTATCAATCATCGTCCGTAAGCAATCCATACAATCCCCATAGTGTCTTGCGTATACCGTGCCAGTAGTGAGTGGGAAGCCAAGGTATGTGCATGGCAGCTAGTGGATGGGCATGTTAATTGCGGCAGCTAATAACCCGCCTATCTATTGTGCTGCCTTAGAAACGAACAACATGGATTTCGACGGGTTCACGTGAAGACCCGTGATGGATGCAAATCTATCAAGTCCATCCCTAGCCACCCTAAGATTGCCCACCGATCCTTGGAGGAATAGCAGGACGTCATCCACGAATGTGAGGTGGGAAAGAATAGGCGTGCCCCTCACCGAGAATGTCTTGAGCCTCCCTTTGGTCTCCAAGTCTTCAAAGATAAGCGTGAGTTGATCCATAATGAGGGTGAACAAGAGAGGTGACAAGGGGTCACCTTGTCGTAGACCTTGATTGCTTGTGAAGAGCCCACTAGGGTATCCATTTACTAGCACTGAGAAAGTGGCCGATTGGGTGCATTTACGAATCCACCTAATCCATGTGGAAGGAAAACCATAGTCTTCTAGGATAGTCCACAAGCAGCCCCAAGAGACATGGTCATAGGCTTTCGAGATGTCGAGCTTGATACCGACTTTTGGCTTCTCTCTTTTAATGTCGAAGCCCTGTAGGAATTCTCTAGCTAATTGAGCACAGTCAGCAATGTTTCGGCCCGGGATAAAGGCTCCTTGGTTTTGGGAAACAAGGGAAGGCATGACCTCTTTGAGTCTTCTCGCTAGGAGTTTCACCCAAATTTTGTAGACAACTCCACATCAAGCTATGGGATGAAAATCCCACATAGTAGATGTCGTGTTTGTCTTCGGTATGAGTGCAAGGAAGGCATGATTGCATTCGCGGAGCATGCTGCCTCCTTCTACCAGCCACCAGATAGTAGAGTATACATCCTCCCCAATAATATGCTAGGCTGCATGGAACCACCTCTCATTAAACCCATCTGGGCCAGGTGATTTATCAAGTCCTATGGACCATAGAGCTTCTTTCACCTCTAGCGGTGAGATCCTCATACACAGCTTTGTCTTCTGTGCATCGTTGAGAGACCGGGCGGGTTTGATCGCGTTGGTAGATTGGTAGGTATCGCTCCCATTGTACAACTAACAACTTTTCATCAGAATAGTCTGTTTAGTAGACTGGTAAATATAACAAAGATGGTGGTCCAAGCCGGGACACCCATACAAGGAGGCCCCAAGGTGTGAGAGGCACTGGGCCAAAAGGCTCATGAGGAGCCTAAAAAGAAAACACATGCGTGCAGGACACGCCGCACACCTGATAAGCCAAGGTGTGGGGTGCGTCCAGCCACCCCTGAATAACTACAAAAAGGGTATGTGTGTGTGGGGGTAACTCTACAAAATCCCCGAGGAAGCCTGTGGGCTCTATACAAGTTATCTAAGGACTAAAGGAAATCCCCCACATCCTACTAATGTGGGCCAGAATAGTGGAGCTCCACCCACGTGTCTCGGAAAGTGAGTGTGTGGCCTTGACAATCAGGTCCCGACATTCCGCAGAGGTGAGGATTTGTTGGTTGTGTCGCCTTTCGTTGTGCTGTTTCCAAATAAAGTATGCCGTGCACGTCCAAGCAGCAAGGGCAAGCCACTTCCACCCCTTCCAACCCCTTGTATTTTCTTTTATAAGGGTGGCAGTTTTGGGGGTGGTGGCATTCGTGGGTATCACAAACCCACAAAGGCCCATGACGGGTGTAAAGATGTGTTTAGAGAAACGACAGCAGAAGAAGAGTGCTGAACGTCCTCTCTCTGTCGGAAGAAGGTGCATCTATCGCTGGCATCGCCATTCCACTCGTGGACCCAATCTGCAGTGGAAAGGGCCCCATGGAAGGCCCTAAGGATAGTGAAGCTCCACCTATGGATTAGGGTTCCGGCCCATATGTGGTTTTGCCGATGATGCAGGGGGGTTGATGGGGCTGGATCACCCTCCAGAGTTTAGTGTTTGGGTTGATGAGCTTGACGTGGCCATGGATTGATTGTTTGAAGAGCTGGCTGTGCTCCACCCAGGTACGGGCCATGTTCTTCCAGGAGTTAGACACCCCCTGATGCAGTTTTACTGGGTCTTGAAGGGAGAACATGTATCGTCTACACAACCACTGGGTCCATGGAGACTCTGGGTAGGTGTGGAAATGGACCAACCTTCGCAGTGAGGCCCAAAGATTGATGTCACGGACCCTTTTAAGCCCCAGAACCCCCTCCTTAGTAGGTTTATCCCGGCATTCATATCGCATGTGATGGTGGTTGGACCTCCAAACAAAGTCCGCCAGCACCATTTCCATACGGTCACAAGTACTCTCCGGGATATGGCCTTGCAAGGCCCAATAAGTGACTAGGCCTTGGAGGTTTGATTTGGTGAGAAGGAAGCAGCCCGCCATAGTGATTCTGTCCGGCAACCATTTGGAGATCATTTTCTTGATTTGGTCAAGGCATGGGTTGAAGAAGGCTGCCGTATGGTTCTTGGCAGCAAGGGGGGACCCAAGATATCGCGTGGGCAGGGTGTCCAGAGGGCAACCCACCACACCGCAGAGGAGGTTGGCATTTGCCACCGTTGCTTTGGAAAGGAAGAGTTTGGACATGGTTGGGTTGACGCGAACCCCAATCGTGTCACTGAACTGATCCAGGATTCCTCTGACCCCATGAAGGCTTTTCCTAGTAGCTTCCACAAAGATGAGGACGTCATTAGTGAAGGTTAGATGAGACATGACAGCAGTGTGTTTGACGTTAAAGGTGTGAAATCGGCCTTGACATTCTCCCTCAGACATGAGTATGGTGAGATACTCCATGATGAGCATGAAGAGGAGGGGTGATAGCGGGCACCCCTACCTAAGACTGTGCGAGCTGTTGAAAAAACTCACTGGCAGCCCATTGACGAGGACCGAAAAGGAGCAGGTGGTAACACATTGCCTGATCCAATCCATCCAGGTAGGAGGGAAGCCCATTCTTTCCATGATTGTCCATAGGGCCTCCCATTCGACGTGGTCGTATGCCTTGGATAAATCCGTCTTTAAGCAGGCCTTTGGGCCTGCGCGTCTGAGGTCAAAGCCATAAAGGAACTCCGCTACAAGGAGGGAGCAGTCTGATATGCTTCTGTTTGGAATAAAGACGCCTTGGTTGTGTGAGACTAGCCCCCCGATAACCGCCTTCAACCTCTCTGCCAACACTTTGGTGAAGATTTTGTATAACATGCTACTACAGGAAATCAGCCTGAAGTCGCGAAGAGAAGTGGTGCCATCCATCTTCGGGATCAGCGTCAAGAAGGAGTGGTTGACTTCACACACCATGCCCCCCTCATAAGCCAAAGGATGGCTTTGGTCACGTCCTCACCAATGATACCCCAACAACTTCTAAAGAAGATGGCGTTAAACCCGTCAGGGCCCGAGGCTTTGTCCTGTCCGATAGACCACACTGCATCCCTCACCTCCTCACTCGTGCAAGGTCTATAGAGGTGTCGCCCTTGGGTCACCATTAGTTTTTTAGTTGGTTGGAACCACATCTGTCGGGTGGGGCCGCCATTATGGTTGTAGAGGTCACTATAGAAGGCCACCGCCTCCCCCTCCAACTCCTCCTGGTTGCTGACTTGTACGCCGTCTTCATCAATGAGGTAGTGGATGGTGTCCCTCATCTCCTTCCTCTTGACCGCCTCTTGGTAGAAGGCAGTATTACACTCCCCATCATGTATCCACTTGACTCAGCTGTGCTGGTAGAAGAACAACTCCTCAGCAGCATCGAGCTGATCCAGACGTTCCCTGACCTCCTTCTCCCTCCTGGTCAGGTCAGGGCAGCAAGGCATGCGTTAGAGACCCGCCTGGATGGTGGTGTAGTCTTTCTCTGTCTTCTTCTTCTCAGATCTGACATCACTGTGGCTCGCAGCCCACGCCCTGAGTCTGGCCTTGACCGCCTTGAGCTTCATGGCGATGATGAAGAGTGGGTTCCTCGTCATTGTAGAGCACCACACACCCCTCACCGCATCCAGGAATCTGTCCCAACTTGCCCAAGCATTGAGGCTCCTGAAAGGCCTTACCCGATGCCTGGTTGAGGTGGAAAAGGGTGAGGTGACCATCAGGTTGTGATCGCTGAGGTGGGAAAAAGAGAGGCAAGTGTGAGCGGTTGGGAAGAGAGCCGCCCACCTGTCGTTGACCAACACTCGGTCTAGATGACAACAGACCCAATCCCCCGCCTCCCTCCTATTCGACCAGGTGAGGACGCCCCCATACGTTTTGAGCTCCATCAAGCCTGATCGGTCCACCACAATGTTGAACTCCCTCATAGCCTTCCTGGACACTTCACCCCCTCCTGCCTTCTCACTATCATGGCGAATGGCGTTGAAGTCACCCGCCACCAACCAGGGGACCAATGCCAGTGACTTGGTCGCCTCCATCTCCTCCCAGAGAGAGTGCCGTTGTTGAGGTTGGTTATGGGCGTACACTACTGACATGAGAACTCGTGCCCCACCCTTATTGGTGCACCAGGCGGTAACCATCTGGGTAGAGGTGGTTGTTACCATGACGGACCAAACTCGAGGGTCCTAGCCCCATTACACCCTGGCCTTCCCGGTGGCGTCGATGTTGGAAATACAACTCCAACCCCCCGGAAACATTTCTTTGATCACCTTCTCACCACCCGCATCCTTTCGCAACTTGGTCTCCACCAGTAGACTCATCGAGGCACCTTGTTGTCATAGGAGGAGGGCCACCACTCTCCTTTTGTCTGGCTCACAGATGCCACACACGTTCCATGTCACTACTGACGTTGGGAATGGTAGGGGGTTGGGTTGGATCATCGTCGGCTTGTAAGATTACACTTGGAGCCAGGATCAACATCAGTGGGAGGTAGAGCTTCCTCCACCGCTTCTACTTCAACTTCACCGCCTGCCTCATCACCTTCCATCAAGAAGACCGGGGCAGGGAGGGCTATCACCACCTTTTGCTTCTTGGGTGGCGGGGGGAGATGCCTATTGGTGAGGGCGCATCTCGAAATCTTGGTTCCTATCACACATGGCCTAGGAGGAATGTGCTTGCCTTTTCTAGCTAGCATTTTAGTTGGTGAGGCCAGGCAGGTGGTAGAGGGTGGCTCACCCACAGGCGATGTTGACCGGTCAGGGTTGGTGGAATTTCTTTCTCCCAAAGGAATTGGCTCATCCGACACAAACCCTGGCCCAGGAGCACTAGGGCAAGGTGCTTCGGGGTCAACCTCCAAAGCCATCTCGTTGTCCATGCCATCACCCGCCGTCGCCACTTGGTTGTAGGGGGTGGCATCAGATGCTTCAGGGGTGGGAGAAGCAGCCGCACATGCCCCTGTACCACAGGTTGTGTTATGTTGGTTTGCAGCATCACCACCCTCGCGACAGTGTCCATCCGCCATCTGGTCACCACTGGCTGCCGTCGCAGCCTTGCCATTACTCGCCCCGCCATTCTGTTTGTACATCTTTTTGGTTCTACTTCTGCCCCGGGGCGACGCACCCTGGTCACCGACTCCGTTGCCACCGTGTGGCCTATTGGAGGGACGGTTACCACCAAGATCATGTCTCCATTGGGCGTCAGACCTGGTCTTGTCAGAGACGAATGGGCATCTGTGGAGGCCATGGCCAAATGCCACACAGGAGGTGAACCGTGACGGTACGAACCCGTACTAGACCGACACCTTCTCAGCATCACCGCCTGGGAAGTGAACCCAAACTTCACCTGGTGGGTCGCGGATGGGAGGGAGGTCCACAAGGGCCTTGGCCTGTGCTGTGCCTGAGGCCGTAGACACCCATGCCCCCACATGCGAAGGCTTCCCGACGCAACTCGCCACCCGCGCTAGGATGTCCAACGAGCGGAGGTGACCGAGGGTGGGGAAGGTGACCCAGCATGGAACGGAAACAAGCAGGTCCCGCGCCAACTTGGTGGAGGGAGTCCATTTGAGGCAAATGACTAACCGCTTGTCGAAGAACCAAGGCCCCCCTTCCATGAAGAGGTTCAAGTCTGTCTTAAGGTCGCACCTGAGCTCAAAGAAGCCACCATCACACCGAGAGAGCTCAAACATGCCCTGGGGCCTCTAGACCCTCTAGAGCCAACCCCTGATGAAGGTCTCATGCGGCGACACGTTGATGATGTAGAAGATGGTGGTGTTGGTGCATGCATCTGCGTAGGAGTTCATCACCTCAAGCAGGATGTCGGCGATGAAACCCCGATCAGGGTCCAGGGTGGGCTCGATGATGTTGAGCTCCATGTCGCTTGGAATGGATGCCGTAGGAGACTGCCTCACTGCAAGATCCATCCAGTCCGCCATGGCCACACTCATGGGCCAGACCATCACAGCTTGCCCAGAGGAAGCCGCTTGAGAATAGGTCTTCCTGCCCGGCCCGCGATTGCCCTGGGACAACAGATGGGATGGGCATCTCTGACTCTGACTTGAGGTGGTCCACGCCTTTGACCCGTCATGGACACTACGAGGCCGGTTATGTCCGTGTCTATCGGAGGAAGCAGGTGCCTGGGAGGGGCGCCGTTGACTCCTAGATGCACCATCGGCTCCATCACCAGGTATCTCACCACCTGCAACATCCTTGGCCCCGCTGGTAGAGCCCCCATCATGGCCAGGGGTGCGACGCCTTGATGCCGGTCGGTGGTGTTGGGTAGGAGGGGGGCGAGCCACCGATGGACACCTTGCTTTTCCCCTTCTCACAAGCTTGCCGCCTGCGCCACTCTCCCTCCCTTAGCTCTCTCCTCTGCTGCCTCGCGTTGGACAGAGGCAGTGTAGAAAGATCTCTTCTTTGTCTTCCCCTTAGCCATGGGTCGATAAGGTGGGGGTAGGGCACGTGGAGGCAGGAGAGATGAGGGTGGGTTAGTGCGTGCTGATGTCAGAGAGCACTATCGCGCCGTAGAGAGGGATGGAGTCCTCGGGAAGCAAGCACGCCTATGCCAGGGGGCTTAGTGGAGAGTGACACCACTAGGGTGACGTCAGACCGCACTAGAGCAAGCGAGGTGGAGAGGGGGGTTAGTGCGTGCTGACGCTAGAAAGCACTAGCACACCACAGAGAGGGATGGAGTCATCGGGAAGTAAGCTGGCCCGCGCCTGGGAGGCTTAGTGGAAGGTGACGACACGTGGGTGACGTCGGACCACACTAGAGCAGTGACGCTAGGGCGCACTAGCACGAGCAAGAGGGGAGGAACCTTCGAGAGGACCACACACGAGCCGCTCACATGTGGGTGCGTGATAACCTCCCATTTTGGATGATTATCTTAGTCTTTTTCTTTAGTTTTCCATACTCTTTCCAAATTAAAACTATACATAATCCCAAATTTACCCCTTCTTTGTAAATATACCATCAGACTAACTTTTCCCTTTCATACATGTAGAAAAAAACAAAAAAAATCACAAAAGAATAACTCAACCTCAAGACCGCATGAAGCCAAACGGTCCTGAGACCGCATGGAGTCAACCGGTCCCGAGACCGCATGAAGCCAAACGGTCCTGAGACCGCATGGAGTCAATCGGTCTCAAGACCGCATGAAGACAATCGGTCTCGAGAACGCATGGAGTCAAACGGTCCCAAGACCGCACGAAGCCAAACGGTCCCGAGACCGCATGGAGTTCAAACGGTCTCAAAACCGCATGAAGCCAACCGGTCCCGAGACCGTATGGAGTTCAAACGGTCCCAAGACCGCATGAAGCCAAACGGTCCCGAGACCGCATGGAGTCAACCGATCCTAAGACCGCATGAAGCCAAATGGTCCTGAGACCGCATGGAGTTCAAACGGTCGCAATACCGCATGAAGCCAACCGGTCCCGAGACCGCATGGAGTTCAAACGGTCCCGAGACCGCATGAAGCCAAACGGTCCCGAGACCACATGGAGTCAACCGGTCCCGAGACCGCATGAAGCCAAACGGTCCCGAGACCGCATTGAGTCAAACGGTCTTGAGGTCCAAAGGGTCTTGAGGTCCAAACGGTCTCAAGATCCAAACGGTCTTGAGGTCCAAACGGTCTCAAGGTCCAAAAGGTCTTGAGGCCCAAACGGTCTCAAGATCCAAACGGTCTTGAGATCCAAACGGTCTCAGGCCCAAACGGTCTTGAGGCCCAAACGACCTCCAAACCGTTTGGACTTCACTTAAGGCCTATAAATAAGACCCTAAGGGTCCTCCACCAGGCATCAAGTTTTCAGACGTCCAAAGGCTGCCTCAATCATTCCAGAGCTCTTGCTACTTCCATCCTCCGCCCTGGGGCTGCCGGTCTGAGACCCATACTCCATCTTAAAGCTGCTTTCTCCTTCTTCACCAAAAGAAGGTGGGAAGGGGAGATCTCATCATCGTGCAACCTTTGAAGACCGGTGGATCGTTGCTCTCTCTCTCCAAGGGGTTGACCTTCCTTTCTCCTTCATGGGGATGATGCTCTCTCTCTCCCTTCTTGCCTCCTTCTTTGTCCTAGTCATGAGCGAGTAGTCTCTCTCACTAGGGTGCGGGGAGTAGCCCCGCTACCCATATTTTCATATCATGTAAATGTAATCCATGACTTGTAATATATAGTTCTTATCTTTTCAGTTCGACATCAAACGATTAATGAATGCATGTTGCTTGATCTCCAACTTGTATTATCCTTTATCTTTTAGTATGAATTGTCTACGTTTGTACTATTAGATTCAAAACTCGTTTGTATGTTGGTTCTTGGTGCATGTATCCACCATGCATCTGTTTCGGTATCTAGAAGTGTATCTCAAGAAGTGGAGTAAACTCACTATCATCCGTTGCACTTTCATACTATGAAATGGAATCAGTTGACGTATGGAAGTACAACCTTGGTATGTCCAGGAACACACTTTGCGAGGGGAATGATGCAAAGTAATGTGACTATTTGTTCGGGAATGGCTGGCGTTGCAACATTCCCGCACTTCTCGTAGTTAGCTCTCCGAAAGGAAGCTAAGCCTACAAAGATACTAACTGACTAGACTCTTTTGCAGGTTATGTTTTTGCTTTGCATGTGTTGATCCATGTGTAGTGGCGGCGAAAAACCGATCACACCCTAGTGATCTTTTATCATAGTTTAACTCATTGGATTTACTTGCTTTCTTTACTTTACTTGCACTTAGCTTAAAACCAACCAAATCAACCTTTTGATCTAAATGCCGACTATTGAGTGATTAAGTGAAGTTCCAACGTTTTCCATCTTGTTGGCAACAATAAGACCGTTGTCTCGAGGATTCGACCCTTAACTATACTACGATAAGACTTCCACGTATCTTAGCATACGTGGGTGGAGTTCTCTATCTAGTATAAGCAAGGCTAAACTTAAAGACTTACCATCTTTAGGATTTTTAGTGGTGCACGCAATTCCACATAAGTGGAAGCTCCATCAAAAATTGGCGCCGTTGCCGGGGACAACAGAACGTTGTAATTTCACTTAGTACCTTTCTAGTTGGTTAGGATTTTACATTTCCTTTTTAATCATATCTTTATATCTTCTTGAAACTATCATATCTTTGTCATTATCTAAAGGTGTTTTCTTTTCTCTACTCAGGTAGAAATCGTGTATGCAACCTGTGCATAACCTCAGATTCTCCCCTGATCCAGAGTTTGACTCTGAGGTAGAGAGAAGCTTCCACCGCTGCATTCGACTCAATCGCCAAAGGGCCAGGAAAATGGCTGAAGATCAACGCTAGGCTGCTTTGGTAATGGAGAGGGTCAACGCCGCCATCGCCGCTCAAAGGGCACAACTCATCGCTAAAACTCGTGCCCAAATCCAAGAGGAGATCCGTGCGGAAGAGCAAGCTCGTATCAGAGCTGAAACCGAGGCAGCAACCCAAGATGCTCAGTTAGAGTTAAGAAACAAACAGCTAAGGGACTACGCTGTCCCAAAGAACTTTGAGGATAACCACCCGGTCCGACCTCCGATTATTAATATCCCCAACTTTGAGATTCGGACCCAGTGGATCCAGATCATGCAAGGCATATCCTTCTCTGGAGGTTCTGGAGATGATTGCATGGATCATTTAAAAAGGTTTAAGGTGCTGTGTCGCCTGGTTCCAAAAGCTGGTGTCACTTATGATGCGATAATGCTTCATCTGTTTCATTTCACCCTATCTGGGAGGGCCTTGAGTTGGTATAACTCACTTGACAGAGAACCAATAATAACCACATGGGCTCCTCTTGAGGAAAAGTTCTTAGAGAAGTTCTTTCCACCCTCACTGACCTATGAAATCAGAGGGCAGATCAATCACTTCTCTCAGTTACCTGGGGAATCCCTTGCTGAAGCATGGGAAAGATTTAAAGAACTTCTGTGCAAATGCCCCCATCATGGAATCTCTCAGAATCAACTGATTGAAACTTTCTACCGGGGAGTGAGCGATGATATTAAACAGTTTTTAGATTCCTCATCTAGAGGAAACTTTATGAGGAAGAATTATGAGGACGCATGGAAGATTGTTACTCTGGGAGCTGAAAACCAGTCCAACTGAGGATGGTCAGTAGGTAAAGGTGTTCTCAAGGTTTTCAAAGCTGAAGAGTCTATAGAAATGAAGGCAATAGCTGAAGCCTTGAAAACTATTGTTCACAAACAACAGGCTCTCGAGACTTCTCTCGGAGAGATTGATAAGAAGAAAACTCCTATAGTTCAACAAGTCAAGGCCGCCACAGGATCCTGTGAGGCTTGTCATGCTTCTGATCATCCGACTCTTTCCTGCAGTATGTTATATAATGTGATGATGGATCTTCATCCACCACCACAACCATATGAACCCATCACTGATCAAGCTGAAGATCAGATTCCAGAACAAGTCAACTCCATCCACACTATTCCTGGACAAGTCTACTACAATCCCAATCAACCGTGGAATCACCCTGGATTCCAATATGGGAACCCTTCTGGAACCGCGAATCCACAACATCAAACACATGGGGGATCTACTAGTAGACTACTGCCTGGATTCCCAAACAACTTCAACCAAAATCAAGGGAATTCCAGAAGCAACTTCCCTAGGGATAACTACCCTAGAAACCAATCAGCCTACTACCAGTACAATCATCTTCCGCTCCATCCACAACTGCATACTCAGCAACCTCAGCTGGCGTTACCACCCCACCAATCTCAACAAACCCAGCAACCAATTCCTCCGAAAAATGCCCCTGCCCAACCAGAAGATGAAATATCCTTGATCAGGAAGATGTTACAATTGTAGCAAACAATGCTTGCTAACCAACAGGCTCAGCAGAAAGCAGTTGAAGCCCAGCTTGCTCAGATCGCTGCACAATTAAAGCCCCCAGCAGGTATGTTTGCTGGGCAGCCTGAGTCAAATCCTAAGCACGGTCAGAACAAACATGAGCAGTTGAATGCCGTCACCACCAGATCCGGACGCATTTTTCATGAGACTACCAAGATCAATCTTGATAATGATGACACACTGGTTTTTATGACGAGTGAAAGTCCGCAACAAGGAATGGAAAAACCCACAGAAGGCATAAATGGTAAAAATAAAGAACAAGTGTCCGCAGAACCCGAAGTCTCACAATTTAAACCTAGGATCCCGTACCCGGGTAGACTGCGAGAAACAAAGATGGACACCAGGTTTCAAAAGTTCAAGGAGGCTATGAAGAAACTGTATATCGATATTCCGCTTCTTGACGCTCTTTCCGAAGTGCCAGCATGGGAAAAATATCTCAAAACCTTGCTATCGAGAAAGTATATCACCGAGGAGCAAGAAACTGTCAAGCTTGCTCAGACCACTTCTAATATCATTCTAAACAAAATGCCAAAAAAGAAGAAGGATCCTGGCTCCTTCAGAATCCAATGTTGCATCGGAAATGAATCTACAAAGAAAGGATTAGCTGACCTAGGGGCCAGCATATCCATCATGCCTTTCTCTATGTGCAAACGTTTGGGTTTCACTGAATTGCTGCCTACAGCAATGACTATCCAATTAGCTGATTCCACTATAACCGCACCCTTGGGGATCATTGAAGATATCCCGATAAGGATAGGCAAGGATTCTTACGTGCCATGCGACTTCGTTGTCATGGATATTAAAGAAGACCTGAGGTATCCAATCATTTTTGGCAGACCATTCCTTGCTACTGCCAGAGCGCTGATCGACGTCGAAGCTGGTACAATCATTCTTAGGCTCGGAAAAGAAGCTATTCAATTCCAAGTCCTCAATAGTATGAAAGGCCCCAGCATCCAAGAGGAAGTTTTCCTCCTTGATTCTATTCAACAAATGTCACAGTTGGAAATCTCTGATCCAGTTGATGAACTTGAAAATGCTCTAGTGAATCCGGAGGTTGAATTCTCCGCTAATGAATTAGTCCAACATTGCCTCCAACATCTAGAAAAGGCCGAAGAAGCGCCAAAGGCCACTTTTGAAGAACTTAAAGCCGTCACTATTATAGAAGCAGTCGTGCCACCAAAAGCCCCTGAAATGAAGGCTTTACCTATAGGGCTTAAGCATGTTTTCTTAGATGAGGAAAAACTGTGCCCGGTCATCATCAGCTCTACCCTTACAGAAGATTAAGAAGAAAAGCTTCTGGATGAGCTGAAGAAGCATAAAAAGGTCATTGGATATAAAATAACTGACCTTACGGGCATAAGCCCAGCTCTGTGTATGCACAAGCTCCCTATGGTTGAAGAATTCAAACCCTCTCACGAACATCAAAGAAAGCTGAATCCTAATTTGAAAGAGGTCGTTCGTCTGGAAGTCCTTAAATTACTCAAAGCCGGAATGATCTATCCTATTTCTGACTCCCAGTGGGTCAGCCCCGTTCAAGTTGTTCCCAAAAAGGGGGGCACTACTGTATGCTCAACGACAAAAATGAGCTAGTGCCTACCAATACTGTAATTGGATGGCGAATGTGTATTGACTATAGAAAGTTAAACAAAGCCACAAGGAAAGACCACTACCCTCTACCTTTCCTTGATGAAGTTCTAGAACGCCTAGCTCACCAAAAATATTTTTGTTACCTCGATGGTTACTCCGGGTTTTACCAAATACCCATACACCCGGAGGACCAGGAGAAAACCACCTTCACATGTCCTTTTGGGACATATGCGTTTAGAAGAATGCCTTTCGGGTTATGTAATGCACCCGCCACTTTCCAACGATGTATGTCTGCTATCTTCGCCGGTTTAACAGAATCCGTCATGGAAGTCTTTATGGACAATTTCTCAGTGTACGGAGATTCTTTCGACAACTGTTTATTAAATCTTGGGCAAGTTCTGCAACGCTGTGAGGAAATGAATCTTATCTTGAATTGGGAGAAATGCCATTTCATGGTAACAGAAGGTGTCGTCCTCGGACACAGGGTAAGTGATAGGGGAATAGAGGTTGATAAAGCAAAGATTGATGTTATCTCAAAGCTGTCACCTCCAAAAGACATAAGAGGAGTTCGAGCTTTCCTGGGTCATGCAGGATTCTATAGGAGATTCATTAAAGATTTCTCAAAGATTGCCAAACCCATGACCCAACTCCTGACCAAGGATGCTGAGTTCATATTCAATCAGGAGTGTATGAAAAGTTTCTCTACCCTTAAGGATGCATTAATCTCCACACCCATTCTAAGAGCTCCGGACTGGTCGCAGCCCTTCGAAATCATGTGCGACGCAAGTGATTATGCCATAGGGGCCGTTCTAGGACAGCGAATTGATAAGAAACCCTATGTTATCTACTACGCATCTAAAACGCTAGATGAAGCGCAGAAAAACTACACCACTACGGAGGAAGAGTTTCTGGCTATCATCTATGCATTTGAAAATTTTTGCTTGTATTTGATTGGCTCTAAGGTCATTGTTTATACCGACCACTCCGCTATTCGATACCTGATTCAAAAGCAAGATGCCAAACCTAGGCTCATCCGCTGGGTGCTGATGCTTTAGGAATTCGACTTGGAAATTAAGGATAAAAGTGGAGTGGAGAACGTTGTAGCTGATCATCTCAGCCGTATCGAAGTTGAAGAAGAGGATAAAATCCCTATCCGGGATTCCCTTCCAGATGACCAACTTATGAAGGCCACCCATGGATTCCCTTGGTACGCGGATATTGTCAATTATTTAGCCACATGGATTATCCACCCCTCTGCTTCTTATCATGACAAAAGGAAGTTCCTTCATGACATAAAACAATATCATTGGGATGAACCCTATCTTTTTCGCCTTTGCACTGACGGACTTTTCCGCCGCTGCTTGCCAGAAGAGGAAATAACCCCGGTCCTAGAGCATTTCCATTCGGGACCTACAGGGGGGCAGATGAGTGCTAAGAAAACGGCTATAAAAGTTTTACAATCCGGTTTCTTCTGGCCCACCATATCAAAGGATTCGTAGGATTTTGTGAAAGCCTGTAACAAATGCCAATTTTCTGGCAACATATCAAAAAGAGACGAAATGCCCCTCACCTTGTGGCAGGAAATTGAGCTTTTCGACGTGTGGGGGGTAGACTACATGGGCCCTTTCCCCCCATCCTATGGCTTCTCTTACATCTTGGTCACAGTAGACTACGTCTCTAAATGGGTCGAAGCTGTACCCACAGTGTCCAACAATTCCAAGCCTGTAATCAAATTGTTCAAAGACATTATTTTCCCAAGATTTGGAGTTCCAAGAACTGTCATATCGGACGGCGGGACCCATTTCTTGGAACGCAGTTTTGAAGCTTTGCTGAAAAAGTACGGAGTCAATCACAAAGTCGCCACACCTTACCATCCACAAACTAGTGGTTAGGTGGAGGTATCTAATAGACAATTAAAGGCGATTCTTGAAAAGACGGTGAACAGAAATCGCACTGATTGGTCCACCAAACTTCCTGATGCCCTTTGGGCATACCGAACTGCATACAAAACACCTATCGGAACAACCCCATTCTGCTTGGTGTACGGGAAGTCCTGTCATCTGCCAGTAGAGCTGGAACATAAAGCCTGGTGGGCGATCAAACAACTAAATTTTGATCTCAAAAGCACAGGAGAGAATAGACAACTCCAGTTGCAGGAGCTAGAGGAGCTCCGCATGACAGCTTATTAAAGTGCCAGAATATATAAGGAGCAGACAAAAATGTGGCACGATGGTCACCTTAAGAGAAAAGATATTGCCGTTGGTGACAAAGTTCTCCTCTTTAACTCCAAGCTCAAGTTGTTTCCTGAAAAACTTAGGACAAAATGGTCTGGACCTTTCACTATAAAGCACATTTACCCAACTGGAGCTGCCATTATTATAGACAACAAAGGAGGAGAAAGGACGGTCAACGGTCACCGTTTAAAAAGATACTACTCTCCGGAAGACAAAATGCCAAGACAAACCATTGAAATTAAGGATGCTATACCAACAACATAACTCTATTACAGCTTCGTCGAGCCAGCGACGTAAAACCCAGACACTGCTTGGGAGGCAACCCAAGATTTCTGATTCTTTCTTTCCCGCTCTTTTACTTACCATAGGCTTATCTTATGAAAAAAAAATCTCTTATACAAACCAAAACAAACATAAAAATAACAAAATGAAAATATACAAAAAAATCCATATAACTAAAACAAACATAAAAATATAAAAACTCGTTCGACCTTAACCCCACCAAATGGTCCTGAAACCGTTTGGAACCAAACGATCCTCAAACCATTTGGAACCAAACGATCCTCAAACCGTTTGGAATCAAACGGTCTTGAAACCGTTTGGAACCAAATGGTCTTGAAAACCGTTTGGAACCAAACAGTCTTGAAACCGTTTGGAACCAAACGGTCCTCAAACCGGTTGGAACCAAATGGTCCTCAAACCGTTTGGAACCAGACGGTCCTGACACCGTTTGGAACCAAACGGTCTCCAAACCATTTGGAGTCCAAACGGTCGCTAAATCGTTTGACTTAGGGTTTTTGTCAGGTCAACCCCCCATTTCCTATAAATATAAACCCTACCCCTTCGTCTTTCTCTCTTCGAATTCTCGAATTTTCTTGTGATTCTCTATTCTATTGCTTGTGCTTCCTCTGCTCCCGCGCGATTGCACCCCTGTCAACCTCGTCTCCGTCTCTCTCCCCGCAGCAAGGTGAGTGCGTCACCATCGCCGACGTCGGCAGTTCTGCCTTTGCTCGCGCACCGCCGCCGTTCTGGTCGCCCCCTGCTTCTCACGACGCCGCTGAACTTCTTCTCCTCCATCATCACCATTGCCGGTGCCACCATCGACTCTGTCCACCATCGCCGGCGCCACCATCGCCCTCGTAACCCTGTCCGCCGTCGCTGATTTCACCACCACCGTCTGCATCACTGCCATTTTCATCGTCGGCTTCACCATTGTCTTTATCGTCATTTTCACCATCGCCGTCGTCACCGTTGCACCCACCGCCTCCGCGCCGTTTCCCCTTCATCTTTGTCTCCGACGGTGGCTGCGCGACGCTTCGTTTTCCAAACGGTCTTGAAACCGTTTGGGACCAAACGGTCTTGGAACCGTTTGGGACCAAACGGTCTTGGAACTGTCTGGGATCAAACGGTCTTTGAACCGTCTGGGATCAAACGGTCTTCAAACCGTCTGGGACCAAACGGTCCTGAAACCGTTTGGGACCAAATGGTCCTGAAACCATTTGGGATCAAACGGTCTTCAGACCGTTTGGCCTTGCACATTCATTTTTTTCCCCATAAACATACATAAATTAATAAAATCAAATCTCTCTAATATGATTTTCTAACTCTTGATCTCCCATTTTGTAGCCATGACATCATCAGCGAAGAAAACCATCGGATCTGAAGCTGCTCCTTCTCTGACACAGGAGCAAATGATGGAAGAGATAGACCGACTCCAGAATATCAGAGATGTCTTCAACCAAACTGGGAAGGCCCCTCCAAAAATAAAAAAGATGGAGGTTTTGGTCGACATTGACCGACTCACCAACTGTCTAACAGAAGCGACCAATGAAGCAGTGGAAGATATCTCTTCTGATGATGATGAAGGCTCAGAGTACGAGCCAAATCCCAAGGAGGAATCCCCAGCCGAAGAACAAATGGGGAAGCGCAAGGTCCAGGAAGCTGCATCTGGGCAGCCCTCCAAGAAACGGGCAAGGAAACAAGTTCGACCTGCCTCGGCCATGGATCAACCCTTTGCAAAATCCACCACCACCATTCCCGCTACTACCACCACCATCCCTGTTACCATCCCCACTTTCATTCCCATCACCACCACTACACCACCACCAGAAAACCTCTTCATCCAAACCAACCTCTCCACTGACAAAATACTAAAACCCACCAAGTATGTTTGCTCTAGCATTCTTCTTAAGATGGGGATATACGACCGCATCTTCAACGTGCTAGAAAAAGCCAACCTCGCCAGGTTGTGCCTAGTACCTGAAGTATCTTACTCTGAACCCACTACAGAGTTTTTCACTTTTCTGACTAAGGAGCTCGTCGACATCATGGAAAGGTCACGGGACGGAGGTGACAGAAGGCTTGTCACCCAAATCTTCAGTAGCAAGGTTGTCCTGGCGGAATATATGCTGAACACAATCTTCATCGACAACCAGAACCAGCTGCAGAAAGCCATGGAGGTGGGGACCGAACATTCAGAGTTCAACAGACACAAATTCTGGAAAACTCTAACCGGGATCCCCACCTATGACGCGAAGACGTGCAAAGCGTCAAATATCCACTCTGGCTTTGTGCGCACCCTGCACAAAATTCTCGCTGGCGCACTCTTCCCCAGGACAGAAGGGGGAAACGTTACAACTTCAGATCTTTTCATTCTCTAGTCTACTCTCAACGAGAGGCCGGTCAATATCAGACGACAACTGATCCAGAAACTATCAAACTCCAGCCTGGGGAAAGAGATCTGCATGGGAGGGCATGTCACATCTATTATCAAATATCTCAAGATGGACAGACCCCTACCCCGCTGCACGCAACTAAAGGGCGACATCCTTACCAATGAACAAACCCTGAAGAACTCCTTCATCATCAAGGAAAAGGATGGGAAATTACACTACGTCTTCTGCCCGATGGTTAAGTCTTCCTGAACACTTATCCCGCTTCCGGAGCTAGCAAATTATGACACCAAATAGCTCATCTTCTCAGACGAGAGCTTTCACAAATACTAGCTTCGGTTAAATTAACTGAAAAGAAAGCTACAGCGGGATAAACGGAGATGAGCATCTCAGCCCTGGCAGCT
Organism: Alisma plantago-aquatica; assembly: GCA_963693085.1. Classification (NCBI taxonomy): domain Eukaryota; kingdom Viridiplantae; phylum Streptophyta; class Magnoliopsida; order Alismatales; family Alismataceae; genus Alisma; species Alisma plantago-aquatica. The sequence continues at coordinate 1,097,878,112 of OY856411.1, forward strand.
CGACCAACAAAAATACCTGGCAAACGACCTTCCAGAAGGCAGTTGCAGGCCTAACAGCTGTCGGGGACACCAACATCTAAACCAAATCCTGAGGCCGAGATCCTCCATGAAGAAATCTTAACCTCCTCCTCAATCGACTCTTTCATTCAGAGTCTACATGAACAGCTAACCGCTGCCACCACTCAACCCTCCACCATTCCAACATCTACCACTCCTTTCTTCCACATCCCATCCACGCAACCATTCACATCCACTTCATCACCCTTATTTCCTTCGGGCTTCCCTTTCTCCACCCCTATGCCCGACTTTACCACCTTCCCTTTCACCTCCGCAGTTTCCACCCCATCACTATCTCTGCCACCACTTTCACCACAAATTCCACCACTTTTCACATCCACCACCACCCCGACACCGCTGGTGACTACATCCACAGTCACTACGCAACTCGGGGTATCATTAGTGTCTCTTCCGCAAGACACTAACACTCTCCCACATAGACCCCAGCCACCCCACCCTTCTGCCTCTGGGGTCCCTTTTGCCAATATCGGTGAGGAATTCGGCCGTCAATTTGACGCTGTCCGAAACCTCCTCACCGATCCTTCTAATATATTAAATTCTATTTTTTCTTGTGTGCAGGGTTTATCACGACAGGTGGCCACGATCGACGAACACCACCGATCCTTGCCCACCATCCTCCAAGGCCTCCAACAACGACAAGATGAGGTGGCTAAGCAAGTTGAGCACATCAACATCCACTATAACACCTTGCCGGACCTGGTCCTTGGAGCGAAGCGTCAGCAGGAAGCAACGGCGAAGCAAGTCGATGAGATCTCCATGCAGACTCAACCTCTACCAGAGACTCTCCATGAGCTCCAGCAACAACAAGAAGTTCTAAGCACGTGCTTGGACACCATCAACAGCACACTCACACAGCTACAACATCGCCAAGAGGAGTCCAATAATGATGAAATCCAACAGTTACGTGCTCAAGTTACGAATCTTACAACACGTCTCCTCTCCACCGAAGGCAGATATACCGACCTCAAAGAATCCCATGATGCACTGCTCGAAACACACGAGCATCTGCAAATGGCCTTCGATGAGTTACAAGCCACCCATCAGCGGTGCAAAACGTCTGCAAGTAAAAAGCAAGCAGACAAGGCTGCGGACGACAAGGATGGCGATGACGACAAAGAAGACGACTCCGACTCATCTGCTGATTCAAACAAAGATAACACCTCTTCTGGTGATAAACATGATGACGGAGAGGACCCTGGAAATGCAGCAGAACCTTCTCATAGAGGTTCCGACAAAGGTCACCACGACAGTGACAATCACCCCAAGTCCCCACATAACGATAATGTCAACATGTCATACGGGGACCAATTCTTTGATTATTCCGCGCTGGGATCTATCGGGGAAGCTGTTAAAGATGCGGCTTACGCTGAGCTCCACCAGTGTATACTAGGAACCAGCGCCAGCCCACCAAAAACAAATACCCCACCTCTCTCCACACCTTCTCCCTATGATGAGGGCGAGGCAGAACGAGTAAGTTTAGACACTGACGAAGACCTCGATTCTGCCTCCGAATCGGACGATGACCTACCAGGCCATGAATAGGCCTTCGAACAACCTACTTATCTCCCTCCACAAGAACTTCCCCCGCCACCACCTCTGCCGCACAAAATGCATGACCTAGATATGGCGGCCATCTCCACTTTAGATGCTCAGGACATTTTTATACTGAACACTATAGTGGACGATGCAAAGGCGGGGGAGGACATAATTTATCACAATACCAAAACTAGGCGTAAGATGACACGTGAAGACTTCCGCAGCATCCTCCGACCTCGGTCCACGATGCCTATGGCAATCTTCCATGTCCTCCTCGCCAATAGTATAGAAATGTACAGAAGTTCTAAGCAGCAAAAGTCGGTCTTTAACGCCTCCCCCGCTCTGTCTATGGGCCTTTTATACAAAGACATAAGAGCAAAGTCAATCGAGAGGCTACATGCTGGTTTAGCACGTCGGGCACGTTATCTGACCGTGCCTTTCCAAGTTTCGGACCACTGGCTTTTTATGATCGTGGATACCGAGGCTCGGGATGCCAAGGTGTATAATTTCTGTGGCACCGAGCTGCCAGCCAGCACAATACACTTCGTTGGTGAAGCAGCATGAGAAGCAAGGTGTATACCCTTCTGGCTGCTTAAATTAATTTGGGCTGCCCGCCCATCTCTTCGCCAAGATTTGAGCCAACCTTGGTTCAATATCATAAACCCTCAAGTCCAAGCCACCGAGGGATCTGGGGATTGCGCTTTCTGCACCATACGCCACATCCAAGCGCTGAACCAGGAAATCCCATTTACTGATCTGGTTGCTGAAGATTTTCATTCCTTACGCGGATGCTATGCCATGGAGCTCATCTGTGATAGGCGGTTCTTCAAGGACCCAACTATGGCACTAGATGACATTCCTCGCTACCTCTTCTTAGCTATCCAGCGACCGTAGAGGCGACCCTTCCGACAAATTCTGAAAGAGTCAGAGACGACCAAAGTGCCAGTCGCTGACACCGAGCCAGCTACAAGAAATATCAATCCTCTGTATACCATTGAACCAACTTTCCCTGATTTTGATCGCGATGCTTGCAAAGGTCTCTCCAACCTCAAATTGTGTCTCATTATGTCACGGCTCTCAGCCGAAAAAGATGGACTGGTATTCATGTCTCGGGACATTCTTGTAATGCCAGACGCACTAAGAGAGACTTTACAGGTTAAATGATCCCTCTCTGTAAGCCTTATGGCCGCCTATCAGTTTCTACTCGGCCAAAATAACCCAACAACATACATGGCGTCCCCATATATGAAAGACGATCTTCTAAAGCTTAAGAACTTCGGCACAACTGACGCGTTGACCTCCTATCTCCAGCACATAATGCCGATGCTCATCATGTTCCCTTTCCTCTATCATGAGCACTGGATGCTCCTGGCAACAAATCTTCCAGAAGGAACAACCACAATATATAACAGTTCCGACAGCCAGTACAACGCACAATAGAGAAACTACGTCGTGACACCGAAGACGCCAACAGAAGTAGTGGCAAAGGAGTGCGCCGATAAGTTAATCGACTTTCTGAGTCAGCACACAAGGGCATACGATAAAGAGCATTTCCACCGCCTTGCCTTCTGCCACAAATCCCCCCAGCAAATTCGAAAATCAAATGACTGTGGCTTCCACGTCCTCTACTGGATGTACACCATCATCGTTCTCCAAAGACCAGTAGAAGAAATGATTGACGTGGACTACCACTCTCTACGAGGACAGTTCGCATCCAATCTCCTTCATTCCCCAGGGGCAAATGCAGATTTACCTTAGCATGTAGCCCTTGTCCTAATTACTTCTCAACCTATCATTTTGACACTCTGAGGACAGAGTGAGTGATAAGTTAGGGGGTACATTAGACAAGGGCGAGGTACCATTTCTTTTTACATCTCTCCTCCTTCTCTTTTCTCTGTTTATAAATTTTCCCTTTTTATCTTTCTTTTTAACTAACCCTTTCTTTAGTAGAATCACCCTCATTTAACTCTAGAATCATGTTAGTCCCCAAAAGTAAATAGCACTTAGACATTTAATGGCGATTTAATAATGTCACTCCACTATCGATTTTCATGCTTTTACTTCAATTCTTTATCTGACTCTCCACATGTCAAAATCAAGGCAGAAATAAGCCAAGCTCTCAAGGACGAGAGGGGAATCAGGCAACTTCCAAATCAAGAAGTTCTGCAAGTGGACCACAAACCAAATAAGTGCATGTTGAAAAACCCTAAGAACAGCTTTCCTCTCTTCAAAATAAAAGAGGCTTGGCCGCCCAAAATAAATTCCCAAACAAAACCCCAAAACCCAAGCCTACGAGTTATCGAATAAAAGCCAGAGAGACGAATAAAATTATGAGAGTTGTGCCATGAATAAGGATCTATATAAAGAACCAATGAAGGTTTCATCCGACCGGCACATTCCGCTGCCCTCACAAAGGCAGATGTGTCGTGCCCGGTAGTGGAACCCTAAGGTATCTAAATATATGAAAGGCTCATAAAGGACTCACCCGGCCGGTACATTCAGCTGCCCTCATAAAGGCAGATGTGTCATGCCCGGTAGTGAGATCTAAAAAGCATAGACAGCCCCTCCCCCACTTGAAGGGGGAGCTACACTTCAAGCCTTTAGCCAACCCTCATACCCTCTCTAGCTTCCAGTAGGTCTTTCAGAGAGGTATAAAGCTGATTAGAGTCAACAACATGCACAAAATAAAGGTGGTCCCAATGCAAACTATGAGATACGGAAAGAACCTGAGACCCGAGAAACTCTTGAAACCTGAAAGAGTCAAGGCAAGCAATAAGCCTTGATATGACCCGAGGGGAACTCAGGTTAAGAATTGAAACAAGAGTATGGAAATCCTAACTAAATAAAATTGCCTCGCCATTACATGTCTTCAACTCTATCTAACTTGAGGAAAGCTAGACTCTAAGTTAGGGGGGGTGATAACCTCCCATTTTGGACGATTATCTTAGTCTTTTTCTTTAGTTTTCCATACTCTTTCCAAATTAAAACTATACATAATCCCAAATTTACCCCTTATTTGTAAATATACAATCAGACTAACTTTTCCCTTTCATACATGCAGAAAAACACAAAAAAAATCACAAAAGAATAACTCAACCTCAAGACCGCATGAAGCCAAATGGTCCTGAGACCGCATGGAGTCAACCGGTCCTGAGACCGCATGAAGCCAAACGGTCCTGAGACCGCATGGAGTCAATCGGTCTCAAGACCGCATGAAGCCAATCGGTCTCGAGACCGCATGGAGTCAAACGGTCCCAAGACCGCACGAAGCCAAACGGTCTCGAGACCGCATGGAGTTCAAACGGTCTCAAGACCGCATGAAGCCAACCGGTCCTGAGACCGCATGGAGTTCAAACAGTCCCAAGACTACATGAAGCCAAACGGTCCCGAGACCGCATGGAGTCAACCGGTCCCAAGACCGCATGAATCCAAACGGTCCTGAGACTGCATGGAGTTCAAACGGTCTCAAGACCGCATGAAGCCAACTGGTCCTGAGACCGCATGGAGTTCAAACGGTCCCGAGACCGCATGAAGCCAAACGGTCCCGAGACTGCATGGAGTCAACCGGTCCCGAGACCACATGAAGCCAAACGGTCCCCAGACCGCATGGAGTTAAACGGTCTTGAGGTCTAAACGGTCTTGAGGTCCAAACGGTCTCAAGATCCAAACGGTCTTGAGGTCCAAACGGTCTCAAGGTCCAAATGGTCTTGAGGCCCAAACGGTCTCAAGATCCAAACGGTCTTGAGATCCAAACGGTCTCAGGCCCAAACGGTCTTGAGGCCCAAACGACCTCCAAACCATTTGGACTTCACTTAAGGCCTATAAATAAGACCCTAAGGGTCCTCCACCAGGCATCAAGTTTTCAGACGTCCAAAGGATGCCTCAATCGTTCCAGTGCTCTTGCTACTTCCATCCTCCGCCCTGGGGCTGCCGGTCTGAGACCCATACTCCATCTTGAAGCTACTTTCTCCTTCTTCGCCAAAAGAAGGTGGGAAGGGGAGATCTCATCATCGTGCAACCTTTGAAGACCGGTGGATCGTTGCTCTCTCTCTCCAAGGGGTTGACCTTCCTTTCTCCTTCATGGGGATGATGCTCTCTCTCTCTCCCTTCTTGCCTCCTTCTTTGTCCTAGTCATGAGCGAGTAGTCTCTCTCACTAGGGTGCGGGGAGTAGCCCCGCTACCCATGTTTTCATATCATGTAAATGTAATCCATGACTTGTAATATAGAGTTCTTATCTTTTCAGTTCGACATCAAACGATTAATGAATGCATGTTGCTTGATCTCCAACTTGTGTTATCCTTTATCTTTTAGTATGAATTGTCTACGTTTGTACTATTAGATTCAAAACTCGTTTGTATGTTGGTTCTTGGTGCATGTATCCACCATGCATCTGTTTCGGTATCTAAAAGTGTATCTCAAGAAGTGGAGTAAACTCACTATCATCCGTTGCACTTTCATACTATGAAATGGAATCAGTTGACGTATGGAAGTGCAACCTTGGTATGTCGAGGAACACACTTTGTGAGGGAATGATGCAAAGTAATGTGACCATTTGTTCGGGAATGGCTGGCGTTGCAACATTCCCGCACTTCTCGTTGTTAGCTCTCTGAAAGGAAGCTAAGACTACAAAGATACTAACTGACTAGACTCTTTTACAGGTTATGTTTTTGCTTTGCATGTGTTGATCCATGTGTAGTGGCGGTGAAAAACCGATCACACCCTAGTGATCTTTTATCATAGTTTAACTCATTGGATTTACTTGCTTTCTTTACTTTACTTGCACTTAGCTTAAAACCAACCAAATCAACCTTTTGATCTAAATGCCGACTATTGAGTGATTAAGTGAAGTTCCAACGTTTTCCATCTTGTTGGCAACAACAAGACCGTTGTCTCGAGGATTGGACCCTTAACTATACTACGATAAGACTTCCACGTATCTTAGCATACGTGGGTGGAGTTCTCTATCTAGTATAAGCAAGGCTAAACTTAAAGACTTACCATCTTTAGGATTTTTAGTGGTGCATGCAATTCCATGTAAGTGGAAGCTCCATCAGTGCGTTTGAAAAAAAAGTCATTGCAGGCACCCCAGGGCAAGAAGGCCCAAGTCGGAGGAGAACCCGGTCTGACCCAAGCTCAACCGGGCAGCTCGGAGCCTGGTTTAGAGAAGCAGTGCCGAGGGTGGTAGGTGATCGTAGTGGGGAGCGGTTGCAGGACGTAACCCTACCACCCGGGGATGCCGCCATGAATAGGCGAGCGATGGGGCGTCGTGAGCCCTAGTCTGCAGAGCACCGTCATCAATGGTAGGATGTCAAGGAAGATGCCGATGATGCCGTCGTGGAGCAGAAGACAACCCCATTGCATGACTCAGGTAGCTAGGAACCTGAGATCACCGCATTGGGAAAGACCAGGTCAAGTAGGTCAGGTAGCTAGGAACCTGACCGAGGAAGCGCACCAAGCAGAATCGCGACCCCATGCACGCAAACCAGAGGGTGAGGGCGTCGGGGGGCCGAGGTAGGTATCCGTCGGCGTCGTCTTGGAAGTGTAGTGGCCACCGCCCGGAAAAGACACCCAGGGAGGACCACCGAGCTTGGTGACGGGGAAACTACGGTGTGTGGGTCAAATAGCTAGGAATATGAACCCCCCGCACAGAGAGGCGACATCCACAGGTGCCTAGAGGGTGATCATGCCACCTCGTAGTAGTCCAGGTCGTCGGTGTAGGGGAGGGACCATGCAACATGTGTCTTTAAGGCACCGCTGACAAGGAGCAGCAGAACGAGCGACGACAGATAGTGCCTTGAAGATGGACTTGAAGGCACCTACCGAGGTAGGTGGAGGTGACACCCGCCGAGGTAGGTGGAAGTGACAAAGACTTGAAGGCAGACTGGAGTAATCCATCGTCAGAGTGCTGTGGGAGACACACCAACCATGGTGTCAGCAAGCCCACCAGGGGGTGCACAGCAGCCGCGTAAGGAAACCCTTACCCCCATCGAGATCGAAGGAGGACTGACACACCTAAGGCGGGGTCAGAATCCTACTCGGTAACTAAGAGCTTTTCATCGGAATAGTCTATTTGATAGACTGGTAAATAAAACGATGAAGGTGGCCCAAGACGGGACACCCATACAAGGAGGGCCCAAGGTGCAAGAGGCACCAGGCCAAAAGGCTCATGAGGAGCCTCAAAAGAAAACACATGTGTGCAGGACACGCCACACACCTGATAAGCCAAGGTGTGGGGTGTGTCCAACCACCCCTGTATACCTACAAAAAGGGTATGTGTGTGTGGGGGTAACTCTACAAAAACCCCGAGGAAGCTCGTGGGATCTATACAAGTTAACTAAGGACTAAAGGAAATCCCCCACATCCTACTGATGTGGGCCGGGATAGTGGAGCTCCACCCACGTGTCTCAGCCAGTCGGTGCGTGACTTTGACAATCAGGTCCCGACACTCCACGCATGTGAGGATTTGTTGGTTGTGTCGCCTCTCATTGCGCTGTTTCCATATGAAGTATGCTGAGCACGTCCAAGCAGCAAGTGCAATCCATTTCCACCCCTTCCAACCCCTTGTATTGTCTTTTATAAGGGTGGCAGTCTCAAGGGTGGTGGCATTCATGGGTATCACAAGCCCACAAAGTCCCATGACGTGTGTAAAGATGTGTTTAGAGAAACGACAGCGGAAGAAGAGGTGTTGAATGTCCTCTCTCTATCAGAAGAAGGTGCATCTATCGCTGGCACCGTCGTTCCACTCATGAACCCGGTCTGCAGTGGCAAGGGCCCCATGGAAGGCCCGGAAGATCGTGAAGCTCCACCTATGGATTAAGGTTCCAGCCCATATGGTCTTGTCGATGATGTAGGGGGCCTGTTGGGGCTGGATCACCCTCTAGAGATTAGTGTTTGGGTTGATGAGCTTGACGTGGCCATGGGTTGATTATTCGAAGAGCTGGCTGTGCACCTCCCAGGCACGAGCCATGTTCTTCCAGGAGTTGGACACCCCCTGACGCAGAGTTGCTGGGTCCGGAAAGGAGAACCCGTATCATCTGCGCAGCCACTGGGTCCATGGCGACTCTGGGCAAGTGTGGAAATGGACCAGCCTTCACAACGAGGCCCAAAGGTTGATGTCGCAGACCCTTTTAAGCCCCAGACCCCCTCCTTGGGAGGTTTAGCCAGGCATTCAAAACACATGTAGTGGTGGTTGGACCCCCAAACAAAGTCCTCCAGTACCATTTCCATACAGTCACAAGTACTCTCTGGGATATGGCCTTGTAAGGCCCAATAAGTGGCTAGGCCTTGGAGGTTTGATTTGGTGAGAAGGCAGTGGCCCGCCATATTGATTCTGTTCGGTAGCCATTTGGAGATCATTTTCTTCATTTGGTCAAGGCATGGGTTGAAGAAGGTTGCCGTATGGTTCTTGGCAGCAAGGGGAAACCCAAGATATCACATGGGAAGGGTGTCTAGAGGACAACCCACCACATCACAGAGGAGGTTGGCGTCGGCCGCTGCTGCTTTGGAAAGGAAGAGTTTAGACTTGGTCAGGTTGACGTGAACCCCAACTGTGTCGCTGAACTTGTCCAGGATCCTTCTAACACCATGAAGGCTTTTCCTAGTAGCTTCCACAAAGATGAGCACATCGTCAACAAAGGTTAGGTGGGACATGACGGCGGTGCGTTTGACGTTAAAGGTGTGGAAGTGGCCTTGTCGTTCTCCCTCAATCATGAGTATGGTAAGATACTCCATGATGAGCATGAAGAGGAGTGGTGATAGCGGGCACCCCTGCCTAAGACCATGCAAGTTGTTGAACAGACCCGCTGGCAGCCCATTGACGAGGACCAAGAAGGAGTAGGTGGTGACACACTGGTTGATCCAGTCCATCCAAGTAGGAGGGAAGCCCATTTTCTCCATAATTGTCCATAGGGCTTCCCATTCGACATGGTCGTACGCCTTAGATAAGTCTATCTTTAGGCAGGCCTTTGGGCCTTCGCGTCTGAGGTTGAAGCCATAAAGGAACTCCACTACAAGGAGGGAGCAGTCTGATATGCTTCTATTTGGAATAGATGTGCCTTGGTTGTGCGAGACAAGCCCCCAATAACCTCCTTTAGCCTCTCCACCAACACTTTGGCGAGGATTTTGTAAAGCACGCTACTGCATGCAATCAGCTTGAAGTCGCGGAGAGAAGTGGCACCATCCATCTTCGAGATCAGTGTCAAGAAGGAGTGGTTGACTTCCCGCACCATGGCCCCCCCTCTCATAAGACAAATGATGGATTTGGAAACGTCCTCACCAATGACACTCCAACAGCTTCTAAAGAAGCTGACGTTAAACCCATCGGGGCCCGGGGCTTGTCCTGCCCAATAGACCACACCGCGTCCCTCACCTCCTCACTCGTGCAGGGCCTACAGAGGTGTCTCCCTTGGGTTGCCGTTAGTTTTTTAGTTGGTCGGAGCCAAATTTGTCAGGTAGGGCCATCATTGTGGTTGTAGAGGCCACTATAGAAGGCCACCGCCTCCCCCTCCAACTCCTTTTGGTTGCTGACTTGTACACCGTCTTCGTCGATGAGGTAGTGGATGGTGTCCCTCATCTCCTTCCTCTTGACTACCTCTTGGTAGAAGGCAGTATTGCACTCCCCATCCTGGATCCACTTAACTCAGCTGTGCTGGTAGAAGAACAGCTCCTCAGTAGCGTCAAGCTGATCCAGACATTCCCTGACCTCCTTCTCCCTCCGGGTCAGGTCAGGGCAGCAATGCATACGTTGGAGACCCGCTTGGATGGTGGCATATTCTTTCTCCGTCTTCTTCTTCTCGGATCTGACATCACCGTGGCTCGTGGCCCAGGCCCTGAGCCTGGCCTTGACCTCCTTGAGCTTCAGGGTGACAATGATGAGTGGGTTCCCCATCACTAAAGAGAACCACACACCCCTCACCACATCCAGGAAACCGTCCCAACTTGCCCAAGCATTGAGGCTCCTGAAAGGCCTTACCCGATGCCTGGTTGAGGCAGCAAAGGGTGAAGTGACCATCAGGCCATGATCACTGAGGTGGGAAAAAGAGAGGCAAGTGTGAGCGACTGGGAAGAGATCCGCCCACTTGTCGTTGACCAACACCCGGTCCAGACGACAACATACTTGATCCCCTGCCTCCCTCCTATTCGACCAAGTGAGGATGCCCCCATAAGTCTAGAGTTCCACCAAGCCTGATCGGTCCACCGTGACGTTGAACTCCCTCATAGCATTCCTAGACACTTCACCCCCTCCCGCCTTCTCACTATCATGGAGAATGGCATTGAAGTCACCCACCACCAACCCGAGGACCAACGCCAGCGGCTTGGTCGCCTCCATCTCCTCCCAGAGAGAGTGCCATCGTTGAGGTTGGTTATGGGTGTACATTGCTGACATGAGAACACGTGCACCACCCTTATTGGTGCACCAGGCAGTAACCATCTGGGCAGAGGTGGTTGTAACCACAACTGAACAAACATGGGGGTCCCAGCCCCAGCACACCCTGGCCTTCCCAGTGGTGTCGATGTTGGAGATGCAGTTCCAACCCCCCAAAAACATTTCTTTGATCACCCATTCACCACCCGCATCCTTCCGCAGCTTGGTCTCCACCAACAAACCCATCGAGGCACCTTGTTGTCGTAGGAGGAGGGCCACCATTCTCCTTTTTGCCAGCTCGCGTACACCGTGCACATTCCATGTCACTACTGACATTGGGAACGGTGGGGGGTTGGATTGGATACTCATCGGGTTGCAAGCTTATTCTTGTAGCCAGGGTCAACATTAGCGGGAGCTAGAGCTTCCTCCACCACTTCTACTTCGACTTCACCATCTGTCTCATCCCCTCCCACCGAGAATCCCATGGCAGGGAGGGCTATCACCACCTTTTACTTCTTAGGTGGTGGGGGGAGGTTCCTGTTGGTGAGGGCGCATCTCAAAATCTTGGTTCCTATCACACCTGGACTCAGAGGAGCTTGCTTGCCCTTCCTAGATGGCAATTTAGTCGGCGAGGCTTGGCAGTTGGTAGAGGGTGGCTCACCCACGAGCGATGTTGACCAGTCAGAAATGGTGGAATTGCCTCCTCTCAAAGGGCTTAGCTCATCCGCCACAACCACTGACCCGACCATGCAAGGGCAAGGTTCCTCGGGGTCGACCTCCTCAGCCATCACATTGTCCACACCCTCGCCCGCCATCGTCGCATGGTTGCAGGGGGTGGCATCAGACACATCAGGGATGGGAGCAGCAGACGCACATGCCTCCGTATTGCATGCCGTGTTAGGATGGTTGGTGTCATCACCACCCTCGCCACAGTGTCCGTCCGCCACTAGGTCTCCACTAGCCGCCGTCGCAGCCTTGCCATTACTCGGCCCGCCGTTATGTTTATATGTCTTTTTGGTTCTACTTCTGCCCTAGGGCGATGCACCCTGGCCATCAATGCCACTGCCGCCGCCTAGTCTGTTGGAGGGGTGGTTACCACCAAGATCTTGTCTCTGCTAGGCGTCGGACCTGGTCTTGTCGGAGATGAATGGGCATCTGTGGAGGTCATGACCAAATGCCTCGCATGAGGTGCATAGTGACGGTACAAACCTGTACTGGACCGACACCTTCTCAGCCTCACTGCTGGGAAATGAACCCAAACTTCGCCCGGTGGGTCACGGCTGGCAGGGAGGTCCAAAAGGGCCCTGGCCTACGTTGAGCTTGAGGCAGTAGACACCCATGCCCCCACATGCGAGGGCTTCCTGACGCAGCTCGCCACCCACACCAGGATGTCTAGCGAGCGGAGTTGACCGAGGGTGGGGAAGGTGACCCAACAAGGGACGGAAGCAAGTAGGTCCCGTGCTGGCTTGATGGAGGGAGTCCATTTGTGGCATATGACTAACCTCTCATCGAAGAACCAAGGCCCCCCCATCCATGATGAGATCCAAGTATGTCTTGAGGTCGCACCTGAGCTCGAAGAAGCCACCATCACGTCTGGAGAGCTCGAAATTGCCCTGGGGCCTCCAGACCCTCTGGAGCCAGCCCTTGATGACAGTCTCATGCGATGATACGTCGATGATGTAGAAGACGGTGGTGTTGGTGCATGCATCTGCATAGGAGTTCATCACCTCAGGTGGGATGTCGGAGATGAAACCTCGATTAGGGTCTAGGGTGGGCTCGATGAAGTTGAGCGCATGTCACTTGGGATGGGCACCATAGGGGACTGCCTCACCGCCAGCTCCGTCCAGTCTGCCATGGACACACTCATGGGCCAGACCGTTGCGGCCTGCCCAGAGGAAGCCGCTTGAGAATAGGTCTTTCCGCCTGGCCCACAATAGCCCTGGGACGGTGGACAGGATGGGTGTCTCTGACTCTGACTCTGATGCGGGGTGGTTCGCTCCTTGGACCCACCATGGGCACTGCGAGTCCGGTTCAGTCTGCGTCTCTCAGAGGAAGTAGGTTCTTGGGAGGGGCGTCGTCGACTCCCATAAGCACCATCGGCTCCATCATCAGGTAGCTTGCCACCCGCAGCATCCTTGGCCCTGCTGGTAGAGCCCCCATCATGTCCTGGGGTGCGACGCCTTGACGCCGCTCGGTGGGATTGGGTAGGAGGGGTGGGGTGGGGCGAGCCACCAGTGGACACCTTACTTTTCCCTTTCTCCCGAGCATGCGGCGCCTGCGCCGCTACCCCCCCTGGCTCTCTCCTCTACTGCCTCACGTTGGACATAGGTAGTGTAGAAAGATCGCTTCTTGGTCTTCCCCTTAGCCATGGGACAATGAGGTGGGGGTAGGGCACGTGGAAGTAGGAGAGAGGAAGGTAGGTTAGTGCGTGCTGACATCGGAAGGAACTAACGCATAGCAGAGAGGGATGGAGTCCCCGGGAAGCAAGCACGCCTGTGCCAGGGGGCAAAGTGGAGTGTGACGCCACTAGGGTGACGTCGGACTGCACTAGAGCAAGTGAGGTGGAGAGGGGGGTTAGTGTGTGCTGATGCCAGAAGGCACTAAAACACCGCAAAGGAAGATGGAGTCTTCGGGAAGAAAGAAACACAGGTGACGTTGGACCGCACTAAAGCAGTGACGCCAGGCCGCACTAGCATGAGCTGGAGGTGAGGAACCTTCGAGAGGATCGTGCACGAGCCGCTCACATGTGGGCACATTTGAAAAATGAATCTTTGCAGGAACCCTAGGGTGGGAAGGCCCAACCCAGGGGAAAACCCGGTCTGACCCAAGTTCAACCGGGCAGCTCAGAGCCCAGTTCATAGGAGTAGCACCGCGGGTGGTAGGCGAGTGTGGTGGGGAGTGGTGGCAGGACGTAACCCTACTGCCTGGGGACACCGCCACAAACAAGCACGCGGTGGAGCGTCGAGAGCCCTAGCCCACATACCACCGTCGCCACCGTCAGGGTGCTGGGGAAACGTCGATGACGCCGCCGTGGTGGGTGTGTAGGTCGTCGATGGTCCAGATCTTGTCCCACAGAAGACAACTCTAATGCATGACTCAAGTAGCTAGGAACTTGAGGCCACCACACAGGGTAAAATAACAAGCCTCTGCTGGGGCCACCGGAGAGGCGGGACTAGGGTACGAGGGGGGTGAACGCCCACAGAGAACACCCTGGTGCATGATACAGGTAGCTAGGAACCTGATCACTAGATTGTTGGACCGCCACGAGGAGCTCGGGACACCTAAGAGCAGAGCTCACCGTACGTAAGTAAAATGGAACATGCCACCCACAAGGAAGATGATAGGCTAGGTAGTAGCACGTGGTCATCAAGGGAGCGGTTAGGCCAGAACGTCAGTGTGAAGGGGACCAAGTATGAACTCGCCAAGGTGTCACAGGTGTCTTAAAGGCACCGCTGACCGGGAGGGAGACCTGCAAGACTGGCTTTAACCCCCACCAAGGTCCAAGGTGGACCAACACGCCAGAGGCGGGGTCAGACTCCTACTTGGTTTTTGGGGGTTAGAGGAGTAAAGGCGGAGCAAGCTCCATCACATCATCTTCGAGAGCATCACATGTAGGTGAGGCTTGAAGGTGCATCTAGGAGTAGGTAGCTACAGTAGCTACGGAGGCGATAATCATACCTCCAGGCCCCCGTCCAGCAGTCAACCATGGGTAGTGGCAGACGACGTCTTGATGATGGACTTGAAGGCACCCGCCGAGGTAGGTGAAGATGACAGAGCCTTGAAGACAGCCTGGAGCAACTCATCTTAAGAGCGGGAGCAACTCATCTTCAGAGCGCCGTGGGACACACCTGCAATGGCAGAGCTCACACCACTGGGCCCTCATCTTGCTCCTAGCCACGAGTAATGACAGAGGCGTCTAGGAGGGGGGAGGTCGCCGGGGAAACCCAGCTGTCGTGAGGGCAGCAGGGGGAGAGGGAAAGGCATGGTGGAGAAGGAAAGCGGGAGGAGCCGGGTTAGAGAGAAGCCGGAGCTCGTTCCCTAGAGAGAGAAAGCCGAGCGGGACTAACTAAGAGCTTTTCATCGGAATTACCTTTCGGCTTGGTAAATAAGCGATGAAGAATGTTCCAACAGAATCACCCGAACAAAGACTGGCCCCTAGGTGCGAGTAGCATCGGCCAAGAGAAGGCTAAGGAAAAGCCTCAAAGACAGACTCAAGTGGGAAGGACACGCCGCACACCTGACATGACAGGTGTGGGGTGCGTCCCCCTCTACCCTGTTAACTACAAAAGGGGTAGGTATGGGTATGTGGGGACTATACAAAAACCCCGGGTACAAGACCTTGTACAAAGGGAGTGGCCTCTTGTGGGCCCACTCAACTAAGATTATGGCTACGGTTATCCAGTTTCCAAGTTCTCCTGATGTGATCTGGGGAAGACGGACCCCGCCGTCATACTAAGGTGACCGCCCTGACTACTTTGTGAATGGGGGTAAGGCAATCATCCACATTGAGCCGCTGTTGGGCATGTCGTCATTCATTCCTTTGTTTCCAAATGAAGTAGGCTGAATAGGACCAGGCCGTGGTGGACAACCACTTCCACTGTTTCCAGCCCTTGGTAGTGATTTTGATGATGGCAGCTATCTCGCTGAGGCTGGCGTCCCTAGGTATGGTGATTCCACACAAGCCCATGACCCAGGAGCAGACATGGTAGGAGAAGGAGCACCTGAAAAATAGGTGTTGCGTATCTTCTTGTAGCCAGAAGAAGCTGCATCGATCACTTTGGTTGTTGTCCCATGTTTTTATTTTGGCAGTAGTGGAAAATGCCCCATGTTCAGCCCTAAATATGGTCATGCACCATCTGTGGACGAGAGGTCCATGCCAGATGGCACGGCCCAGCTGACATGTCTCCCCAGTGGGTTGTATCTGTGGCCAAAAATTAGTATCAACATTTTTGAGAAACACCCGGCCCGCATGGGTATGCTCGAACAGATGGCTGTGATCTTCCCAAGCACGTGCCATGTTTTTCCAGGCATTGGAGAAGCCCTGCCTCAACTCCCCAGGTGTGTGGAAAGTCATGCCATATCTTCTCCTCATCCAGCTGGTCCAAGCAGACTTCAGATTGGTGTGGAAGCAGATCGACCGACGGAGTGATGCCCATCTGTTTATGGCCTTAACACTTCGCAAGCCAAGTCCGCCCTCCCCAAGAGGTTTGGCCAGGCGGTTGTAGTTCATGTGGTGCGAACTCATCCCCCAGACAAAGTCAGCTGGGAGGGATTTGATCCTATCACACACGTTGCTGGGTAGGTGGCCTTGGGAGGCCCAGAAGGAGGCAAGCCCTTGTAGGTTGCACCTCATAAGAAGGCAACGCCCAGCCATGGAGATGCGGTCTGGGGGCCATTTTGTGATCATGGCCTTCATTTGGTCAAGGCACGGGTTGAAGAAGCTAGCCTGGTGGTTTTTGCTGGTGAGGGGGAAGCTGAGGTAGCGAGTAGGTAGGTACTGAAGCGTAAAACCCACCTCCCGAGCGAGAGCAGTATGCTCGCCCTCCACCACTTTAGACAGGAAGAGCTTTGATTTTTCTAGGTTTACCTTGATCCCAAAAGTGCTGCTGAACTCGTTGAGGATTCTTTTGATGCCCATGAGTACGACCTATGCCATTCGAGAAGAAAAGGACGTCGTCCGCGAAAGTGAGGTGGGAGAGGACTTACGTGCCTTTGACCTTGTAAGTGGTGTAAGCTTTGTTCCTCTCACCCTCCTCCATGAGCATTGTGAGATACTCCATTACTATTATGAAGAGGAGGGGTGATAGGGGGCAACCCTGTCTGAGTCCCCTCATGCTCCCAAATAGCCCCATGGGGTAGCCATTAATGAGGACAGAGAAGGAGCATGTGGTCACACACTCTTTCATCCATCTGATCCAGGTGTCAGGGATGCCCATAGAGCCCATCAGTTGCCAAAGGGCCGGCCAAGCCACATGATCGTAAGATTTGGATAGGTCTATTTTGATACATGCTTTCTTGGCCGCCCGCTTGATGTCGAAGCCAAAGAGGAACTCACCGACAAGGAGAGAGCAGTTTGAGATGCACCTACCCGGGATGAAGGCCCCCTGGTTGGCATAGATGAGGTGGTTGAGCACCCCTTTTAGCCTCTATGCGAGGACTTTAGCAAAGATTTTGTACACCACTCCACATCATGCAATAGGATGGAAATCCCGTAGTGTTGTGGCTCCCTCCGCCTTGGGTATGAGTGAGAGGAAGGCGTGGTTTGTGGACCTGACCATGGATCCTCCACACATGAGCCAGGTGATGGCCGTCGTGACATAGTGGCCAAGGGTGGACCAGTAGGATCGGAAGAAGGAGGCGTTAAAGCCATCCGGCCCTGGGGCCATGTCAGGGCCAATGGACCAAAGGGCCTCCTTAATCTCCTCCGCTTCACAGGGACGACAGAGGGAGAGACCCTGCTCGGCCGAGAGAGTCCTTCTTGGCTGCAGTCGCGGTGGGATGGTGTTTCTGTCCTCCTGTGTGTAGAGGTGGCTAAATAAGGCAACAACTTCACCCTCCATTGCGTCTTGGTTAAGGGCCTCATTACCATGGGCGTCAATGAGGTGTGTGATGGAATCCTTCATCTTCTTGCGACGAACCGCCCCTTGATAGTAGTTGGTGTTTTTTCCCCATCGTGCACCCACCAGACCCTACTGCGCTGATAGAAATACATCTCTTCAGCCCTGTCCAGCTTGGTGAGGCGGCGCAGAGGGCTTCCTCACAGAGGGTCAACTCTGGGCATGTCGGGTTCACCTGGAGGGTGGTTTGTACTTCTATGAAATCCCTATTTGCTTCCTTCTTAAGGTTTCTGATATTGACCTTACCCTTTGACTAACCCTTGAGAGCAGACTTAGTTGCTTGGAGTTTCTTCATGACGACGAAGAGGGGGTTCCCGACCACCGGCCTGTTCCAAGCCCTGGTGACGACGTCGAAGAAGCCATCCCACTCCGGCCAGATGTTAAGGCTGTGAAAGGGGCGGACCTTAGGGACTTTCTCAGAGAAGGGGGAGATCACAAGAGCACCATGATCACTCTTGTGTGAAAAGACTAGGTTTGAGAAGGTGTTTGGGAGGATGCTAGCCCATGCATCATTGATGAGAACCCTGTCCAGGCGACAGGCAACACGACTAATGGTGTGTTGACGGTTGCTCCAAGTGAGATGCCCGCCAAGGTGTTTGGCCTCCAGGAGGCTCACTCTCATGATTGCATCATTGAATTGACACATTGTCTTTCTGGAGACCTCGCGGCCTCCCGCTTTTTCATCATCACGCCTGATGGCATTGAAGTCCCCAACTACAAGCTAGGGGACCGTGACGACTGGTTGAGCGGCATGGAGTCCCTCCCACAGGGCCTCGCATTGGCTCGGCTTGGTGTGCGCGTACACCACCAAAATTTGGGCCCTGCACCCACCCATGTTGACACACCACACAGTCATCATTTGTGCTGATGTGGTGGCCACAGATACATCCCAAACTCTGGGGTCCCACCCCCAGCAAATAAACACTTTACCCGTGTTGCACTCGTTGGAGACTGATCACCACCCGTGCGGGAACAACTCGGCGTGATGCTTGGTAGAGTTGTTGTCACTGGTGATCTTTGTCTCCATCAGTAAGCCCATCGCTGCCCCCTGGTTGCGGAGGAACCCAGTGATCTTCTTCCTTTTTGCCGGCGAACACGCGCCGTGCACATTCCATGCCACGAAAGACATGGTCAACTGCTGGGTTACCTGCGGCTCCCAAGGATGCGCTTGGGATCCTTTACGACTTCAGCAATGTCTGCCTCCCAGTCATCAGTCACTACAGCCTCATCATCGGTGGAGGCCTCACCCTCCAGCGTGATGCCCAGAGAAGAGAGGGCAAGAACTACTGACTTTGGTTTCTTTGGGATTGGGGCCAGGAGGTCATGGCTCAGGAGCCGCCGAGACATCTTTGTACCTGTCAGAGGCATCTTGGTTGTAGACCTCTCCTTGTCCTTCTTGTTGGCCATCGAGGGGGGGGGGGGCGGTGCAGGGCCAGGCGTGGGGTCCATACCCTGAATGGCCAGGGCGTGCAACGTCTCAACAAGCGGGTTGTTGTGGTAGGGGGTCGTCTGCATGGTCGGGTTGGCAAGCACACTCCCCCCCAAAGGGTTTGATGCCCCCAACCCCGAACCACAGTCGGTGGGAGTTGCTGTGTGATCCTCGTTGTGGGCCAAGGAGGAAATAGAGGCCTCAGGGCCATTAGGGATAGGCACATTCACCTGCGAGATCGCCGCCACCTCCGTAACATGGCCACACCCAACGCCATCAGCAAGGGGGGCGACATTGGCTTCCGGAGCATCCCGGTCACCCATCATGACCTCGGTCATCGTCACAGCAGAGTCGGCGGGGGTGTCAAACTCTGTATGGACCGGGGCTGAGACCCCCTTTCCCTTTGAGGTTTTCTAGTGCTTGCTTCTGCCACGTCGAGGGTCGTCCTCGACTGAGAGGCCCCCTAGCAGGCTGGGGTTGTTGTTGTCGTTGTTGTGGTCAGCCTGTTGACGATCCGGGTTGTGGTTGTGGATGCTCGTGGCATACGCCTCTACCATGACTACGTCGGATATGAAAGGGCAACGTTTAAGGTCGTGGCCAAAGGTGACACATGACGAGCATCGCAACGGCAAATGGTCGTACCTCACCGAGATCATTTCCGCCTCCACGCCCGGGAATTGAATCTAGACCTCTAGGAGGGGGGTCACGGGACGCCGGGAGGTCAACTAGAGCACGCGCCAGGGAGGCACCATCAGTAGTGGAGACCCAGGTCCCCGCGTGGGAGGGGTTGCCGATGCAGCTGGCCACCCGACTGAGGATGTCTAGAGACTGCAGATGGCCGAGCGTAAGGAAGCTCACCCAACATGGCACGGTGGAGAAGAGATCCCCGGCCAGGTGGAGGGATGGGGAACAACGTCTGAAAAGGGCCAGGCGGCCATCAAGGAACCATGGACCACCTCCAAGAAGTAGGTCGAGGTCCTCTCTGAGGTCGCAACTGATCTCGAAGAAGCCATTAACTCTGCGGCAGAGCTCGAAGGTGCCTTTGGGCCGCCAGGTCCTGCAGAGCCACCCGCGAATCACCGCCTCATAGGGTGAGCTTCCAGGGATGTAGAAAATCTCTGATCTATCACTCTGTGCCTGGATGACAGCCATGGAGACTTCAGGGATGATCACCATAGGACCACACTCTGGCAGGAGTGTGGGCTCTGAGAATGTGAGGATCTTCTCAGGAGGGATCACCGCTGAAGAGGACTGTCTCATCGTCTTGTCCATCCACGCAGACATAGTCACCTCGATAGGCCAAACTCGCGGGGGTCGTGCCACCGTCTTCATCTTTTTCGGGTCCGTCGCCTCAACAAAGCTCCTCGGGCGGCTCGTGGTGGCCGCGCATCGTGAAGGTCCCCTCGGAGGTCGTGCCGTGCTCTGGCTGCGAGCCGTGGTGGGGGGCTGAGAGAGGCGCCCCCCCACCGGGTCACCCCTGCCTCCTGCACCCTCCACCATCTTCTGGTGATGCTGTATGTCGTTGTGTCTAGTAGGATCACCCTCCGACACTTCATGGTCATCACAAGATTTGTGGCCACTGGTCGAGCCACCGTCGTTGTGGTGAGGACGACCGCGTGAGGCCGGGCGACTAGTACTGCGAGAAGCCTGTCGGAACATCATGGGCAGTGTAGCTGCGGCGACTTGCCCTTGTCTTTCTGAGTGGCTATGGCTAAGTTGTGGGATTTGCGAGCGGCTCGCCCACCCTTAGCTTGCTACTCAGCCGCCTCCCTTCTGATGGAAGCGTGGAGGTAGCTCTTTTGTTTGGTTTTGCCTCTCGACATGAAGAAGGAAGGGTGAGAGGGTCATGTGGGGTGGGGGTAGGACACATGGAAGCAGGGTAGAGGAGGGGAGGTTAGTGTGTGCTGACGTTGGGAAGCACTACCATGCCACAGAGAGGGGAGGAGTACTCGGGAAGCAAGGACACCAATGCCAGGGTTAGTGGAGAGTGACATTGCAGGGGCGACGTCAGACCGCACAGAGGGCAGACGGGGTGGAGAGGTGGGAATGGAGTCTTTGGGAAGCCGACTGGCCCGGGTGACATCAGAGCGCACTAGGGCCGTGACACCAGGGCGCACTAGCATAAGAAGGGGGTGAGGAAGCTTCGAGAGGGCCGCACACAAGCCACTCACGTGGGGGCGAGTTTGAAAAAACAAGTCGTTGCAGGTCCCCTAAGGAGGGAAGGCCTGGGCCAAAGGAGAACCCGGTTTGACCCGAGCCCAACCAGACAGCTCGGAGCCCAATTCAGAGAGGCAGCACCGGGTTGGAAGGTGACCGCAGTGGGGAGTGGCAGCAGGACTAACCCTACCACCCGGGGATGCCGCAACGAATAGGCGAGTGGTGGGGTGTCGCAAGCCCTAGACCACAGGACGCCGTGGCCACCAGCAC
This sequence comes from Alisma plantago-aquatica, assembly GCA_963693085.1. Classification (NCBI taxonomy): domain Eukaryota; kingdom Viridiplantae; phylum Streptophyta; class Magnoliopsida; order Alismatales; family Alismataceae; genus Alisma; species Alisma plantago-aquatica. Next base: position 1,097,899,564 of record OY856411.1, read on the forward strand.
GCTGCCGAGGAAGCCACCGGTGACACCGCCGTGGAGCAGAGGCCAAACTCATCGCGTGGCTAAGGTAGCTAGGAACCTACAACCACCGCAAGAGGCTAGACCAGAACACACAGGTTAGGTAGCTCGGAACCCGACCCCAGCAGCACGCCAAGCAGGAACGCGACAGGGCCGAGGAAGGTAGCCTCCGACGTGGTAGAGGAGTGCATGGGCCATCGCCGGGATAAGATAGCTAGGAAGAAACGACTCGCCTGTCGATTAGGTAGCTAGGAACCTAATCCAAGCACACGGAACATGTCATGACGTCGGGAGGCAGGAGAGACCGCCAGGTAGCTAGGAACCTGGTCTTGCAGATGTCACTGGATCGGTGTGAAGGTGATGATAGGCACTCGCATGCCAGGGTTAGGAGGTAGAAGAACACACCACCATCACCTTGAAAGAACCTGCAGGAGGCAGAAGAACACCCCACCACCACAAACACCATCACGGTGAGAGGGAGCCACATAGGTTAGGTAGCTAGGAACCTGACTAGCCCGCCGTCGATCCACCACCGCAGAGAGGCTCGCAGCTACAGGTTCCTCCCGGGTGCCACCATGAGCATGAGCCGTCGATGAAGCACCCTTGAACACGCACCAAGCACACCAGGAAGGGCGAACACCTGAACACCCCCAGGATCACAAGAGGACTGAGGCTCCCGCGGGGGCTGGTCAAACTCCTCCCCTAGTTTTTTGGGAGTTCAGGTGTGTCGTAGCACGGAGAAGGAGAGAAGATAGAATTTGAGCCACCTCGGAGGGGGACCCCCAACACACCAAGTAGATAGGAACCTGGTGTCACAGGTGTCATCAAGACAGAGTAAGGGCGAGCCGAGGTAGGTGGGTTAAGGACGTCGCCTTAAGGGCACCTGCAGACCACCAACGGTCATTCTTGGAAGCACTCGCCGACTGAAGCGAGGTGCCGAGGTAGGTGGAGGAGTCAGTCATTGTCTTGAAGGCCCCCGCCAAGGAAGGTGGGGTGACAGAGCCTTGTAGGCGATGCTATGGAAGATACACCAACCCTCGGAGCAGCGACCACCACACGGGGTAAGAGACCGCTAGGGAGACCCGACTGCCGTGAGGGTAGCAGGGGGAGAGGGAAAGGCACGGTGGAGAAGGGAAGCGGGAGGAGCCGGGTTAGAGATAAGCCGGAGCTCGATTCCTATAGAGAGAAAGCGAGCGAGCGAACTGAGAGCTCTTTTATCGAAATTGCCTTTTGGCTTGGTAAATATAACGATGAAGGGTGCCTTTGGGGCACCCGTACAAAGTATGTCACCCTGGTGCGAGAAGCACCAGCCAAAGAAGGCTGTGGGAGCCCCTAAGTAAGCTCAAAGGGGAAGGAAAAATCATACACCTGACAGGCCAGGTGTGGGGTGTGTCCCCCCTCTCTACCCGTAAGACAAAAGGGTAGGTATGAGACTGGGGTATCTATACAAAAACCCCCTAGGTAAGGCACCCTATACAGAGAGAGTGGCCAGTAGGCACACATTAGCTAAGTCTATGGCTATGGGTCTGGAGCTTCCACACCTTGGTGACGTGGTCGGGTGCAGTTGCGACCCACCCTCACGTGGCAGCTACCAAACATACGACTTTGTGGATGACGGTGAGGCAGTCGTCCACCGAAAGCCATTGTTGGTTGTGTTACCTTTCGTTTCTTTGTTTCCAGATGAAATAGGCCGAGCAAGACCAGGCGGTGATGGCCAGTGATCCAACCCTATTCTAGGGCTGTATCTTGCATCATTTTTTACTTTTATCACATTCAAATGCATTAGAATTACATGTTATTCTCCTCAATATGATTATCATTGCAAATACACTTATAGATGTTCTTTGCACTGTTTTTCAGGTACTTGGACCATGCTTAGATGGAAGAGAGAGAAGGAGGGACCCATAGAAGGCCCCAAAGTCTCCCTCAACCTACCTCCAGTGGCCAAGAATCATCCTCGAGCAAAGACATCCGAAAATGACAAAGTTAGACGAGAAATCAAGAAGTCGAACCTCACCACGGCCGTGGCCACAATGCCACGGTCGTGGCTTTTTTGTGCCAAACCAACAGGTTGCAACAGGGAAATCCATAGATCGCCCACGACCGTGGCCTCCCAGCCACAACCATGGCCACTGAAGACAACACGGCCGTGGCACCCTGCCACGGTCGTGGGAATTAATTTGCAAAAAGTCAGGTTGCAATAGGGATTTGGCCTCACTGACCACGACCGTGGCCAAGTCGCCACGATCGTGGATGATGCTGATCAAGACGCCCGTGGCCCCTCCCCACGGTCAGCTCCAACTCCTCCAAAATGGCCGTGTTACCCAACACGGCCGTGGTGCATGCTACCCACCACGACCGTGGCACTCCGCCACGGCCGTGGCCACTACCATCTCACCACTTCCTTCACCCCACGACCGTGTTCACCACCCCACGGTCGTCCCCCACTACCATCACCACGGCCGTGGTACACCCACCACGATCGTGGTGCTCACCTACCCTATACAACTTTCCACTGTTTTTCCTATTTTGCCCCCACTTAGCCCTATCTCCTATATAAGCACTAGTTGCTTCTAGGGCTCGGAGAGAGCACTCCCTAGCCATCACCCAGCTGCTCCCTTGCATCCATTGCTCCCATCCACCCATCTCCTTGCATTCAACCCCATTTCCATCCATTTTCCACTCATTTCCACCATAGAAACCTAGTTTCTCTAGGTTTCTATCCATCCATTCCACCATTTGCATGCACCCCTGCACCATTGGAGGAGGGAGGATGTCTGCAGCTGCTTGGAGGTGAAGAAGGAGGCTTCTACATCAAGCTCCATGGAGTCCCTACTTCTTCTACCCCTTTCTTTTCCTGTTTTCATGATCATGTATAGCTAAGCCCCCTTGTGGTGGGCTGTTTGGGATTAAAATGTTACTTTGATACCATGTTGGGGGATAAATTCTTGTAATGAACTCAATTCATATTTATGATGATTACTTCTTGCTTCCATCTCTTTTTCTATCTTATTGCATGTGGTTTGTGCTTCTTGTATGAATTGCTTGTTTTGAGGTTTTTGATGACACTTCATTTCTAGGAGGAATTGGGGTGTATGTAGGAATCTTAGGAATGTATCCTAGGTCCAATTAGTGGATCCCTAGCTAACCCCCTTTGTTCTTACATACACACCCCTCCTCTTACAAATGAGTGTGAGATTTAAGTGGCTAGTGTAAGTGAGAGTGATGCAATTTCCTAGGGCCTTCTAAAGGCTAGAGTGGCTAGTGGCATGAGGTTAAACCCCTTCATCTCCACTCCCATATCTACCCTCAACCCTCAATTGTCCACTATCACTTACCCTAGAAACCTAGATTTGGCCAATCTCACTAGAACTACACCTAACCCTAGTCTTCTACTAGTAGTATAGGGTATGTTCTAATGACATTGCCCTTGTTGTTTAGTTTGGTAATCTAGATATGAATCGAGCACCATGCATGTTTAATGAACTCCCCCAACTAAAATCAAAGTGACATTCCCCAAACGGCCCACCCACCTTAATCACCTTGCTTAAAACCCTAATCGCTTAGTCTGCTTATTAATGCTAGCTTAGTTCAATTGCTTTAGTCTAACTTAGTCAATTGCTTAGTTTTACTCTTCAATGTTAACTTAGGCTCTTGCTCTTGCTAGAGTAGTGTAGCCCTTCTTGTTCCTGCTTAGTTAGTTTGATAACTTAGTTTACTAATTTGCTTGCTCTTCGATAATTTAGTTTCCTTTTCACATCTCTAACTTGCTCATTAGTGTAATCAACCATTCAACCTTAAAACCCTAAAAACCCTACTCTCCGCACTAGGAACGTATCTCACGCCGTCTAACTCTAGTGCCCCCTTTATCCTCGCAGATCGACCCCGTACTTGCCGCCTCACCTATACTACGACACAACCCTGTGCGCTTGCGGGTGTAGTGTCTTAGTAGACGTAGGTAGTTAGTGTGGGACCATATAAATTTTGAAAGCACAATCCCATATCCCGTGCGCTCCGACCTCGTGGGGTGTAAAAGCACCACTAGCGGAGACGCACCAAGCTTTCTGGCGCCGCTGTCGGGGATAGAGGCGCTCGGCCTAGTTAGATAGTGTAGCTTAGCCTTTCCTTTTGCCCTCACCATTGCTATTATTTATTCTTTGTGTTACTTTTGCATATTGGTTCACTAACTTGACTCCTTGTTGTTTGTTTGTGACTTGCGCAGGTGACAGCTGTGCATGCGCAGCACGCATTCGACTTGCACCGACTTGGTGGTTTACGACCTCGAGATTGGGAGAAGAAGGCGTCAAGCTCGCCGCAACCTACACCGAGAGGCCGAGATGGCACAGAACGACCCGCCACCGGAGGTTCCACCTCCACCGCCACATCGCCCGCTTCACGAGTACTTCACGCCGGGGAACTACAACTCCCCCATTGCCACTCTAGTTGACCAGATGCCAGGTCAATAGTTCTCCATCCCGCCGGCACTCTTGGGGCTTCTCCCTACATACTTCGGTATGGAGAACGAGAACCCCTACCACCACATAGACGCGTTCCTTGAAACATGCTCTACATTCCGCACACCTGCTGCCATCGACGACTCGATCCACATAACGCTCTTTCCTTTCTCCCTCAAGGAGAAAGCCAAGGAGTGGTACGTCTCGAGACCAGAGCTCGTCACATGGAATGAAGTAAAGAATGAGTTTTTGAAGAAGTTCTTTCCAATAGCCAAGTTATCCTACATGAGAAGGTGCATCACATCCTTTGCCCAAAAATAGAACGAACCCTTCCATGAGGCGTGGGAGAGGTTACAGAAGTTGCTTCGTGACTGCCCTCACCATGAGGTTCCGCTCTGGCAATTAGTTCAAGCCTTCTACACCGGGCTTGAGGAGCAGAGCCAAAACAATGTAGATTCCTCTTGTGGGGGCACGTTCATGGCAAAGCCGCTCGAGGAATCATGGCCTCTATTTGAGCATCTAGCCGAGAATTCACGCCACCGAGCTTCCACTAAAGGTGGACATTGCGGCTGGAACTACACCCCTCCCCCTTCTTCCGTGGCTCCCGTACGCAATGCCACCGACCCTGATATGATGAAAATGTTGGCTGATATGATGCGAATGATGAAGAATCAAGTGGGTGGCTCTTCTAGCCAACCTGTGATGGCTGTGGATACTGTAGACGAGGAAGTCAACGCTTTACATTCCTTTGGTGGCCGCCACAACCAGGGCCCAATGTCCCAATCCTACACCCCGAGTGGAGGAACCACCCAAATTTATCTTGGAAACAACAGAATGAGGAAGGGCAAGGGCCGGGGCAGCCAAAGCCACGCTACAGCTCCAAGTTTGAGGATGAGGTACTAGGAAGGCTGAGGAGCCTAGATGAAGTAAAAAAAGATGTCAATGCACATGGGCAGTCTATAAACTATCTTGAGCAGAGGTTGGACCAAATTTCTCTCTCTTTGGCTAGAAGGGAAGAAGGTAGACTTCCATCTCAACCACTACCAAATCCGAACAATGATGGAGTTTTTATAGGGAACACTTAGAGTGTTTATGTTCCACCATCTTACCAAGCCTCACCAAACCCCTATGCTCCTCCACCTCCTCAAGCGCCGCTCAATTATCAATATGCTCCACCTCCACCTCACACCTACCAACAACCACCTCCACAATATCACCCCCACCACAACAACAACCGCAACCCCAATTCATCCTTCAAAATCCCAACTCCCCTCACCAAAGGGCTCCACCACCCCAACAGCCACAACCACCTCCACAAGCTCCCTCTTCTACCACCCATGAGCAGGTGAAGGTTGTGACTACGTTGAGGAGTGGCAGGACCTTGGAGAGGCCCCATGGTACAGTTGTTGGCAGAGATGACACTGAGGCAGAGCAGGTTGATACTGAGATGCAGATTGATGATACTGTGATAAGAGGCAGTGTTGGTACCGTGATGCCGAGCAGTGATACTATGATGCCGAGTAGTGATACTGTGATACCGAGCCGTGATACTGTGATTCCAGTGATACCAGTGGATGATACTGTTGATTTGGACCGATTGGGTTCCCAACTCCCTCCATATCCTGATGCACTTGAGGAGCCTTTTGCTGCAAAGAAAAAGAAGAAGCATGCGGAAGATATTTTAGAGATCTTCAAGCAAGTGAAAATCAATGTGCCTCTTATAGATGCAGTCAAGCAAATTCCATCCTATGCAAAATTCCTTAAAGAATTGTGCACCTTCAAAAGAAAGACAACAGGGAGGATGCCTAAGAAGATCAAGATCACTAAGAAAGTGAGCTCCATTCTCCAACACACCATCCCCCGGAAAAAAAAAGACCCCAGTGCTCCCATCATCTCATGCTACATCGGGGCACATCGCATAGACCAGACTCTTCTCGACTTGGGGTCTAGCGTAAACTTGATGCCGTATGATCTGTTTGCTGAGCTCCAAATGGGGGAGTTGAGGCCAGCCCACTGCACTCTACAGTTGGCTGACCGATCTGTGAAGACGCCTAGAGGGCGTGTGGATGATGTGCTGGTCCGTCTTGATGAGGATACTTCTGCCTTCTTCCCAGCCGATTTTATCATTCTTGATATGGAAAAAGAAGCTAGAAAGGTGCCAATCATCTTGGGGAGACCGTTCTTAGCCACAACTGATGCCGTGATCCATGTGAGAACTGGGACCATGTATGTTACATTCATGCACGTGAAGATCAGGTTGAACATCTTCAAGTCTTCTACTACAGCTGAAGTGATAGGAGCCACTGAGGAAGACTGTTATTTGGTGGAATGTCTAGATGAGATTGTTGAAGAGTTCCTACCTGCGTGGATTGAGACTGCCACTCAAGGTAGAGGTCTTGAACCAATTGTTGAGTTCCCTGACGACGATGATGAGGATGATGAAGAGTGGGAGCTAGCCTTAGTGGCTGCAAGCCAGGACCTCCCTTCTATTTCTGCACCTTTGAAAAACTCCCTTGAAGAACCCCCCGTTCTTGAGTTGAAGAAACTTCCCGAAGGATTGAAGTATGCTTTCCTTGGCTCAAATGACACCCTCCCGGTGATCATTTCCTCCATCCTCTCTCCTGAGCAAGAAGATGCCTTGATGGAAGTCTTGAGGAAGAACATACAAGCCATTGGATGGTCTATTGCTGACTTGAGAGGGATTGACCCCTCCATTTGTGTGCATCGGATATACTTAGAAGAAGACGCGAGACCGACCCGAAAAATGCAAAGAAGGATAAATCCAAAGTTGAAGGATGTTGTAACTCAAGAGGTTGTTAAGTTGCTTGATGCAGGGATCATCTATCCCATTTCTGACAGTACATGGGTGAGTCCCATCCAAGTTGTGCCCAAGAAGGGTGGGATTACGGTTGCAGAAAATGCCGATGGTGAGCTTATGCTGGTGAGAGAGCAATCGAAGTGGAGAATGTGCGTGGATTACCAGAAGCTCAATTAAAAGACAAAGAAGGACCACTACCCACTCCCGTTTCTTGATCAGATTTTAGAGAGATTGGCTGGACAGAGCTTCTACTGTTTTCTTGATGGGTAATCAGGATATTTTCAGATTGTTGTGCATCCAGCGGACCAGGAAAAGACGACATTCACTTGTCCAAGTGGTACATTTGCCTATCAGAGAATGCCATTTGGATTGTGCAATGCCCCTTCCACCTTCCAGAGACGTGTAACCTCAATCTTTGCTGACATGCTTGATTCGTCACTTGAAGTTTTCATGGATGATTTTTCAGTTTTCGGGAAAACCTTTGATGAGTGCTTGCTACATCTAGCTGCGGTTCTGGAAAGATGTGTGAAAGTTCGCTTAGTTCTATCTTGGGAAAAAAGTCATTTCATGATACCTGAGGGTATAGTTCTGGTACACCGAGTTTTGAAAGATTGGATTGAAGTTGACAAGGCCAAGGTGGGCCTTATTTCTACACTCGACTTTCCTTCGACCGTAAGACATGTTCGATCTTTCTTGGGACATGCAGGCTTCTACCGACATTTTATCAAGGACTTTAGCAAAATCTCAAGACCACTCTGTCGATTACTTGAGAAAGATGTTGAATTTCAATTTGATGACAAATGTGTTGAAGCCTTCAATCATTTAAAAGAAAGGCTCATTTCTGCTCCTATCATAAAGCCCCCGGATTTTTCTTTTCCGTTTGAGATCATGACAGATGCATCTGACATGGCGGTGGGGGCTGTTCTGGGTCAACGCATTGGCCGAATTCCTCATGCTATCTATTATGCAAGCAAAACATTAGACGATGCTCAAAGAAACTATACGACTACCGAGAAGGAGTTACTTGCGGTGATCTTCGCTCTTGACAAGTTCCGACCGTATCTCTTACAAAACAAAGTGACAATCTACACGGACCATGCTGCGTTGAAGTATCTCATGTCCAAGAAAGACTCAAAGCCAAGGTTGATCCGATGGATTTTGTTGCTCCAAGAATTTGACGTAGAAATTGTGGATAAGAAAGGAATCGAAAATGGTACTGCAGATCATCTCTCCCGCCTTGAGGGACCTTTTGATGTGACAAGTCTAATCAAAGAGACAATGCCACATGAACAACTCCTCTTAGTCTCATCTGTCCAAAAGCCATGGTACAAGAACATAGCGAATTTCCTAGCCAGTGGGAGGATACCAAGCATGTGGACAAGAGAGGAAAGCAAGAGATTGTTTGCTATGGTAAAGAACTACATTTGGGATGACCCTCACCTCTTCAAGTATTACCCGGACCAACTCATTAGGAGGTGCATTCTGGAGATGGAGCAGCAAGAAGTCTTATCTATGTGCCATTCCGGAGTGTGCGGAGGCCATTTTGGAGGGAAACGCACAGCCGCCAAAGTTCTTCAATGTGGATTCTACTGGCCGACATTGTTCAAAGATGCTCATGACTTTTGCAAGGGTTGCTTCAAGTGCCAAAAAGTGGACACCATCTCAAAGAGGGACATGATGCCTCTATCACCTATTCTTGTGGTAGAAGTGTTTGATGTTTGGGGGATTGACTTTATGGGTCCTTTCCCTCCTTCTTTCGGGTATGTCTACATCTTGGTCGCCGTAGACTATGTATCAAAATGGATTGAGGCTGTGGCAACAAGGACAAATGATCATAAGGTGGTGTGTGATTTCGTGAAATCCAACATCTTTATCCGTTTTGGTGTTCCAAGGGCTAAGATTAGTGATGGCGGGAGTCATTTCATCCACCGCACCTTCGAAGGGCTGCTAAAGAGACATGGAGTTAACCATCGTGTAGCTACTCCTTACCACCCTCAAACGAGTGGTCAAGTTGAGTTGGAAAATCGGGAGATAAAGCTCATTTTGGAAAAGACGGTGCGACCGGACCGTAAGGATTGGTCACTTCGACTCAATGAAGCTTTATGGGCATATAGAACTGCATATAAAGCCCCGATTGGCACTACACTATTCAAACTTGTCTATGGTAAGAGTTTCCATTTTCCGGTTGATATGCAGCACAAGGCATTGTGGGCCTTGAAGACGATGGACTTCGATGAAGAGAAAGCCAGAATGAAAAGAAAGTTTCAATTGCATTAACTAGAAGAAATGCGGCATGAAGCATACGAAATGTTGAAGAACTACAAGGAAAGAACCAAGTTTCTACATGAAAAGATCATAAAGAAGAAAGAGTTTGAGCCCGACAAATGGGTATGGCTGTATAATTCAAGGATGAAGTTCTTCCCCGGAAAGCTTCATTCTAGATGGGAAGGTCCTTACCTTGTCAAGAAGGTGTACCCATCCGGGGCAGTGATCATTTGTGCAAAAGAAGGAGCTAAGGAATTTGCTGTTAATGGGCAAAGGCTAAAATCTGTTGTTGAGGTCGGCCCGGACAAGGCCAACGAAGATTTCGATATTGTCATGCTTATAGAAGAAGAATCTGAGGAAGAAGAATGCTTGGACGAGGACGAGAAAGGGATTTACTACAAGGATCTTTTGAAGATTCCCAAAAAGTGAAAAAGTCCAACAATCAATAAGCCTGGATGAAGGCGTTAAATTTAGCGCTAGTGGGAGGCAACCCACGTGGTTTGAGATTCTGGAACCCTTCCTTTGATACTTTGATTTTGTTTTACACAAATACACACATGCACACTTGTGCTTTACAGTTTTTGTTTGAGTTTTGATGATGGCAGGTGATAGACATTAGAGAGAGAGGATCTAGAAGTTAATCGTGGTCATTCAGTCATGGTTGTGGCAAAAAGAACAAATAAAATCCAAAGCTTAAGTTTTAAAGTTTGAAAACTAAAGAGACAACCCCAACACGACCGTGGCGCGTCGACCACGACCGTGGTGCTCTTGGCCAAACACAGCCGTGGCCCTTCGCCACGGCTGTGGGAATTATTGCTACAAATTGGCCAAAGTTACAGGTTGTCATGATGATCGGCCACGACCGTGGTGCGTCGACCACGACCGTGGTGCTCTTGACCAAAGTTACATGTTGTTATGAAGATCGGCCACGACCGTGGCGAGTCGACCACGACCGTGGCATGAGGACAAGGCCACGACCGTGGCTGGATGCCACGACCGTGGCGAGGTCGAACCAGGGTTCTCTTCATCGACAACATGACCGTGGCACCCGCCACGACCGTGCTACCCAACCCTGGCCACGACCGTGGCCCCAGCCACGGCCGTGGCCGAAACCGGTTCAGGAAAAAAATATACTTTTAAGTGTCCAAAAACGACCCTCCCCCTCATTCATTCATCTTCCACCTCCAGAAAACGACCGTGGTGGAGAAAGACGTCCCCGTGCTCCCCCATTCACCACCAAATCCACCACAATCCACCCCCTTTTGATCCCCAATCCATCCCAAATCGATCCCCAACCTTCCCTCTCCCATTCCCACCGTCCAATCTCTCCCAATCGCATCTCCATCTCCTTTTCCATCTCCATTCCGCCCAACAACTCTCCCACACAAAACCTCCACAAAACCCCCTCCATTCTCGCCCAAATCCACCACTAATCATATAACCATCATCCGTACATCACTATCCTTCCATTCCACCCATAAAACCACACCCACACCACCTTCTCCACTAAATCCAAGAATTCCCCTCCTACACCACTTCCACCTCCATTTCCGCAATGAAGAAGATTGGGAAGGCTATCACAAAGGGGACGAACATCCTCACCGGAGGGAAACGACATTCTAAAAATGCCTCCTCCGATGTGTCCATTCCATCCCACACTCCATCACCCACCGCTTCCGCCCACCATTCTCTCCGCCGGTCGCAATCGGTGAGCGGATCACATTCCCTCTCATCTGATAGCCACCACATCACGGACGCTACCTACGAGGGAGAAGACGAAGAAGAGGAGGAGTCCATGGGGATCGACATAGACAACCTCATTGACGAGATTGAGCCGGCAACCGCAAAAAGAAACCAGCGATCCAAAGCGGCGCCATCCTCATCCAGGCTGCCTCCAAAGCCCGCACCACCCCGCCACTCGACATCCAGCGCAGCGGCGAGATGTGAGGTGCAGCCACAACACTCGCGGCAATTGCGGCACGACGAGGAGCAGACGGTCCACTGGTACAGTTTTGATACCAGTTCGGGGTCGCAATCTTATGCGATGGAGGAAGAGCAAGATAGCAAGGAGGAAGAGGTGGAGCTGGAAGGAGAAGATGTTATGACATTTCTGGAGGCAGACAGAGAGAAGACCCTAGGCAAAGCACCGGCGGGGATGTCCTATGGTAGAGGACACAGGAAAAAGAAGGTTGATCTTACCTACCCCGAGTGCATGATGAGGCAAGTCGTCGCCACCAAGTATGGGTCATAGAAAGTGATCGAGGATCTAGGGATCAAGGAGGCAGTGGAAAGGAACTTAAAGAGAATAGGGTTGTGGGATGTCTTTTTCACACTGCAGCCAACCTATGTCGCCTTGACCAAAGAGTTCTTCACTACTCTCGAAAGGACTAAAGTGAGGGGATGTGACGCAATCAAATTTGCCATAATGGGCAATGTGCACACCCTCACTTCCACTGAGCTGAATGGTATTTTTGCTGCTAGTCCTGAAGAGGCCGTCAAGATGGATGACGGCTTGCTAGAGAAGGTGAAAGAATTGGATTATGCCTATTTCTGGGAGCAAATCACAGGCAGTGGCATGTACGATGCAGGAAGATCAAAGACAGCCGCCATAAGCAATCCAATGATGCGCTATGTGAAAAAGGTCATGGAAAACACAAATGTAGAGAGGTATGATAATCAAGGCTCCATCTCACAAAAAGATATGTTTTTCGTGATATCAATGTACCTCAAGAAGCACCTCGACCTTGGTGTTCTATTGATTGATCATATGAAGTCCATACCCTACAAGAGCACAAAACCCTTTGTCATGGGTGGGTTTGTGACTTCGATTGCACTAGCGCTGGGATACGATCTCTCGGGGTTACAGGACGCACTTGAGGCAGAGTTTGTGGACCTCAACTACTTGGTGCGCTCACACACTATAAAGATAAAGGAAAAGAAGATGATCTATCTTACTACTAGTGTTCCGGACTTTGAGCTCGAGCTTCCATACCACGCGGTACCTCTTCTTTCCGCGTTGGGAATTAATTTCAATCTGAAAGAAAAACTTTTCCAATGGCAGCAAGAACACCCACGAGAGACGTATGCACGGGACGCCACTGCCGTACATGAAGAAATAGCAGAATCTAATGTACAAGGGTAGGAGCATGAAGCAGAAGAAGAACGGAAGCCCCGAAGAATTAGAAGGAGGGATGAGGGGACATCCCAGCTGCAGCCACCCTCAGGGAATGCCTATGACATGGCTACCATCCAGGCGCACCTTGAGAGTATTAAGAAAACTCAAAGCAACATGCATCTTGTCCATCAATACATGTGGCAAGATCAACAGCAGATGCACTACCAGAACAACCACTTGTACCAATACCAACATGCCCAGGCAGCACGAAACCCCGAATGGGGTGCAGACTTTTGGGGTGGTATAGCTGGACATCCACAGGCGTATCCTCCACCCCAGGACAACTACTGGGGTCACTATTATCAACATCCTCCGTCAAGATCAGCTCCAGACTCGGCTCCTCCTCCATATCCTCCGAACACGCCAGACCAGCCACCGCAGCCATGACACTTCCCCTATCTCCCCTAAGCTATAGTTTCATGCCGAGGACAACATGATTCTAAAGTTTGGGGTGGGTAGGGCGGTACACATCATCATTTCTCTCTAGTTTTGGTCATTTTGATATCAACCTGCCATCTAGTTTAGTTTTACTATTTTTTTTCTTTTCATTGCATCTTTGCATAACATGTAGTTGATTTCTGCATTTTTGAGTAATTTTTCAAAATTTTTGCTTTTTCAGCCATGCATTGCATATCATGTAGTTTTTGCTAATTTCTGCATGTTTCAGCTAGGATTTACTTGCTTTTTACCTAAAGTTGTGATTGAATGTGATTTAGTGCAATGTGGCACCTTTTTGACCAATTTTGCCCAGATTTGATGTTTCTTGTCCAAAAAGGGTCTTTTGACTCAATCTTTACCATATTGAATGAAATTGCTTATCTTTGACAAATACAAGATGATATGCTGTGATGAAGTGCTATGCGATATCAACGAGTGACTTCTTACATGCTCATCACCTCCCTTGGGAATGTGTTGGTTTGATTGAATTATGATCCGAGCAAGCATAGAACGTTTAATGTTTGTGGAGTTACTGGTTTGATATATGGATTTCATTTGGTTCATTCATGTGATGTGATATCTATGGTGAAGTGTTGGACTAGTTTTCATGCAGGAAACCTTATGTGGAAGAGTATGCCAAGTGACCCCTCTTTGACCCGACCACTCTCTCATCATCTTCATACCTCTCCGCCTCATAAAAAGATGCCAAAGCGCACATATTAGCCGTGGCCGCCTCCAAAAGTTTGGGGTGGCCACATCTTTACCTCTCCGCTTCACTCTATCCACCATATGCCCTATCTACACCAGGGGCAAGAAAAAAAGAAAAGAAAAGAAAAAGAAAAACAAAACAAAATAAAAGGATGCTCCTGTTTAAGAGCATTCAAATAAAGAAAAGATGAGTGTGTAAAAACACTCCAAAAATCTTACCACATCCCTTTCTTCCACTTTTATACCCATTGAGCTAGGAAACTTCAAACCTAGCTCACTTTATCCCTTTTCCGCAGCCATGTGGGTCATTTGGCATATCTTGAAGCATAAGGTTGAACGCATGAAAGTGAAAACAACACTCCTAGTCATCGGCGATTAACATCATCATGAAACGGTCTACCCAGAACCTTATGAATGAGATATTGACGACTTGTGCAATCCATGCATTATAGAAAAGTTCATGTGCTCTGTGCTCTCTTCATGGTTGGGTTGTGAAAGCAGAAGAGGAGGGAGGTGATTTGCATGTACCTAGTCACCTTTGATCCCATTTAGCATTTGTCACCCATCATATTGTATTTGTCATATCTTTTGATTGTGGAAAATGGAAAAGAGATTGGGTTGGAGCATACTTGAGGACAAGTATGTTTCAAGTTTGGGTTGGTGATCCAACCCTATTCTAGGGTTGTATCTTGCGTCATTTTGTACTTTTATCACATTCAAATGCATTAGAATTACATGTTATTCTCCCCAAAATGATTATCATTGCAAATACGTTTATAGATGTTCTTTGCACTGTTTTTCAGGTACTTGGACCATGCTTAGATGGAAGAGAGAGAAGGAGGGACCCAGAGAAGGCCCCAAAGTCTCCCTCAACCTACCTCCAGTGGCCAAGAATCATCCTCGAGCAAAGACATCCGAAAATGACAAATTAGACGAGAAATAAAGAAGTCGAACCTCACCATGGCCGTGGCCACAATGCCACGGTCGTGGCTTTTTTGTGCCAAACCAACAAGTTGCAACAGTGAAATCCATAGATCGCCCACGACCGTGGCCTCCCAGCCACGACCATGGCCACTGAAGACAACACGGCCGTGGCACCCTGCCACGATCGTGGGAATTAATTTGCAAAAAGTCAGGTTGCAACAGGGATTTGGCCTCACTGACCATGACCGTGTCCAAGTCGCCACGACCGTGGCCGATGCTGATCAAGACGCCCGTGGCCCCTCCCCACGGTCAGCTCCAACTCCTCCAAAACGGCCGTGTTACCCAACACGGCCGTGGTGCATGCTACCCACCACGACCGTGGCACTCCGCCACGGCCGTGGCCACTACCATCTCACCACTTCCTTCACCCCACGACCGTGTTCAACACCCCACGGTCGTCCCCTACTACCATTACCACGGCCGTGGTACACCCACCACGACCGTGGTGCTCACCTACCCTATACAACTTTCCACTATTTTTCCTATTTTGCCCCCACTTAGCCCTAGCTCCTATATAAGCACTAGTTGCTTCTAGGGCTCGGAGAGAGCACTCCCTAGCCATCACCCAGCTGCTCCCTTGCATCCATTGCTCCCATCCACCCATCTCCTTTCATTCAACCCCATTTACATCCATTTTCCACTCATTTCCACCATAGAAACCTAGTTTCTCTAGGTTTCTATCCATCCATTCCACCATTTGCATGCACCCCTGCACCATTGGAGGAGGGAGGACGTCTGCAGCTGCTTGGAGGTGAAGAAGGAGGCTTCTACATCAAGCTCCATGGAGTCCCTGCTTCTTCTACCCCTTTCTTTTCCTATTTTCATGATCATGTATAGCTAAGCCCCCTTGTGGTGGGCTGTTTGGGATTAAAATGTTACTTTGATACCATGTTGGGGGATAAATTCTTGTAATGAACTCAATTCATATTTATGATGATTACTTCTTGCTTCCATCTCTTTTTCTATCTTATTGCATGTGGTTTGTGCTTCTTGTATGAATTGCTTGTTTTGAGGTTTTTGATGACACTTCATTTCTAGGAGGAATTGGGGTGTATGTAGCAATCTTAGGAATGGCTCCTAGGTCCAATTAGTGGATCCCTAGCTAGCCCCCTTTGTTCCTACATACACACCCCTCCTCTTACAAATGAGTGTGAGATTTAAGTGGCTAGTGTAAGTGAGAGTGATGCAATTGCCTAGGGCCTTCTAAAGGCTAGAGTGGCTAGTGGAATGAGGTTAAACCCCTTCATCTCCACTCCCATCTCTACCCTCAACCCTCAATTGTCCACTATCACTTACCCTAGAAACCTAGATTTGGCCAATCTCACTAGAACTACACCTAACCCTAGTCTTCTACTAGTAGTATAGGGTATGTTCTAATGACATTGCCCTTGTTGTTTGGTTTGGTAATCTAGATATGAATTGAGCACCATGCATGTTTAATTAACTCCCCCAACTAAAATCAAAGTGACATTCCCCAAACGGCCCACCCACCTTAATCATGACTATAATAATTTAATTAAGTATTATATTTAAACACACACATACATGCACATATATAGAGTTGGTCAAGTTCAGTCTGATTGGTTAAATATTTTCCTAAAATATGACCAAACCAGTTTAGGATGGTTTGAACACTTTTCAAACTAAACTTGACCACAATACCCATCCAAATAAAACTTAATTCGGTGGTTTGTTCATGTTCACTTGGGTCTGGTGGTCAAATTTGGTTTCCTATTTAGCCTTACTAAGAATCATTGTCCAAGTCCTAGTCAAAGTCATGGGAAGCCATCTTCGTTCCCTTTCAGATTTGACTCCTATTACGATTGGTAGCACAAGATAACTGCTACTCAAGTCCAAATCCAACTAGGACATGGATTGAAATCCTTTTCTTTTCCCAACAATCTCCTCCTCCAACCCATGAGGGAGACATTGTCTTCACCAATCATCTGGAGTAGCCTATGGAACCCATCACCACATGGATGGATCCATCAACCTCTAACATGTCAGCAACCTATCGTTTTCATACATATTCTTGAAGTACAATCTTGACTTCACTTTTTTCCCCAAACAACTGAGAAGAAGTATCCTAGCAACACTACCTCCCTCTCCATGCCCACATCTGGAACTTTGTTGGCTCCCTAGGACCGAACGTTTGAGGCATCCTGGATGAAAACCTTATTTCTGATCTTCTATAGTAAGGCTCATAAACCGTCTGACAGTCCTCCACTCTAGATGTAACAGCTGAACATGTACTACATTGTCCCTCTTTTTTCATCTTGTACACACTCTTATTATTTAGTGCTCTCTGGCCCTTGGACAACACCACAAGCTCATAAGTATCATCCTTCTATAAATAAGAAATCTCCTCTTGGATCACCTAATGGCTCTGTGCTTTGTCTCTATGAGTTTGTGCCTCCTGGATGGTCTCTGGCTCCCCCTGATCAGTAAGGAGAATATACTGAGATGTCAAATATTTGGATGAAGGATGACAAACTCTGCCAGACCTCCTCAACTGATGGTCTGAGGACTCTGCCTGGTGATGATCTTGCTCCCCATGCCCAGATGGCTCTGACTGTGAGTCTGAACCACTCATTTGTGCATCTAGAATAAGAACACTTGATGTGTTATCACTATGAGGCTTAGGGTGATCATGCTGCTCTTCTTCATCATTTGAAGACTGCACCCATGAAGAAGCTGCAACATCCTTATAATCATCATCAAATTTTATCACTTTATCCTGTAGCCCCAACATCATCACTCTTAAGCTCTATCATTGTTTGACTCTCACAGAAAGTCAAATCTCTATGTCTTCTCATGGTCTTTTTCACATGATTCCATAACATGTAGCCAAACTGTTGATCTCCATAACCAAAAAGATACATGACACTACTTTATCATCCAACTTTTGTCTTTTTTCCTTTGGAACATGTGCATATGCTTGCACCCAAATACTCGCAAATGAGCATAAGCATCATCCTTGCCTGTCCATACCTTCTTAGGTATATCGAACCCCAAAGGAACTAATGGGGATTGATTAATCAAATAGCAGGAAGTACTCACTGCCTCACCCCAGACTGTATTTGGCAACTTTGTAGTTTTCAACATGTATCTGACTTTATCCACTATGTTATGGTTCATCCTCTCAACTGTACCATTGTGTTGCGGCGTGCCAGACTCTATCCTCTCATGTTGTATGTTGTGTTGTGCACAGTAGTCTTGGAACTCCCTTGAGGTGTACTATCCTCCATTGTTCGTGTGAAGACACTTTAGTTTTTTTCTATCTCCTA
Organism: Alisma plantago-aquatica; assembly: GCA_963693085.1. NCBI lineage: Eukaryota > Viridiplantae > Streptophyta > Magnoliopsida > Alismatales > Alismataceae > Alisma > Alisma plantago-aquatica. Next base: position 1,097,917,708 of record OY856411.1, read on the forward strand.
CTCCACCATGGAATGAAATTTCTAGAAATGTTGAAATACTTGATCCTTGGTCTTCAAAAAGTAGGCCCACACCTTCCTAGATGCATCATCAATAAATGTGAAAAAATACCTATTTCTACCTACTGAAGCCACCTCAAACCATAGACATCCAAATAAATCAATTATAGAAGTTGTGACTTCACCTTTGATCTTGTCTTGAAAGATACACATCAATGCTTTCCTATCTAACATGCATCACATCAACTAAGACAAGTGTCCTTTCCATAAGGAATCAATTTCTGCGTGGATAGAATCTTCAAGCCTTTCCCACTCATGTGTCCTAGCCATCTGTGCCATTGATCTATCTAGTGATCCTCTGCTGCATGTATATAGCCACCTTTGAGCATATAAAACTGGCTCTTTTACAATGTGTGACACAACTTGCCTCATTCGATAAACAAATCCCCCTTGGTGATCTTTCATTTCTCATCACCAAAATTGAGATGACAACCTTCTCTATCAAATAGAACTAGATATCAAACTCAACATCAAATCTAGAATGTGACAATCATCCTTCAATCTGAGCGTGCAACTGACACTTATTTGAACACAAATGTCTCCAATCTCGATAATTCTAGAGAAACTAGAACTTCCCATATTCACCCTATTGAAGTTCCACTTCTTGTATGAATTAAAGGATTCCTTACTCAGTGAAGCATGATAAGAAGCTACAATATCCACCACTCACTCAGAATCATCCTCATCTGCAAGCAAACACTGCTCTTAGACTGTCAAGACATCATCGTCATTATCATCCCTATCTAAAGACATTGGTGTTGCAATATTCTTGTCATCATCCTTGTTGTCTTTGGCTTTAGACCCATGTTTCTTTTTCCAAACATTGCAATCCTTTTTGAAATGACCTAGCTTGTCAAAATGAAAGCACTATCTCTCTCTTCAACTTTGATCTACCATGAGACTTTTTGCGGTCTTAGGACTCACTACTCTTATTGGATCTTCCATAGTCTCTTCCTCTATTAGAGCCCCTACTCTCTATGAAGTGAACCTATGATCCACTGTCACCTGAGGCTCATTGTCAAGTCTCTTCATTCAGTCAACTACTCTTCACCTGGTCAAGTGTCAATTTGCCTTCTTGTGCAGAATTGCTGACTGTCACAATGAGCATCTCCTAAATATCAGGTAATGATCTCAGAAGAAGTAGAGCATGGAGTTTATCATAAAGAACCATCTTCATGAACCCCAATTGATTTACAAGGCTTTGGAATTCATTCATATACTCGTCAATGCTTGTACCGTCTTGATACTTGAGGTTCACTAAATTTCTGATCAAGAAAGTTTTAATTTGTGGCAGTGTTCCACTCTTATAATTTCTTGAGATTCTCTCACAGGTCTTTGGCATTGGCCTGTTCTGAGATGTGATGGAACACAAAAATATCGAGCCACTTTTGCACCGTTCCTATAGTTTCCTATTTAATTTCTTCCAATCTGCATCATATGTACTCTCTAACTTTTGTCCCTCCATCAGATCGTAAAAATCTTTCCAATAGAGAATATCCTTCATCTCAGATTTCTAAATATGATAAATTGTACTGGAGTAGGAGTTGGGTTGTTCTACCAATCCCAATAGGAGTCAAATGTGAAAGGTAAAGAAGATGGCTCTGTTGGAAAATAGGGTGCAAATATAGGCAGCTGAAACAAAAATTTTACAGCCATATTCCCCATAAAGCAGTGGATCATGTCAACAACTATATAATGGAAAGCATGGTTTCGAGAATATATCTGGTCCTAGAGCAAGTCCAACGACATATTCCTCATCATTGTAGATGCACAACTATTGTCTATCTCTTGGATGGTGTTTGTGTAACTCCTGGTCTTCACCACAGATAGTAGATTGGAACAACATCTGTAGTAGCTCTCGCAGTCTCGCCACAGACTACAGGCTGACATTGTCCTCCAAGTGGAAAACTACGACCTCCCTTGTAACAAATTGAAATCTTAGATATATTCACTTTTAACCCTTTTTCCAAGCTTTTCCTTTATTTTCTATCTTTTTTGGCTTTGATGTTCAGTTTGTGGAAATAATAGTGGTTTGGTGAATACTTGTTCGCTATTTATGCCAAAAAATGGGTTTATGCACAAATACATCTGTGAATGCTTTAATCAAGGTCTAATATGCAATTTGACCACTTATGTGACATACTAATAAAAGGAATTTGTTCTAGAACATTGCTTAGCCTTATGGAACAAGGAAGAGAAAAAGGAAAGAATAATAATGCTTTAAACATGTTAATGTGTTATTGAATTATTTAACATGAGAAATAGTGGTAATATTAGATAATGGGCTAAAATTCATAAAACAAATACTAATTGGTTAAATATAACTTGAAATTCATTTTCCTTGAGTTTGGTTTGGCTTGGAGTCCAAGTTTCATAATTTGGGGTGATAATAACTATATTTAATTTTATTTTGAAAATAAATGGAGAGTTATCTTCCAAATATGAAATAAAATATTTCATGACTCTAAAAATGGAAAATAATATTGGATTCATAATCTAAACCTTAAAGTTAGCCTTTGGAGGAATTTTCATGTAATTTGGATAATCTTTAATATACATGTGAAGTTAGGAGAGAGAAAGTATGTAGAACCTTCAAAATATTAAATAAGTATACAAACAAATTTAACATGTAAAATTAATGGCAAATTCATATCTAAGGCACTTAATGTGACTTGTGGGTGAAGTTCATCAAATTTGGAGAATCTTATAACCATTAATGATGGAAGAAAGAGAAAATAGGATTTGGTTTATTTGACAAACCAAAGTTATCAAAAGGAAAATCTAATTGCATATTCAGATTCCTCATATCAAAAATAGGCCAGGTGTCAATTTTCAACTGAATTGGGTTTCATTTGCACCCTCAATTGAAGAGAGAGAAAAAGATAAATTATTAATGTGTCACTACATTCCTAATCTTGTTTGGACTAAGGTTTCCACATTTATCTCTATGACACTGAATTTTGGAGTTATTTGGAAATTTTGGGTTTAATATGAGCCACCTGATCACGATATGAGGGTGTGTCTATCATCTCCTTCCTCTCGTCTTTCCCTCTTTGTCATCCGCATAGTAGCCCCAATTTCCTCTCCCAGATTTCTCTCGCCTCAGTCAATGGTTTGTTGAGATTCTTTCTCCCTTGTATTCTCGAGTGCCTTCTCTTTCCAACAAACCCTAACTTGATCCCTGGTATGGGCTATATAAGAAAGCCCAAATTTCACCTCACAAGAACACAACGACTGGGTTACATACTCCTTTTTATCGCCTTCCATCGCGGCTTGACGACATCAAAACCTTCCTCCACACTTCCTGTGCCCCTCCTCTTCACCAATTAGAACCCTAAGTGATGGTATCGCCGTCGTGATGCTGATTGGCTGGTATGATCATCATGGCTTTAGTCCAGGGTTCTCAATGATATCCCTCAAATCCATGACACAAAGAGGATCCCCACAACCTACTCGAGGTTCTTCTATGCCTAGTTGACCTTGGGTCTCATCGGGATGGTTCCCCCTAGAACACACCTCAATGTCACCACTGACCATCATCGTCAGCCCTTCTCGGTCGCTCTCTGACACTGGTAAGACCTCCTTTGACTTCATCTTGTATCTGTAGATCCTTCCAAGTAGCAAGTTCATTGGTTTCCCTGCTAGTTCACTATCTTTTTCCTTTTGGTTCTCCAATTTCTCTATTTTGTGATATCACGGGTAACTGCGAGTGTGTTTCACCTCCACCTGTTGCTTATTGAACTTGAGCAATAGCTATTTGAGTTCAGGGTGGTTTCACATATTTGTTGGGCTTGTTCCCTAATCGTGACACTGGGCATAGCCTTGTTTCTACTCGCCGACCTGGCTCCTGAGGATGGACATGGCATGAGTGTGTTGGGGAGGAGACAATCCACTCGCTACTTTCTCTTCTCTGCCCCTGGCTTCCTTACTCATTTTTGTTTTTCACCAGGGGCATAACCATCTTTTCCACCCATTGTTTTATTTCCTTGATCGTGAGCAATATTGACCGCTGACCATATGACTTTACAACTATTGATTGGGCTAACTAAGCGGCCCTGCTCCTCTCTCTCTCTCTCTCTCTCCCTCCCTCTTGCCAGTATTTTGATGATGTGGCATTTTGTGATTGGTTCATTTTGCAAATCATAACTTTTGCTCTGGTTGTCCAAAAAATAAAAATAAATATGTTTTGGAATCAGAAAAATGTGATCTTTCTAATAAAAATACTTTCGAGATTTGGTTTTGAGTTTTTTCGAATGGTATTATCTAAGAATGATTTTAATACATAAAAATCACCAAGAATACACTTTAATCATCGCAACTCCAAAATTGATAAAATTATATATTTTCTCAATCAGGATAATCTAATAAAATCAATGGTGACTAGAGTAGTACATGCAGACTACTGGGAACTCCACATTATGCTACCAGAGCCAACTGGAAGGAGTTATCCCCTTCTGTCGACATACTAGTTGCCGACATGCTCTCCCACAACTGATGCTCAATTGTTCTCTCCCTCTCTATCCCTCCCTTTATCGGGTAGGACTTTCTTGGGCTCTCTATTGGATACCACAATAAGAGAAGATAACAATTGTCAGAGCAACTGATTCTCAATTGTATGTCTTTTGAATCCCCAATACCATCTATTTATAGTAGAGGCTAGGGTTAGGATTCCCAATCTGTGTGGGAGTAGATGGGTCTGGAATCATGAATGTTTTAGAACTTGCGAACTATGAGACGCTCTTCTCACACAATGAAATGGTCATCTCGCATAGTGAGACAGTCATTTCATGTAGTTTCCTATTTTGAATCAAATTGCTATTTGAATCCAATTAATGCACAACATGACGTCAGTACTAATCCTTGATGCAATTGAATTTCACCACAACACAACCACGAACCATTCGTCTCATGACCACAAACTGGTCGTCTCACTTACGGGAGTCGGTCATCTCATGACCACAAACTAGTCATCTTGCTCATGTGAGATGGTCGTCTCACGACCATCATGCGAGACGGTTGTCTTGTGCCTCAGTTCTGGAAAAACTCAGCCAATTCAGATTCTAATCAACCTGACACTCCAAACAGTCAGTCCAATATTTGAACTTGATGATTCTGAGTCCAATCAATAGATCTATTATTTAATTGAATACCTAAACACCTTTAGTAATCAAACTAAACATCATTCATGAATATACTCCTTTAATCCAACTGTATCCTATGTGTGTGATTCTATAGGTCCACAATTATGTTGGTAGTGAACTTCCATAACAAATTATGACATCCCAAGTAAAGAGCGGTGTCTAGTCACACATCATTGCTACCGAAGTAATTTGAAAAGTTAGAGAACAACATCAACCTACAATGTGTGATTAGTGTTATAGTGATCATATAGTTCCTTTGTTTCTAATATTCAGATTGAACTCGAGGCATGAAATTGTCCTCCTCTCAATGTTCAATCCATGTTCCTTAAATAGAGCAGACTGTCTGAGATGCATATGAGTTCACATATCACATATTGAACCATATCAGTATGACAGTACATTTCTCAGTCTCGCTTATCAAGAGGCCTTGGATATCAAACTCCTAAAGGAGGGACAAATCCTATCTACATCACTCACACTCAAATCCCCATGTGTCAAAGCTACCCAATCATCACCTTTATGGAAACCATATTTCAGGATTACATTTGATGATGTCAAAGTATACCCAACGACATGTGCTGAGTGTAGTGACTTCAGGTCTAAGAACCACAATCACTAGTATCACCATGAGAGATGATTCTGACCATCATTCCATGGTCTCAATGTATCATTCTCATGGCAAGTCTGTCTAATATACTATTCTCTAACATGTACCTGTGTGCTTGAATTGATATCACATATCATGACTATTGAGACTCTATCATCAGTCAACACACACTCTAGTCTTGTGTATTAGTGTTGTTTTTTACTTCCATAGTAATATATGACTAGGGACATAACAAGAATGTATGTACTCTTATCATACATATGATCTCATTATTTAGATCCTCAACCTGAAGATATATGTCATCGAATAACATCATTCTTTAGACATCTACTTATGTATGCGTCGTCATCTTAGGATTGAGGCAGACATAATAGACATAATTACCTTTATTGTTATCAAATCCGGTATCTAATGTCACATTCCAATCATCATATGATTGACTCTTTGGGCATACATACCAACATGCTACCCATGTGCAACATGGAGTTGACTAGGACTGTTGGCGCCTTCTGTGGCAGAAGTGTCAGAGAACAAGAACGATGAGATGAGCTCTCTTGTGAATAAGATAGGGTCAATGACTTTTTCTTGAAATAAAGTAATGGCTGATAGTTGGTGGCACATTGGGTGCACTGACAAAGCATCTCTCTTAGTTGATAAGAGAGAGTTAGTGATTTTACCTTAAAACAAAGTAGCAGTTGACGGTTACAGACACATTGTTATCGTAGCGCCAATGTGTCTAAACTAGTCAGCGGTCGTAACGACATCAAGAAGTCCCCAACAACGAAATTAGCATCGTGAGGAGATCAAACTAAGAGAGAGGTTTTGTACACATTGAGTGTGATTCTTTTGTTCCTCATCTTTGTTCCCGCGTGGAGGGCTACCCCAGATTTAGGGGTAATTGAATCCGAGCGGTGTGAGTTGTAATCTTGATTACATAGTGCTTGTTGGCTGGTATTACCCTGTAATATTTCTCTTCTCATCTTGAGGAAAATTTTCTATGTTAAATGTGGTATTTGTTCTTTGGATTTACACGCTCTTAGGTAACGATTCCATAATAAATTTTCATCAGATTTGGATCCGTATCAAATACTACATCGCCAACAAGCAATATCAGAACACAGACTGTAGATATTGGTCCATATGGGGAAAAATGAAGATGCAACGATGACAAAGTTGACAAGTACAACATTCCCAACAAGCCGTTCTTAGCTGGTAGATCGAGTTGTCTTAACTCCATTAAAAATGAGACCTCAGCCTGCCAACTAGCTATGCGGAGGCGACCGTCCATGGCCAACTTCTTAGAAGAACTATGACCGCATAAGCCATGGAAGTTTGAGGCAATAATAGGTATGTGATGCCCTTAGATGTTCTGGGCCGCACATCATATGATGTATCATGTTTCCCTATACCGTGGTTTTCGACATTTGTTATAAGCTAACAACATGAAATAAAATTTATGTTTTTTAAATCATTATACCTGCCAATCCGAAACGACTATAACCAATTATGGCTAATTTTAAATGCGTCGGCCTTTTTGTTCATTATCCATAACGACATTACTATTAAGCAACATCATTTATTTAGTTAATAAACTGTTATGTTAAGCTAGTATCATTTCGGAGTGAATTATTTGCTTCTTACGCACGTATAGCACTTTGTGCGTGGAAGTAGTACGTAACAGCGTTTCCTTCGGAGTTTCTCTGTTTTTGGAATCCTTGTAGGACAAACTCGGCTCAAATCCTCTATGCCCATCACACGTATCATTGGGAGTCTAGTACACTCTACTATTGGCCCATCAAATTAAGAATATAAATACAGATGGCATGGGAATGGGAATAGAAAAGAAGCACAGGGCTGCACGCACTCACATAGCTTTCATATGGATACACACATGTAATCAATGAAAACGATCATAGCAACACAAGCAATGCTGAATCCATAGTACAAGGGTAGAATGTTTGATTGTATACTAGTGTGCACAAGTTCTAAATTAATTTCTTCCCACTTAATAATAGTATTACCAACAACTCGATCGTCAGCGGCGGTAACATGATGATGAAGCTCGCGGTAGAAGCAGCGAGTAGTCAAGTAAGCGCACTGGATAATAGAATTGATATATAACCCGGTCAAAGGACCAGCAGCAGAGATTAATATGGAGGATTAAGTTATGCAGATGATGGAGGGATCGCAGCAGCACTCATCAATCAGGCAGCAGCAGCAGAGCGCGGCCAAACTGCAGGGGCAGAGAAAGAGGCCAAAAAGTCATCAAACCTCAATTAGCAGATTTGAGATTCGAGCAGCAAAAACAAGCAGGACAAGTGGAAGGATAGAAGAGACACGACGTGATGGAAGCTTACCATCCTTCTAGGAAGCCGACCTGCTTCAGTGGTTGCTGAGGCGCTGCGGCATACTGAGGGGGCGCCATCACAGGAGGGCCTTGGTAGTAGCCTGGTCAATAACAAAGAGGAAGTTTAGTTAAGGATGAAGTCGATATATAAACCAAGAGGTGGAGGGGAGAGATAGAAAGTGGGTATATATGGAAGAAGCTGGCGCATATATATGTACCTTGAGCTGGGTAGGGATAAGCGTACTTGGGATCGCTCATCTTGTTTTCTGTTGGAAGACCGCAGCTAGTTAGTCTGTAACTCTTATCGGCCTGGTTCTGGAGGGCGCAAGGAGGGACAGCGTTCTAGCCTGTGTGCAGCTCCTAGTAAGGCGCTCGATTGATATCGATATGGTAGTTTCCTCCTGACGAAAGTTGCAAGGGAAAGGAGATGGGATGAGGAGGAAAGGTGGTGTAGACGACGGGATGAAAGTATTTATCAGCAAGGGTATCGGATTCTTTCTACGAGGACAACAGAATAAAAGACGGGGCCGTTCCTCAAGCCACCCTTCCCCTGTATTTATAAGGTGGACGGTGGGGACGGTGGACTGGTTTGCCCACCCCACTTTGCTCAGTATAGCTTCACGTTGAAGAAAGTTGTGCTAGGTCCCACCACGAATTTATTTGCCACTCCGCGTCCCATATTCTCACCTTCACCAGTTTTCCCTTGGCTGTGACACAAAAGAGCGCTTTAGGATTTGTTAGTGCCATATACATGAGAATCTACACTCTTAATAAATTAAGACCATGTGTCACGATTATTTAATCCAAATCAATAGATTTAATATCAGTTATACATGTCTATGGATAACCAAAGGTGTAATAGCAAATTCGAACTCGACACAGGCGGCATGCTCGCATTTACACAGAGAAGGAATTAATTCACTACGTCGCGGCTAAGTAATTAACTGTGCCGCCAGCTGGTTTTGCTCTGGTGAATTGATTCCCTTTCCCCATCCTGCACCCGTCCAAGTCAGGCGCAAATCTTCTATGTTCGTCACATATATGTCCACTGAATTCAAACCGTTCATTCTTCAATGACCTTACAATCCAACGGATGACATCTCCCAGTCACATAGATGGACACACATATGGGCACAGGGGATTTTGCTCCGCCCAAGTCCAGTATCTAGAACAATCCGTTACTTATCCGTGTCCGTCAACTTATTTTTACCTTTTTCTGATATGGTAAGCTAAGCTTCCATCGGGCATAAGGTTAAGGGCACACAATGCTAGCAGGAGCAACCGAGCAAGCCAAGTACGTCAACATCGGCAAACATGGGTTTGGCTGTGGAGCCTGTGGGGGGTTTCCCTTCATTCCATGTATCCCTTTCATCATGTCATTTGCTAGCTGCGGACTTGGTGGTGATGATGTACGTACCAATCTTATGTTTTGATTCCGGCGGTGGCGTGCGTTAGCTAGCTAGCTTTAGTCTAGCAACTTCTCGAGTCCACACCTCAACATCATCCTCACTCCTCAGTCTCTTTTTCTCACGATTTCAGATGATCATATCCAAACCACATCCTCAAGTCTCTTTCTTACGATCCTGCTGGATGCTTCCATATCTAAAAATGGCGCCCCTATGTCACAAACCTCAAAGGATGCAGTTGGGATGCGATTTGGTGGAGCAGTTGGCCCCTTTCCCTCCTTGTCGCGTATGGGTATCGTTCTGGAACCCAACGTAACTTCCCTCCTACATATAGCACTCAGCGGGATCACCCACTCCATCACCATTCCAATTGCATATCAAACCATGGACAATGGACGCATATATTTGGTGGAGTCGTTATCACATTTAATTAATGTCATGCTCATATTACAACTATATACGAGAAAGAGAGAGTACATGTAAAACTCAAGCTTCAGCAAAATCACATTAGTGGTGATCTTCACATAAACGGTGGTTACGATGTATCTCGCTTAGTGCTCAGGTTATTTGAACAACTTATATGAAGGCTTTGAACGTCCCAGTGAATGGACAAAAATTACATATGAGAGCCGATCACACTGAGACAGCTAGTCTATATGATGTATTCCATATTTTTGTTTTTGTTTTTTAGTAACCCAGGAGACTCATAAGGCTTGCGTCCAGCCCAATCTGGGGAGCTCAATCCCATCCTGTAAGGAGCGTAACTCATTAAGTCGCGCAGAGGCCGACTGCACTACGGGAGAAATAATTTCGAACATCACCACCAGGGGGATTCGAACCCAGACCCTTCATGAGGGCCCCCGTGTTGCGACCACCTGAACTACTGCTCGCCGACGATGTATTCCATATTTTATGCTTAAGGAGTACCAAATCGTGGATAGAAAAGATTCCTGATCATGAATCTATGCAACAATCAGAGGATGTGTCTTATGTTGAGGGCACAATACGCGTATACTAAATAAAAGAATGTACATAAGCTCGTGAAGTGAGAGATGCCACTGGTGAAGGCCTTTTTGAAGAACCATAGGGCAAGTTGTTTGGGAATTAGAGCCAAAGATGTATCGTAGGTATCATATGCTCCTCCTAAAATTTCAGGGCTAAATCTTTATGAGAAAGGGAGATTGTTATAGCCCCCTTTTTACTTAGTAGATGATCCAGGGTTTGAGAAACTCCAATTTCATTCTAGTAGTTCATTACAACTTTGTATGCATATTTAAGTTCAATATATAATTACATGTTCAAGTTAATTACAAGTAGAATTTAGGGTAAACCCTAATTCGATATACTTCAATAAATGTAAAGGCTAACTCTATGAATTTGGATTCGTATTCCAACATATTATGGGCATCAACAAGAATTCCACTAATTGAGCTAATATTGAAAGATACAGGCATTATCAGATTCGAAGAATAACATAATTGTGTAATTAATATATTTATTAAATAAGATCAAAGCTAGAGTCTAAAAACAAATTTAGGCATGTTAGGTCTAGCATCCTCATTTTGATATATGTGTAACTCTAGTTTCAAATAAAGTTATGCTGCAAGGAACAACGTGATCATGCATGTAAAGAGGCATTACCTTGATGAACAAGTTACTAGCGCAAACAGATAAAGGACCGAAGTTGGATGTTGACTTTGATAATGCAGGAAATTCTATTGAAAAGAATCATAGTACTTTCGTGTAATATCTAGGGGTTATTACTCGTAGTAAAGCAAAAATAATAATAGAATCTTAACATAAAGTTGATCCTTCTACGAAAGACTACATACAGAAGGACTTGTGTGAGATATTCTGATTTTTAAAGATATATGTATTTTTTTTAATAAAATGTCATTAAGTATATGAAATCTTGCAGAACATCTTTGACCTTGATGAAAAACTACATCATAAAGCGGTGATGCAACATTGTTGGAGGCTATTAAAGAATTACAAGACAAATTTGACTAGAGAAACAGATTGTGAGGAACAAGATGAGGAAGTCTGACACTAAGGAATGGGCCAATCTTGATCTGAAGGTGTAGGAAGTGTTTGTTGCTTCAAGACAAACAAATAAATTTAAGGTATTAATCCTCCTTTATTCGTACATATATTCTTATGAGTAATCAGATGAATTCAATGTATTACGTAATGCGTTAGCATTTAACATACATTTTTATTATTTTAATATATTACATATTTAACATATGGTTTGTGTTAACCAGGCATTTCACGTTGCTAAAAAAGAAAGTCGTGCAAAGAATGCACGACCACAATTTGGTATAGGTGGCTACATAATATAGAGGCAAATGAGATTGGAAGTGTTTCTTCTTCTAAGCAGACTACTCTTGGGTCTGTTGTGTCTTCTGCTACTCCCACACCTTTACTCCTACACTAGGAGTGGATAGCTACATAGGAAAATTGATATGGAGAAATACCCAACCCCGCAACTGTTGAGGTGGCTGTAAAAATGGTAAACTTTAACTCTCATAGTGCATGTTTAGTTTTGAACTTGATTATTATGTTTACTGACTGATTACTATTGATGATAATTAGTGGGAGATCTATGAGCAAAGAAGAAAAAGCAAGTTCATCCCTCAGGGGAAAATGGATGAATTGACTGGTTACTTTGGGTATTCTAGAGCATCCTGACCATGTTAGGGTCGTTGGGGCTGGTGTTAGTGTAACATCCTTTTTTGGATCATCAAAGAAGCGCAAAATTATAAAGAAAGGAGGATTCTCACAAGAACAGGGGCAGGACATGATTGCAAAGGGAATAGAAGACACAATGAGACAGTATTAGGCTTCGTAGTCTCAACCTCCTCAAATAGTACCCCCACTCTTCATATTAGGTTCCCTCTACGACAGAGGTGGTTGGGAGTACATGGACCCACCAGATGGCATGTATGATGTAAGTATTTTTCTGATATAATAGTCCTTCAGGTGAATTTATAATATATTTGTATTTAAGTGTATATAATATTATATACAAATTTGTAGCGGTTGAGGCCATGCCGTCTTTTACTAGAAGAATATGTCATTGCACTGGGAGAGACTTACCTAATCCTTCCAAGTGACACGATTCACAGTGTTCTGATGCTCGTCATTGCGGTTTGTATATCTATCAAGCATGTCTATGGTGCTTGAAAATATACACCATGCCACATACCCAATCTGACCACAAGACGACACGTGATGTAGAAGAAAACATGGTTGTGTGGCCTAAAGTAGAAGTTATCTATACCAATGTATGCTAAATTTTCATTGTGTTTGTATTTGTAATTCTTTTCTACTTGTGTATATAATTGACAATTGATATGGGAATATATATATATATATATATATATATATATATATATATTCAAACACACACACACATACACACACACACACACATATATTCCTCTATTTCCTCGTCCATATATTCAATTACCTGGTTGAATTGTAAAGGACCTATTCAACTTGTTAGGTCCTAAGTGAATGATTGACACTATGGTTAAGTGACTTAGAAGAAGGGTCAACCATGATGGTCCATATTAAGGAGGACGTTGTAGGTCAAGCTCATGATACTAGTGTATTCTTGTAACACATTGTGGAGTGGTTTACTTATGCTTAATTAAACACAAATATGATAGAAATTTAGATATGGCCAGATCTTAGGACTAGATACCTCATCATCTATATGTTGATATGTTTTCTTATATATTAATACATACATATATGTTTTGAAACTACTTATATAGGGTGTATGAAGAGTTCACACTAAAAAATATGGCATTTCTAGTTCCATTATTGATTATCCGTATAGATAGAGACCCCAAATATATTAGTGATTACTGCTCTACCACATTTAAAATTTTTTATAATGCGAGAAAGAGTGTGATCATAGCTCCTTTCAATGTTGGGTAAGTTTCACACACTTTGCTTATAATTTTGACTTATAAATTACATTTCGTTGTGGATTTTGAATTTTCTTTTATTTGCCTTCTTTTCACTCATTAATAATCATTGGGTGTTGTTAGTAATTGTCCCTGAGATGCTAACTTCATATTATCTAAATCCTTTGGATGAGAAAGTAGATAGTAGGGGGCACACAACGAAAAAGACATTATTTACATGAGTAAATTTTTACACCCGTCAACATATATTAATGTTTTCATCATTAATTGCATGACTAATTACTAATTCAATTAAATGTGTTACTTTAACTTATATGGTTATAAAATAATTCAAAATGTTTGAAGAAAGGTAGATAAGAAAAAGAAATCATTAAGTTGGAAGAATGTTGAGGTAGTTTTCTAACTCGAATGCATATATATGCCATCTATGTTTACTTTTATTTATTAATGTTTTACATAACTATAAATTTATAGTGTTCTATACAAGATAACGGTTGAACATGCATATATTACGTGATGCGGTATATGGACCTGATTGTCAGGCAGACGCCACTAGACATCCATTATATACAAAAGGTAATTTATATAGTCTTGATCATCATAATTAAATAGTCTCATTTGATAATATGAAAAAATCAAATCAAACTCTTGAGTTATGTCATTCTATTTGTAGTTGTTTGACATGACAAAGCCCTATACAAAAGAAGATATAGATGGGATACGAGAAAAGTGAGCGCACACCTTTGTTAAGGAAGTCAACTTTAAATTTGATGGGGATAAAATATGAGTTTTCTAAACCTTGATGTCATTTAATTTTATATACATATGATGGTTATGAATTTTTGTAACTTTAAATTTGATGCGAGTGAATTGTTGGTGCATATGTGAATGATATGTGTATATATGCATGTGTGTGAATGAATGTAAAAAAGAATGAATACAATGAGAATTGGATTAGTACATGTCATGAGAATAAAATCGGAGAATGGGATTGTATATGTGTTTTTTAAATTGTGAGTTTGCATGAGAAGGGAATTAAGTTTTGAAGAGAATGGAATTGAATAATGAAAATGTATGTTGGTGGATGAATTGTGTATATGTGTTTCTTATTTCAAGTTTTGTAGGTGTGTTGGTCTGTTGTTAAGAAGAACACATGATGGGACCTACAGTTATAATAAAATGTAGGTGTTGCATACTACTGAACAGACAGGCAGTAGGTCTGTAGACCTACTAATTAAAAAAACATACTCATGGCGTCAGCTATTATATAAACTTGATGTTGTTGATCTATGTCGTGTTTTTTTTAACCAAAACTGATGACATATCTACCCTTATAAGTTAAAATCTTACCTGATAAGGAAGTACAATATCATTTTTGGTGATTGAACTAATGATATAGATTACATATGCCGTCTGTTGGTTTTATCACAATTGATGATAATGCTACCGATCCTGCAACATGGCTATGCTTCCTGACATGATTGTGATTCCAATATAGTTGTGTTGCTCTGCGTCATCGATTTTTTAGACTAAAATTGATGACACATTTTCACTATAGCTTTGACTTCTTGCCTGGAACTGATGACATCAAGCAATTTCACGACATTGATATCACTCTGAGTCATCCAATTTGTTTTCATAGCAACTGACACTCTGTCTCTGTTGTCGGTTTGACTGTTCCCAAAAAAAATCAACATAAAAGATCCTTAGCTATAGTGTCACCCACTTAGGTGTGGGTAAAAAATCAACATTATAGGTATGTTTTAACTGATGCAAAGGGTGGTATTTGTACTAGTGGGGTCACCAAGAGGGATTAGACTAACCACTCTCTTTTAATTATAAACTAAAAATTAGTCTTAAATTTTTCTTATTTCTCAATATATCAAATTGCCAGTTTACTAACAGATAACATCTTGTTAAGCATAATGTGAAAACTTACAATAGAGTTTGACTTTTTCATAAAAGAAAAGGTGCACACTTAATATACATGAAGTACATCTGGTTACAAACTACTCTCTTTTCTCACTTACTCAATCCCACAATCCATAGAAGGATATGAGACCATCTAACTATTTCTCTTGAGACCTCTGGTGGTCTAATCCTATTGAAAGCTAGCTTTTGAATCCTCCTATAGTGTTGATACCTTGTCTGAAAATATTTTGGTAGATTGTATGAGATACTGGTTCAATGCATACAAATCAACAACAAAGTATAGTGTTTCATATGATGATGCTAATAAAATTATATCTCAGAATAATATGAGAATGACATGTTAATTCTGGAGTCATACAACAAGATAGGAAATATTGATAGTTGAGTGTATAAGTAAATAACTAAATTCAATTATGATATCTTTTAAATCCTTCAATTATATGCCCGAAACTCACATGAGGTGTATCATAACATGTGTAAGTATTGCAACAAGCTAAAATCTCACTGTAGAAGACTTAGAATAGACTGAGGACTGTAAGTCTACTTACTAGCTATCTGGTCTGTGACAGGCCTCACTATGTCTGCCATTGGCGTCATATGGCAAGGGTCGGTTATCTAGACTTCTCCTTTAAACTTGAATCTCAAGCTAAGAGTCAAAGCACTCTGAGTTAACGATCTACATCAGTGGTTCCATAGGAACTAACCAACTGAAAAGTATTACATTTCTTTGTACTAATCTAATTACCACCATAATCTCCATTAAGTGTTGGGTACTCTACTATTTTAAAGAGTCCTTCCTCATTTGACTTAGACTCCCATACCCCTCTGGTACACTCTAGCTACCTCATCATGTACTTTGTTAGCCGGTAAGAATGTTTCCTCCATCATTGTGCAGATCTCTATGATGGATTCTATAGTGTTCAAGGCATATAAAGTCCAGTGATTTTTAGTTTTACAAACAATAAATTATTATTTGCCACTTCTTATCTTAACCCTATACTCATGGTACACCAAATTCTATCTTGAAATAAATCAATGGCATTGGTAGAAGAATAATCTTAACCTAAAAACTGAACATTCTGAAGTAATCACTATAATATCATGATCATTATAGTTTATAAAATTTAGAGTGGCAGCAACACCAATCAAGTCTTGGATTCACAATATAATCCATTAGTTGTAGATATTAGGGGAATCTTGGGTCTCCAATTCCTCTAACTCTACTCTTAGAAGTTACCAAATCTCATGGAAATCATTACAGGGATAACATCATTCATAATACATCTTGAACAGATTATAAAAATCAATAATATGATTGGAAGTCAACATTTAATACCAATAAAATCTATGATATGGATCAACAAGAAGAACATTACAATATCTTTATTATATTTGACATTATTTAGAACAAATCAAGGTTTGGAAGTGATTCCACTTAGTTGGATTTGATCCTAGGTCACTGGTCTCATGATGTATACTTTGTATGTCTAGATTTTTCTTTTGGGATTGAAGCCTCAAAATCTACCTTATATTGGCCTATTGATAGACTTGCTACTCCAAAAATGGCCTATTAGAGGAAGAAGAGATTCTTATATGAGTCCCTTAGGAGATCTCAAGCAAGGGACAAAGTAGAAGAGAGATATCTATAACTAAAAACTACTTACCACAATTGATTCATTGTTAGGTCATCGACTTCCTCTATTGTAGGCGTTTTTCTTAAAGATTTTCCTAAAAATCACCTCTTCTTTATCCTCTTAAGAATTTTAGGGCTCTAGTAATGTGTTCAATTGAAATTTGAATCCAACGAGATAATTTGTTCTGGATTTGGATATGTATAACAAAAGTTATGGCCATCTTGTTGATTGGTTGTCTTGGATGGCTGCATAGTTTATTTTTGTCGATCTGTGTGGCCATTAGTCAAGATGGATTTCATTCTAAGTGGCCCTTAGTTTGTGTATCTATCGGTCTATGTGGTCATTGGTCTGACAAAGTGTAGACCTGTGCCAGTTCCGCACATGTTTGCTAAAATTGTCATAACTCTATCATTTTGACTCCAATTTGGTTTATTCTTTTTTGTGTTGGATTCATAATTGAATCCTCTACAACCTTGCAATATTATTTTGATAAAACTCTCAAATGATAATTTTTTATTAACTATTTCCTCAAATATCTTTAGTTCTCTTACCACATACATGTGTGGGGTACTACTACATCAATTGGAACTTAGATATCCTAATATGCTCAATCACAATTTTGACTTTTCAAGACAAAGGCTTCATATCACTAATTATATGATAAAGTACAAGCTAATTGTAGTACTAATAAAAGTATAATTAACATTAAAGTTATCTTTAATCCTAAAATGACAAGTATGAAGAGTTACAGATTGTAACAATCTCCTTGTCTAATAAAAGTTTCTTCTTAAAATTCCTAGAAGAGGAAAGGATACTTGTTACACATATCTGACTCTATTCCTCAGATACCATTCTTCTACACTGTGATTCCTCCAAAGGATCTTCACCACGGATATCTCTCTCTTTTTAAGCTTTCAAATTATGCGATCTAGAATTTATATAGGACCTTCAACATAGGAGATATCCTCTCTTAAATATATAGGATCTACATCTATGATTTTCTTTGTACCTGGATGACACTTCTTCAACATAGATACATGAAGCACATCATGTAAATTGGCTAGCGCAGGAGGCAACTCAAGCTTGTATGTTGTTGGTCCAATCCTATGAATGATTGTATAGGGATGTATAAATATAGAAGTTTGGTTACTTCATTTACCAAAAGTCCGCACTCCATTTCAAAGTGACACTTTTAAGAAAATTTCATCCCCAACCTCAAATTGTAGTGGTCTCTGTCTTTTCTTTTAATAGATTTTTTTTCTGTCCTGTGCAACCTTTAAGTGTTATTGAATCACATATATCTTCTCTGTTGTTTCTTCCACCAACTCCGGACCTAGAATCTTCTTTTCACCAACTTCTTACTAGAAAATGTAAGATCTACACTTTCTCCCATAAAGAGTTGCATAAGGGGCCAAACGTAAACTGAAACAGTAGCTAATGTTATAGGCAAGTTCCATTAGATTAATATGATTATCCCAACTATGATTGAATTACAATGCACATGCTCTCAACATGTCCTCTAGGGTTTGAATTGTCAAGCCTTTCGTACTCAAATTTTAGAAACTCAAAATCCAATTTATTAGTAAATGCATGTCCATATGACATGCTCATATTACAACTCTATATTGAGATAGAGAGAGTACAATGCTCTTCTAGGAATTCTTCCTATAGATTGATGTGAAAATCACCTCTTCTTTATCCCCTTAAACAGTTTAGGTCTCTAGTTATGTGTTCAATTGAAATATGAATCCAATGAGATAATTGTTTTTGGATTTGGATATATATATATATATATATATATATATATATATATATAGCAAAAGTTATAGTCATATTGTAGATTGGTTGTCTTGGATGGTTGTGCAGTTCACTTTTGTCAGTCTGTGTGGCCATCAATTTGCATGGATTTTAGTTTATCTGGCTGTGAGTCTATGTAATTGTTAGCCTACGTGGTCATTGGTCTGACAAAAGTGCATACATGAGTCAGTTATGCACATGTTTACTAAAATTGTTGTAACTCTCTCATTTTAACTCCAATTTGGTGTATTCTTTTTGTATTGAATTCAAAATTTAATTCTCTACAGTTGTGCAATATTATTTTGATAAAATTATCAAATTATAATATTTTTATTAATTACTTTCTCAAATTTATTTAGTTCACCTTCCCACATACATGTGTGGGCTATTACTACATTATTGGAACTTAGATATCCGAATATGTTCAATCATGATTTGACTTTTCAAAACAAAGGCTTCATATAACTAAGTTTAGGATAAAGTAAAAGGTAATTACAATACCAACAAAAGTATAATTAACATTAAAGTTATCATTAATCCTAAAATTACAAGTATGCAGAGTTATAGATTGTAACAATTTCCCCCTCAAATAGAAATTCCTTCTCAAAATTCCTATAAGTGGAAAGGATCTTATTACACATAGTTGACTCTACTTACTATGTACCCTTCTTCTACACCATGAATCCTCCAATGTATCTTCACTAGGTATATCTCTCTATTTTTAAGCTTTCAAAATTTCTAATCTAGAATTTGTGTAGGACCTTCAACATAGGAGATATCCTCTTTTAACTGTATAGGATCTATATATGTGGTATTCTTTATACCCTATGACACTTCTTCAACATAGATACATGAAGCTAGTGGCAGATGCACAACTAGGATACATGAGGCCATGGCCTCACCCGCCTACCATGCAATGACTAATTAATAGTCTTGCATTTTGGCTGGCCTCACCTACTCTAGGTATTGTTTTACCTATAATAACTTGTTGTTATGTGATATAATTTGCTGGATGAGATTGATTAACTGAAACTAAAATAATTTTAGGTTAAAAAGGCAAGTCGGGCAACACAAAGATAATAAAATGAGAGAGAGAGATAAACTTTTTTTCAAATATGAGAGGGGGGATTAGGGAGGCAGAGAGTTTGAAAGATACAGAGGGAACCAAATTTTAAGGGAGGTAGGAATAGAGATCGAAAGAATGGATGGTTGGGATAGAAACTCAACACATAGTGAAGAATTAAATTTATTATTCCCTTGACATATATGAAAAAAGGGCATTAATTAGTCTCCCTTTATAATAGAAGTGATAATTAAAATATAAAGGCCTTATTGAATTAAAGTAATGATGTACATATGGAATAAGAGTTTTCCATTATGTTCTTCAAAACCTCATTATTTTATTGAAAAGTATATGAATTTGTTATATAGTTGTGTTGGTTTTGTGAAAGAACACATCTTAAATAAGAAACTTTTGTAAATTGAAAGTATATATAATCATATGTCTTACAGTATGACAATCTCATATAATACACAACAAAATCTTGCAAAACCTTTTTTATTACCTCTTTTTCATACAACAATTAATTTTTCAAAAACATATCCTCAAATTAAATACATACAAAAAGGATATTATAAATTTTGCAATGATTAGTGTATAAAAAATTTATAAATATCTAGTTTTATTCAAGAATTTTATTGCTCTTTATCTAATAATTTTCTAGATTTCATACATAAAGACAATTATAAGATATTTATTTATTTCACATTAAATTTCTGGATCCACCACTACATGAAGTGCATTATATAAATTGGCTAGCTCAGGAGGCAACTCAAGCTTGTATACTACTGGTCCAATCCTCTAAATGATTAGACACGGGCACATAAATATAGAAGTAAGTTTGCCTCATTTACCAAACATCCACACTCCTTTCCAGTGTGACACTTTTAAGTAAACTTCATCCCTAACCTCAAACTGTAGTGGTCTCCTATTTTTCTTGTAATAGTTATTTTGTCTCTCCTAAGTAGCCTTTAACTATTATCAAATCAGATATATCTTCTCTATTGTTTCTTCCACCAACTCTGAACCTAGAATCTACTTTTTACATATTTCATACTAGCAAATGGGAGATTTACACTTCCTCCCATATAGAGCTTCGTAAGGGGCCAAACATAACTGAAATGGTAGCTATTATTATAGGCAAATTCCATAAGATTGAAATGATTATCCCAACTACCATTAAAATTGTAGTACACATGCTCTCAACATGTCCTCTAGGGTTTGAATTGTCAAGCATTTCTTACTCACATTCAAGAAACACCAAATTCATTTTATTATTAAATGTGCGTCCATATGACATGCTCTATTACAACTCTATATTGAGATAGAGAGAGTACATGTAAAAATCCATCTTCTAAGTTAGATCTAATTTACATTTATGGTGATATTCATATAAATGGAATCTCTGATGGGCTCACTTAGTCCTCACATCATTTTAATAACTTATGTGAAACTTTGAATGTCATGATGAGTAGATAAAAGTACACATGAGAGCTAATCACACTGAGTCAGATAGTCTAAATGATGTGTTCCATATTTTATGCTTGATAAGTACCACTCATGGATAGAGAAGATTCTTGATTATGATTGTGTACAACTATAAGAGATGTATCTTATGGTGAGGGTGTGACACCTCATCACACCAAACAAGATTACTAAAAACAAAATAGAAAATCAACTACTAATCAACTGAATAGCCAGAAAAGCGGATAAATTAAAACTGATTTCAACATTACCATCTTGTTCAGAAACATATACATAAAGGTCCAACACTTACATATCATTACATACCACATAATGTATTTACATATCTGTCTAGTGGCCTTAGCCACAACTAGTATACAAAAGATTGTGTTCCACATGTACAACCATATACAAACAAAAATCACACTTCCAAAACACATGTCGATATACATATCATCTATAAAACCTTCCATGCCTTGACCTGAGAGTATAGGGATGGCTGAAGGACTCTAAAACAACTATCAAACCTTCTACTTCTACTTCTCTCCAAGATACTCCTCATCATCGCCAAGATCCTAACCACGTCGCTGATGACCACCTAAAAAGATGTGGTGACCCACAAGGTGAGGCCAACGCCCCAACAAGAGATATAACTTTCAAACAATAGTTATTGATTACATCAGATATATGACTAAGCAGATTAAGTAGATTTAAAAAGTTAAACTAATAATCATGGCACCATGTATTATTAATAATATATATATATATATATGTATATGTATATATATATATATTGAAGTTTATATAGATATATTTCTATATATATAAGAGAACAAATAAATTTTCCATTGAATCATTTTTTATTTTTCTTACCACATTATATAATAACTAAGTAGTAAAAAAGACAAGGCAAGGGTAAACATCCAATGTGACACATGTTCAACCCTAAGAAGATATACTACATGGTTGGATTACATCTTCTATTAAGCCCTGAGGAGTTTGAGGTATACCACTCAGACTCTAACTGACCACTACTAAGTCAAAATCAGTGTCGTACAAGATCTAGGAGAGTCACACTCCTATGATCTCATTTTCCCTTAGTCAGTACGAGTCAGCCTTAACAACATATAAGTCCAGCTGCAAAACTGCCTAGTCCATCCTTGATATATAGGGAATGACACTAGTAACTAGGGTATACAACCCTATCATCTAAGGCACAATCGCAACTGTCGTCAACACATCATATATACAATATCTGAGATACGACCACATCCATTCTCCTACCGAGGCATGACGGCAACTATCCTCAAAACCTCTGGATCAAGATGTCAAGGACACATAATCTCTTTCACCCCACATACTCAACATTATGCACTCCAAGTTTCCATTAGATGAATATTTGTTTCACCATCCTACAAATTCTGACATTGGAATGGATCTATGGCACAAGACACTACATGATTAGAGTTTCATTTGATTAGTTAATGCCAATTGATTATCTTTTAACTGCATCAATCAAGTTGCATACAAACCCTAAAAGAGTTCTACAAGATTAGGGGTAGATCGCAACTTTAGAAGATATAAAACATATGAAGCATAATGCTGACAACATTATCACATGGTATTATTTCACTACCATACATGAGTCCATACTCATTGTCATACCATCATAGGATACAAGTCCTTGTTACAACATGTAGGGGATAACACCTCACTTAGGGTACAAACCCATGTCCAAGGTCATTAAGACCATCATATCATTCCCTGTAAGAGCATCCATATTTTTCCATGCCTCATCAAGGCCCATCATATTATCACCGTACATGGAACTCATACGTTTGATGCAACATTACATTTAAGAACTATTATGTTCATATGATAACAAATTAGGGTTATAATAATGTAGAGAGAGAGAAACTACTCCATCATCATACTAATCATTCAAGAAAGCTAAGCATGATCATCACTTGAATTAGGGTTAGGTTCAACACGACAAGTGAATTAGGGTTCCAAAACAACAACTAAAGGTAAACCCTAATTCTTTTCATCCCATCAATCATGAATGCAACTAGGTCAACCATCATCATCATAGAGTCAACACAAAATGACCACCATATAGGTCAGAAATCTTCATTGACCACTTAGGTAGGGGTATCATCGAGCACTGGAACAAGGTGGTTGGTGACCAACATAGATCAGAGAGATTGGTTACCGCTGAAACGAGGGTTAGAGACATCAACAACCAATATTAACCATAACCTTCAACAATGGCTGAAGATCTAGAAAGTCATTGACTTATGAATATCCAAGACCTCAACAACCACTAAGGATCAGAAACATCAATGACCACTAAGGTTAGGTCATATTGGTGACCGTTGGGAACACAAACATTGGCGACTGAATAGATCATAAAGCATTAGAAATCGATTAAAATCACCACTCTTAGAAACAACTAAGAGTTTAAACCTCAACGACCACATATGTGAAATCTTGGTGACCAAAGTAGATATAAATCTCATCGACCACTTTGAAAAAAAACTTTTGGCAACCAATCATGAATCCAGAACATTGGTGACCACTATGAAATAAAAACTTGGCGACCCATCAGGAGAGAAAAAAATCTTGGCAACCATGGTGAGAGCAAGAAATCATCGACCACTAATAATAAAAATAGGTTTCTTATCATCAAGAATATGAAAGGTCATCAAGTTACATCACAAGAAAGAAGATCAACGCAAAACCCCAATTTAGCAACCATCATTTGAGAGAGCAAAAACATCATTTTCACAAGCATGCATGGACCAAAACTCTCATTATCAAGCAAGACTTGTGCACAAAGATTAGGGTCCATACAAGATGAGTTATCTACTCAAGATCACCATATAAACACAAACCCTGGGTAAAGGATATTATCTTTTTACTTATAACCACATTTTAGGGCAAGATTATACACATGCAAGGGGTGTGTAGAAATTAATGTGGAGAAGGTTAATAACTCACCTCAAAGAAGATGGTGCAACTCCAAACATCAAGGCAACTTGAAGAAGAAAGGTAGGAAACCCTAGCTTGGGAACTCCTCATGGACAAGCTAGCTCCACCACCAAGAAGGAAGAAAACCCTAGGTCAAGTAAGCAAGAAAAAGATTTTCTTCAAGCTCTAACTCAAGCACTACCATGGAATACGATGGCTTCATTCAGTAAGAGAAAGAAGAAGGGAAGAATAGCATGGAAAACGTAGGTAAAGAGGGAGATCTCACTTACCATGTCCAAGAAGAAGTGCAGAGGAACACCAAAAAAATTCAAGAAGGGTAGATCCAAACCCTAGCTCCACATGCAAGGGAGATCGGCCAATCTCCTTCAACTTGAGATCCTTATTCACTACCAAGCTAGAGGGGACGAGCTCCAAGAAACCAAGGAAGGAATTCAGAGGAAACTAGGTGTGTAAAGAGGTTATTTGTGTACAAAAGAGAGTGGGGTTATATATAATAATGTTGGAGAGAGAGAAATGGTGTTAGGTGTCATGGTAAACATACCATGTGTCCAAGAGATCTCATCTATGAAGGAACCACACAAATCCATGCAACTAGGGTGATGGAAACCGAGAAAAATTGACCAAGTTGGTCTAGAAAAGCAAGCGATGATTGAAGATTCTTGGCAACCAATAGATCAAAAAAGAAAACAGTCACCAACTCTAGGGATTATTGGAGACCAAGATGAGTTCAATTCTCATTGACCACCAAGACTAGAGGGCACACAAAAAACATCATCTATTGTTAAAAACTAGGATCATAAGAACCTTGGCAATTGCAAAAACTAGGGCTCAACGCCCAAGGTCAAACATTAACATAGGGCATTCATGCAAACCCTAATCTTACACATGTGATGTCACCACTCAAACCAAGGTATGACAAGGAGGACCAAAGCACATACATATAAAAATGATGTAAAAACATGTGAGGCACAACAGGCATAGGACAAATTGCAAGAAAAATCATATAAGTGAGTAAATTACAATTAGGTCCAAAATAAGCACACATATGCATATCTGGCTCAAACAATGTTGAAACTATACCAACCTTAAAATATCATCTTGTCACATGATATAAAAGCACATCACAAGGTCTAGTTATGATTTTAAGCATATAATTATGTTAAGCAAGCATGTTCAACCAAAAATCAAGGTCAGGGTTCTTACAACTATAAACCCCTAACAAGGATTTCATCCCAAAAATCCTAAAAAAATAAAGACAAGTACTTCCTGTACATCTCATCCTCTAACTAGAATGTGGCCTCCTCCACACCTCAGTGATGCCACCAAACCTTAACTAAGACTATATCCCTCTTCTTCAACTTCTTCATCCTATTATCTAGGATCAACACATGACCCTCAACATATGATACATCCTCCTCCATCTCAACCTCCACAGACTGTATGGTCATCTCTATGTTAGGGTGATACTTCCTTAACATGGAAACGTGGAAGACATCATGCAACTTATGCAACTCTGATGGTACTCCAACTTGTATTCCACTTTCCCAACACATGTGCCATAATAGGGTGTGGTCCCATAAGCCTAGGAGCCAAGTTATCCTTGTTACCAAACCTCAACACACCTTCCCAAGGAGAAACCTTGAGATACACTCAATATCCAACTTGGAATTCAAACGGCCTGTGACATTTATTAGCATAAGACTTTTGTCTGTCCCGGGCTGCCTTCAACTATTGTTGTATCACTTTGATCTTCTCTGTAGTCTTTTACACTAGCTCAGGACCTAAAAGATGATACTCACACATCTCATACTAACAAAGAGGTGACCGACAACACCTCACATACAAAGCTTCATATGGTGACATATGTATACTCCTATGATAACTATTGTTGTAGGTGAACTCTATCAAACTCAGGTGCACATTCCAACTACCAAGAAAATACAAAACACATGATCTCAATAGGTCTTCCAAAGTCTGAATGGTCCTCTCAGACTGACCATCTATCTGTCGATGGAAGGTTGACTAAACCTCAACTATGGCTCCATGGTTGTATGCAGACATTCCCAAAAATGACTTGTAAACTATGGGCCTCTATCAGATATTATGCTAACTAGAATACCATGCAACTGAAGTATCTCATATATATATATATATATATATCCCAACTTATCTAATGTGTACATTGTCTTGACTAGAAGGAAGTGAGATGACTTGGTCAACCTGTCAACTATCACCCAGATGGAATCATGACCTTTGGCTATCTTAGGAACACCAACCACAAAGTTGATGGTAATATGATCCCACTTTCACTGCGGTATTGGCAACATTTGTAATGAACCCACAGACTTCTAATGCTCTTGACCGGCTAACACAGTAAACATCTAGCAAAAAACTTTGCCACATCACACTTTAGACCAAGCCACCAATAAAAATCCTTCAAGTTATGGTACATCTTGGTATTGCTAGGATGCATCACGTACATCGAGGAATGAGCCTCTTCAAGAACCATCTTCCTCAGGTCGTTTGCATCTGGAACCATCGTCCTGTTATGAAAACAAACTTTCCTATCCTCTATCTTATGAAAGAGATCATACTTCTTACTGCTAAACTCTACCCTGATATTTTGTATCACAATATCATTCTTTTGCACATCTTTGATCTGCTGCGTCAAGGTAGGCTTCATCGAAAACTATTCTAACAAGCCTACTAATAGTGAAACCTCCAACTAGACATTCATCTGGCGAGGTGACACCAACATGTCACACTTGTGACATACCAAAGAATGTAATTGTGCCTTTTTGGTAGATGATGATGAAGATGACTTCCTACTCAATGCATCAGCCACCATGTTCACTTTCCATGGATGATAGTCTATCATGCAATAATAGTCCTTGATCAACTCAATCCATCTTCTCTACTGCATATTCAACTCCTTCTTCAAAAAGATATACTGAAGGTTCTTGTGGTCGGTAAAGATCTGTCACTTCTCTCCGTACAGATAGTTCCTCTAGATCTTCAAGGCATGAACCACCACTACAAGTTCCATATCATGTATTGGGTAGTTCTTCTTGTATTTCTTAAGCTGTCGGGAAGCAAAAGAAATCACATTCTTATCCTGCATCAGCACACATCCCAAGTCATTCTTTGATGCATCATAAAAGATGTGTAACCCTCCCCTTGCTTTGAAAGCACTAACACATGTGCACTGGTCAACTTCTCCTTCATCAACTGGAACCAACACTGACACTTACAGTCCCAAACAAAAGGAACACCTTTCCTAGCCAAATTGGTTAGGAGTAATGCTACAACACTAAAATTCTTTATAAATAACCTACCAATCCTAGGAACTTCAAACCTCAGTCGGTGTCTTGGGTTGTTCCCACTCCATCACTGATTGCACCTTATTAGGGTATACACAAACACCATTAGTAGATACGACATGACCAAGAAAAGACACTTCAGTCAAACAGAAGTTGCACTTACTGAACTTGGCACACAACCTATGTTGTCTCAATAATATCAACACCCATCGAAGGTGCTGCTCATGCTATTGAAAATCCCTGGAGTATATTAAGATATCATTGATAAACACTACCTCAAATTGATCTAGATACAGTCTAAACACCTTGTTCATCAGGTCCATTAAAGTTGTTGGTGCATTGATTATCCTGAACGACATAACCACAAACTCTTAGTGACCATACCTAGTCCTGAAAGTAGACTTGGGCATGTCATCCACCTTGATCCTTAGGTGGTGATATCCTTACCTCAAATCTATATTGGAGAAGATTGTAGCACCTCTCAACTAGTCAAATAGGTCATCTATCCTCGGTAACAAATACTTGTTCTTTGTCGTGACCTTGTTCCACTGTCAGTAGTCTATACACAATCTCATAGATATGTCCATATTCTTCACAAACAAGACGGGGAAACCTAAGTAGTACTGATATGTCTGATGAAATCCTTCTCTAACAACTCATGCAACTATTTCTTCAACTCTTACATCTCTGTTGGTTCCATCCTGTAGGGTGACTGCGCTATGGGTTGCGTTCTAGGAACAAGATTGATCTTAAAATCAATATCTCTAAGAGGGGAACACTAGGAAATGCCTCGGTAAAGACATCCTCAAACTCTCATACTATTGGTACCAACGGGACACTATGAATCCTCACCTTCATATCCACAACATAAGCTAAAAAGGCCTCACACCCCTACCTCATCAGCTTCACCTATATCATAGTTGACACCAAACATGTAGGAAGAATCTTACTATCTCCCTAGAAGATCCACGAAACATCTCCATCATGGAATTTTGACACCTTAGAACTATAGTCCAAGACAATCTTATACTTCTCCAAGGTATCTATCCCAAGGAGCACATCAAATACATGCATATCAAGTGTCATAAGATCCACTTGAATGATGCATCCCAAAAAAAAAAGAATGCAAGATGGACACACTTCCCTAACTTTGTGGAACCAATTAAAGGGGTTTCTAGCTGAAGACTATCAGGTCTACTATAAGAAAAAATGTAAGATGGACACACTTCCTGCAAATTTGTGGAACCAACTAAAGGGTTTTCTAGCCAAAGACTATCAGGTCTACTACAAACAGGTAGATAGCAACTACTTATCTCCTCTCTAGTGATAACAAAGTGTGTCATGCTAGAGTCAACCAAAACATATACAAAAGAAGAAGCAGACTAATCATAATGAAAAGGCTTTGTATAAACTATCATGACCAGTAGATTGACCACTCACTCTGGATGACTCATAGCATAGAATCTAGCTATCACCTATTGTCTTACACACCCTTTACTAGCTGGTCTAGAAGATCTTGTCTGTGATGCCTGAACACATCCTCTACCACCACCACCACCACTGAACCGTTCTTGTTGTGAACCTCACTGACTTTGCCTCGACCGTTGTGTCACTTCTTCATCCTTCATAGGGCCCTCCCATCTGATATGACCTACTTTTCCATACTTGTGACAAGTCCTCGAATCATACGACGCCCTAAAAACCCTATCACCGACATAGACGTTGCACTGCACGCTCCTTCTAGTGGAAAACTATGACATCTACCCTTACTCGGAGACCACTATGATGACACTTCTGATCTCATCTCAGAGAAAGTTGACCTCTTCTGAGACTGTGGTGATGAAAACCTTGGCAACAGACGATTGTCCCTAAAATTGAGCTCGACTCTTCTTAGCATTAACTTCATTCTTCTCGATAGAGGACCTCTAGACCCTCCTCACTGACTCCAAAAAGGTAGATAACCTCCCTCTGTTCTCCATGGCACTAGTTGTCGCAATCAACTTCATACTCAAGCCCTTCTCAAACCGATGGATCCTCTCTTTCTCCATCACCTCCATATGTGGACAGAACCTCAAAAGCTCCATAAACTTTACTTCATACTCATTGATGGTCATGGATCCCTGATGTATCTTCTCAAACTAAGCTATCTCCTCATCCAGATACGTCTCAAAAAAGTATCGGCTCACGAACTCTCACCAAAACTCTTCCCAACTCACAACAACCCTAGGTCACTTATCCTCTTCTATGACCCACCAATGGCCAATATTTTCCTTTAGCAGGTACACGACATGCTTCACCTTGTCCTCTTCCAGGATATTGAGTATCTTAAATACCTTTTCAAGCTCCATCAACCATATATCTACATTAGTTGGATCTACTATACCTGCATACTCGATATCCCCAACACGTCGCAACCTCTCAAAAATCTTCCCAGAACCCTGAGATTCAACATTAGGGATAGTTTCCCTATCTTGAGGTACATACGCTCTATCAGCTATATGCATAATCGTCAGCATCAGTTGTCCAAACATGGATTGAAAGGCAAGATTTTCCATGGTTGTAGGGTCAAATTAAGGTACCATAGGCTGCTCCAATCCTGTCTTAGGCACTCTATCCTCACGTTCTTGCCTCCTAGCACCACATCCTGATACAACGTAGCTACTCTCAGCATGTTGGACTACATAAGATTGAAAGGCAAGATTTGTCGTGGTTGTAGGGTCAAACTAAGGTACCATAGGATGCTCCAATCCTGTCTCAGGCACTTTATCCTCACGTTCTTGTCTCCTAGAACCACGTCATGATACAACGTAGCTACTCTCAGCATGTTTTTCACATTCTCGAGACATATCTTCATAAGCATAAGCTATAATCAGATATGTTGGACTACATAAGAACAGAA
This sequence comes from Alisma plantago-aquatica, assembly GCA_963693085.1. Classification (NCBI taxonomy): domain Eukaryota; kingdom Viridiplantae; phylum Streptophyta; class Magnoliopsida; order Alismatales; family Alismataceae; genus Alisma; species Alisma plantago-aquatica. Next base: position 1,097,948,301 of record OY856411.1, read on the forward strand.
ACAAACCTTAGTCCTATGTCCTTGTAGACTCAGTGAACCAAAAACTCTGATACCAACCTAAACTGTGACACCTCATCATGCCAAATGAGATTACTCAAAACAAAACACACAATCAAGTAATAATCAAACACATAACCATAAAAGTGGATAAATTAAAACCAATTTCAACATTACCATCCTGTTTCAAAACATATACATAAAGGTACGACACTTGCATATCATTTCATACCACATCAAGTACTTAAATATATGTCTCGTGGCCTCAGCGACAACATGTATACAAAAGAGCATGTTCCACATATACATGCCCTATACAAACAAATAGGCCCACTGCCAAAACACGTGTTGATATACATATCATCTACAAAACCTCCCCTTCTTGAACCTGAGAGTACAGGGACAACTCTAGGTCTCTACAACAACTATTTGACCTTCTACTTCTACTGCTCTCCAAGATGCTCCTCCTCAACACCACAATCCCGACTACATCTCCGATGACTTCCTAGGAAGATGTAGTGACCCACGAGGTGAGACCAATGTCCTAGCAAGAGATATAACTCTCAACCAATGATTAATGATTACAGTAGATATATTACTATGTAGGTTAAGCAGATTAAGAAGTTTTAACAACTTAAACTAATAAGCATGGCAACAAGTATTATTAACAAGATATATATATATATATATATATATATATATATATAAGAGAATAGATAAATCTACCATTTAATCATAGTTGATTTCTATTACCGCTTTATATAACAACTAAGCAATATAAAAGGCAAAGCAAGGGTAAACATCCAATGTGAAGTGTGTTTAACCCTAAGTAGATATACTACACGATTAGATTACATCTTTTATTAAGCCCTAAGGAGTTTGAGGTATACCACTCAGACTCCAACTGACCACTGCTAAGTCAAAATCAGTGCCATACAAGATCTAGGAGAGTCGAATTCCTATAATATCATCTTCCCTCACAATTAAGAGTCACCCGCAACAACATATAAGTCCAGCTGCAAAACAACCTAGTCCATCCTTGATATATAAGTCACTGTACTAGTAACCGGGGTATACAACCCTATCATCTGAGGCACAACTGCAAATGTCCTCAACATATCATATATACAATATATGAGATCTGGTCGCAGCCGTTCTTCTATAGAGGCACGACTACAACCATCCTCAATACCTTGGGATCAAGATGTCAAGGACACATAGTGTCTTGCACCATGCATACTCAACAATATATCCTCTGAGTTTCCATTAGAGAAATACTTGTGTCACCATCCAACAAGTTCTGACACTAGAATGGATCTATGGCACATGGAACTACATGATTAGGGTTTTACTTGATTAGTTAATACCAATTGAGTATCTTTTAACTACACCAATCAAGTTACATACATACCCTAAAAGAGTTCAACAAAATTTGGGGTAGATTGGAATTTCAGAACATATAAAATGTATGAAGCATAATGTTCATCTCATCATCACATGGTACTATCTCACTTCCGTACATGAGTCCATACTCATCGTCATACCATCACATGATACAAGTCCTTGTTGCATCCTATAGGGGATAACACCTCACTTAGGGTACAAACCCATGTCCACCATCATTAAGACCATCACATCATTCCCAATAAGAATATCAATATATTTCTGTACCTCATCAAGGACCATCACATTATCTCCATACATGGAACTCATACGTTTGATGCAACATTACATTTAAGAATTATGATGTTCATATCACAACAAATTAGGGTTACAATAACGTATAGAGAGAGAGAGAGAAACTACTTCATTATCATACTAATCATTTAAGAAAGATAAGCACAACCATCACTTACTTGAATTAGGGTTAGGTTCAACAAGGCAAGTGAATTAGGGTTTTAAAATAGAAATAAAAGGTAAACCTTGATTTTTTTCATCCCATCAATCATGAATGCAACTAGGTCAACCATCATCATCATTGAGTCAACAGAACATGACCACCATATAGGTCAGAAATATTCATCAGCCACTTAGGTAGGGGTATCATTGAGTGTTGAAACAAGGTGGTTGGCGACTGCTGAAACTAGGGCAAGTGACATCAGTGAATAACATGAATTAGAACCTTCAACAACCATTGAAGATCAAGAAAGTCACCATAGATCAGAAAAAACAATGACCGCTAAGGTTAGGTCATATAGGCGATCGATGAGAACAAACATTGGTGACCAAAGAGATCACAAACCATTAGTGACTGATTGAAATCACCACTCCTAGCTACCATTAAGAGTCTAAAACCTCAATGAACACATAGGTGAAGTCTTCATAACCAAAGTGGATGAAGATCTCATCAATCACTTTGAAACAAAACTCTTGGCGGCCAATCATGAATCCAGAACACTGGTGACCACTATGTAATCCAAACTTTGCAACCCATCAAGAGATAGAAAATATTGGAGACCACAGAGAGACCAAGAACTCTTCAACCACTAAGAATCAAAACAAGTTAATTATCTTTAACAATCTAAAAGGTCATCATGTTGCATTACTAGAAAGAAGATCAACTCAAAACCCTAATTTAGAAACCATCATTTGAGAAAGAAAACTGTCGTTTTCACAAGCATTCAAGGACTAAAACTCCCATCATCAAGCAATATTCGTGCACAAATATTAGGGTTCATACAAGATGAGTTATCTACTCAAGATCACCATGTAAACACAAACATGAGGTAAAGGATACTATCTTTCTACTTATAACCACATTTTAGGGCAAGATTATACACATGCAAGGGGAGTGTAAGTAATAAACATGGAGAAAGATATATAACTTTCCTGAAAGAAGATGAAGAATCTCCAAATAGAAAGGAAACTTGAGAATATAGGTAGGAAACCCTAGATTGATCACTCCTCACGGACAAGATAGCTCTACCACAAATAAGGAAGCAAACTCTTGGTCAAGGAGGCAAGAAAAAGATGTTCTTCAAGATCTAACTCAAGCACTACCATGGAATACCATGGGCTTAACCAAGAAGAGAAAGAAGAAGGGAATAAAAGCAAGGAAAATGTAGGTAAAGAGGGAGATTTCATTTACCAAGACCAAGAAGTATAACAAAGGAACACCAAACGACTTTAAGAAGGGTAGATCCAAATCCTAGCTCTACATGCAAGTGATATACTCCTTAAATTGAGCTCCTTCTTCTTCACCAAGCTAGAGTGGACGAGTTCCAAGCAACCAAGGAAGAAAGAGGGAGGAAACTAGGTGCGTAAAGAGGCTATTTGCATGCAAAGAGAATGGGTTATATAGCATATGGTTAGAAAAAGGGGGTTAGGTATCATGCTAAACATGCCATGTGTCCAAGAGATCTTGCCCATGTAAGAACCACACTCATCCATGCAACTAGGGTGACAAAACCAAGAAAAACCATCAACCTAGCTGGTCTAATAAAGCAAATGACCACTGAACATTCTTAGCAACCAACAGATCAGAAAAGGACACGGTCGCCAACTCTAGGGATTCTTGGCGACCAAGATGAGTTCAATTCTCATAAACCACTAAGACTAGAGGGCACACACAAAACATAATCGACTACCAAAAACTAGGATCAAAAGAACCTTGGCTATTGCCAAAACTATGGCTCAACACCCAAGGTCAAACATCAACATAGGGCATCCATATAAACCCTAATCTCACACATGAGATGTCACCACTCAAACCAAGGTGTGACAAGGTGGCCCAAAGCACATCCACATCAAACATGATGTGAAAACATGTGAGGAAAAACAATCATGTGAAAAATTGCAAGAAAAATCCTAAAAGTAAGTAAATTGCAATTAGGTCCAAAACAAGAACATATATACATATCTATCTCAAACAATGTCCAAATTGGACCAAACTTAGACATAAGCTTGTCACATGATATCAAAGCACAACTCACAAGATTTTATTAAGGTTTTACACATCTAATTATGTTAAGAAAGCATGTTCAACCAAAAAGTAAGGTCAGGGGTCTTATAGAGGGGATGATGCATATGATAAACAAAAGGATACATATGCACATGAAGTGAGAGATACCACTAGTGAAGGTTTTTTTAGGAACCATGGGGTCAACTGCTTGGGAACTAGAGCCAGAGATGTTTTGTGTGTATCATTTCCTCTACTAAAATATTATGGCATAATCTCTATGAGAAAGGGAGATTGTTACAACCCTATCTCTACTTATTAGATGATGCAAGATTGGAGAAACCCTAATTTAATTATAAGAATTTGTTACAACTTGTTATCCACAAATGAGTGCAATATATATAGTTACATCTTAAAATAAATTATAGGTAGACTTTAGGGTAAACCTTAATTCCATATACTTTAATAAATCTAAAGCCTAATTATTCAAATTTGGGTTTTTATTCAAACATATTATGAGGGTCAATAAGATTCCAATAGTCGAGCTAATATAGAAAGATAAAGTGTTATCTTTTTTTGGGAGGCTATGACACTATATTATTCATCCTACTCTCCTCGTGCAGGTCGTAAAATGGTTACATCTACTAGTGTTGTTACTTAAGGTAAACTGGACAGTACTACTGCCCTTACATCTAGTGGTAGGACCCCTCCTAGTGGGAGGTTGATGATACTCCTTATAGGAGAACAGTTGTTTGAGGTGCCTTTTGGCAAGGTCTTCGACAATGGAGTTACCTAACCTATCTATGCAGATGATAGATATCTTCATTTCCTCTTCCAGATGCATCCTGATCTGAGCTTTCCAAGTCACCCAAGCATGGTGTCCATCCTCATCTCCTCCCATCACCTCCTAAATAGCAGTGATGCAGTCTGCTCGGATTTCCACTTCCGTCTAGCCTTGGTGTGCCGCCATGTCAAGGCCGAGAAGAATAGCCCTTAGCTCGCCCTCAACAACTGAGTTGATCCTCATCTTCTGCCCTACTTCAATCCTCCATTCTCCTCCTACGGTGCATGCCACAGCCACCGCCGCCACATTTCTCCTGTGGACAGTATCATCAACATTGACAATAACAACAGTAGTCGAGCTCTCCTGTTGTGGTTGTGGACTGGACAATTGCTGTGATGTCGCTAGAATTTTCTTCCTGTTAATGGCCTCCTTCAGATTCATCCTCATATTCCTAATGTTGCTGACTCTTTGTTCGATGTATCATTTAGTATGTTTGAAGACAACATAGTTCCTATCATTCCATATTCTCCAGCAACCAATGATGAACTTAGTAGTCTCCTCCTCATTGCCTTTTAGATTTCTACTCAGCCACTCAGCAATTGTCATGGTGTCAGAATTATCTAACCCCATCCATACCCATCCTCCTCCACACTTCTTTAGCTCATTCATAGTCCCACAGAACATGTAGCTTAGACTCCTCTGTTGCCCCACATCTACTACAACTAGCATTCGTGGTATGACGCTAGCGCTATCTCCTTCTATTGGTAAGGAGGCCATCATGTGCCATAGTCCACATGAACATTTACATCTTAGTAGGTATCATCACCTTCCAAATATGCTTCCAAGGCCCCATCTTCACTCTGCTCTTTCCTTGTCTGTGCAGTTTATATGTTGATGCCACAATGAACTTTTGTAATTATTAGATTTAATAAATAAGATCAAAGAGAGAGTGTTAAACCATATTCATGGATGTTAGATATGACATCCCCACTTTTAGATATATATATAACCCTACTTATGTCTGAACTATTATGACGGACAATGATAATATTTCAAACATGGTCTGAGTAATGGTAAACCATCATGGGAACTGAAGTACTTGTTGAACACTATCAAAGAAATTGTGGATGAGGGATTCATTTTGTGAACGTGAATGGTATGCGACTGCTAAGGAGTTAAGGATTGAACATCCTTACTAAGAGGAGTTTCTTTATTCTTACATGCCATGAATTGGGTCATATGCCAACTTAGTTGAGACTGTTGATGAGGATGGAAAATAGAGGTATGCCATTTGTGTTACACATGGGGGTGAACATACATTAAGAATAAATGTTTGAGATTCTTTTGTCAAGTTTTTTTTTGTTTGGGAGATTCGTGTGTGTATAGGGGATGGCACTTCTGAGCCCCACACAAAAGTTTGAACCACATTTATGAGCACTATATGTAAAGAGGTATGTTTTTGCATACATAATGAGGGTAGCATGAATAAAATTGGCTCTTGGATTACTAAAAAGAGTAATGTTTCAAGGAGCCCTAACCTTAAAGGGGTTAAATAGGTCAAATTCAAATCATATGATTTATGTTGTGACAGATGATGGAAAAATAAGTTTAAAGTTATGCAATTTGGAAGTCAGGCTAATGATTTCATATTAATGGTATAAGGTTTTAATGATTTATTCATAGAGATCATTATAAATAAATCAGACCTATATCTGATCTTGGTTACAACAAATTGATACATCATGCCTTAGGCATATATAAATTTTGAATGAAGTTAAAATGGAAACTCCATCATCTTCTAGATTCAATATTGACACAAAAGGTGGACAACAACATACCACTCCATCATGTGGAGATTAGGCTTATCCAAATTTTAATTGTGACCTTTGAGCGTATAAGGAAATTCGGAGATGACTAACCCATACCCGAGTCAGGGGAGAGAGGGAAAGAGGACGCGACTCTAGTTATTTGTTCCTCTCTGTAGATATATACATAAATGGATGCTATGATGTTTGGGCATAGAAATAGAAGCCACATAGTCATATACTCTTTTCTTCATGGGTTGGTGGCAAAGACCCATGTAGATCCAATTCATTGCTACATATCCAACATGAGGGTCCTTAACCATTTTGTTCAAGGGTTTGTACTTAGTATTGGTGTATATGCCCTAGAAGACAATCATTAGATGATGTCTACAAGTGTATCTTGTATTTTTTATTTTATTAATAAAGGAAATTTCATTCATTAATGCACACTTGACTATTACAATATTGATGTACTCGATAAATGTCCTAGAATGATTGGATGAAAGACAAGGAACTTCAAGTGTGTGATTAGAGCATGATATATTGATGGGTTCTAAGAACACTATTTTTAAATTTCCCCATTCAAGTATTATTGTCGATTGCACTATGATAGTGCACATGAGACTAGTGGTGTGGTGTATGATAACCATGTATTATGGGTCATAGAAAACCTAACATCCTGATGATGCATCTCAGTGAATTGTGCCTTGGCTACCAATTGCTCAAAAGTGAGTGGAAAATTTGGGCGAATATATCACTCAGGCATTTATTGATCCCTTGCATGAATAGTATCTTCCTTTGCTCAGTAACACTAGTTGCATATCTCTCTAGAAGAGTGGAATGACATAAAAACTTATCTATCCAATTGTTGACTTGACACACCGAGGTGAATTCCATCTCTTTCTTTATTAGCACTGAGTGGGGAATGTATTATTGGCAGAAAAACTTAAAAAATTCCTTTCAAGTCATCAAGGAAATTACCTAAGGTTGGTGTGAGTCAGGATTTTCTAGCATACTTCCTCCAAACCTATTAGGACAAAGGTCACATACTTCACCCGTAACTATTTAGGGTAGATCATGCCCTCCATAATGTCTTTGGTGGCTAAGATCTAGTTCTCAACCTTCTCAACCATCCCCTATTTGCTTTATCCCATATACTCAAAAGGTTTTATCTTAATGAAGTCAGCAATAGTGGGTTCCCTTGGGCTAGTTCTTGTAAATGACACCCTTTATGGAAATCCCCATATGGACTAAGGTTGAGCCAGTTGGATGGAAAGATCCTTACCCCAGGATGTGGGAGGTACTTCAGAGTGCTTAGGGGAGGGAGTCTGGTACTTAATTTAAGATGAGGATCCTCTCTTCTGCTTTGATCTCTTGTAGTCAGACTCCTCATAGTTAGACAAAGGGTGCTTCCCATAGGGTACAAAGTATATATCAATAAAAGGGTTCCAAAAAGTCATTCTAGATCGGATCAAGGAATATGTTGGTTGTTGATTGCTCTAATACCATTTCATGTGCATAGTGCTAAACTATGTATAAATAATACAATATTAAATAGAATTAACATAAGAAACATTAAAACATAGTGTTTGTCTTCTGAGCATGAAACACAAACTAGAGGAAAGGAGTTTTTTTCCACTTCAAGGGAGCACATCAACATGCTAAGATAGAAAAAATATCACATGGATGCAAAAAGGGTAACACTCCATGATTTGAGCTTTTCCATGGTAATCCACACTAAAAGAGTTCAAGTGAGTAGGTCCCATTGACCAAAGAGAAATAGGTGGTCAACAAAACACTAGTAATATATCCTTATTATTGAACTATGCATGAAATAGAATTTAAATACATGATAAAAAAGTAGGAAGCAACTATATGGTGGAATAATTGCTAATAAGTAGGAATCTAATATCAATTTCAAGATGGAAAATCTCATCCATGATCATCAACTAAGAAAGTTCGGTATCACAAACATGGAAAATTATCTAGACTATTCATACAGTATATCAAGGTCAAGTTATCCAATTTGAAAATTTTTGGAACTTCCTATTGTATCTTTTCTAGGGGTAAGTACCTTGTGTTCTCACACTCTAGGAGAGAATAGTACTAGTGCCTTATTATCTATTCTAGTTAACTGTGGGACAACTAAAGCTATACACTATGCAAAGTTGTGGGGTACTTGGCCCACTCAAGTGAGACACAACTCTACATGGCCAAAGCTCAAGAGACCAAATTCCACAGTGAGTGAAAACTCCAGGGGACAAGTCCAGTGCCAAGATTATTATAAACAATATTTTATCATTTACAAATGAGGATGGTGAATTTTGAAGAGACAACAATGACTTTTAAAGATATTTTAGGTTCACCGATAATTAAGATAATATGTGTGCAAATCAAAAGGTAAAATAGTTGAATAACGAAATCCAAGATCTAGTACCTTATATTCCAAGAAAAAGTCCAATATTTTCATACTTGGTTCAAGAAGATGTGTAGTTTCAAATCCTAGAATAAGGAAAATATAACATATTATTGTGCAATAATTGGCTTTGGAGATCACTAATTAGGTTTTCTTTAAGTTCATTCTTGTTATCTTTAATTGCATTCTAGGTTTTGATATTATTCCATTGTAATATTTTATAGTATCCCAAGCCTCTGTATTCATAAATCATATGTTATAAAATACTCCTTAGTATCTATGTTATGTGATACACTAATATATATTGTGTACATAATTTTAATGATGCACTATTAAAATATTTTCCAGGGTATAGTTTCTATGATTTCAATATAATAATATAGTTAGAAGTGTTTGGATTTTATTTCCCCAATTTACTTGTTTATATCATTATTGGATTAATTCTTCCATTTTACAAATTTATTCATAGTCTAGTCATTTTTAGTCTAGTTAGTCAGGAATATAGTTTTGATATAAGTTGCGAATTTTCCCTAATTTTCTGCCATTATGTAGTACTACATTTTAATACCTAGGTTTCTTTTTTAAATTAATGCATATGTGACACCTTTGTATTGCACAACTATGGTCATATTTACACATCTATGTATAAACTTAGGAAAACCTTTTTATTAACAAAGGGAATGGTCATGATGCATATTACTTAGTAATTTGATCAAATGAATGAGAATTAGGCTAGTGTAACATTGGGAAATCCATGTGTACCACAATATTAGATCATATCAAAAAGATATTGGAGGAGGGTGATGTTGTGTAGTATAAAATATTATTGGCTTGTCTAATAATTTCTAGTTTGTATTTTACTTGTTTGATCTGTAATAGAAGAACAAAGGGGGGGGGGAGATCTTGTACGTGGTGATTCAAAAAAGCCTTGTCTGCGATCTTAGTTTGGTTAGAAGAGATTGCGGTTGTCTTTCCTATTGGTCAACACCACGATGGAGTGGAGGTGTTGGAAGCGTGATGTCTGCCGCTGGTGGTTGTAGTCCCACACCAGACGGCGATACAACAAATCAGGGAAAGGAGAAAATGGAGCAGGGTGATTTCAAAGGCCAATATGCAGTCTGGAAATTATAGGGCGGAGTGCTAGGGTTTTGGAGGAGCAAGAGGGGATGTTGGAAGGGTGTCCAAATGTCTAGAGAATAAGAAGAAGGTTAAAAACATCTATGTAGGTTTGGTGTTTGACGATGGAGTATCTAGGGATATTTATAGGTCTAAGGAACTTTGGGTTTGTGTTCAGGGTTTAGAAAAGATGCTATAGGAGTCTCCAATTTTATCTAAGGAGGTGTGGTGGTTGGAAGTGTTGTTGACTCAAATTCTAATTGACTAAACCCTTGTTTTGATGATGACTAACCATTCCACTCATTTGTGTCTAATGCTTCTACTTGAGTGATTTTAGATTAGGTATAAACACACTCGAAATGCCCAAACTTACACATCCTAACTTGGAGAAAGACAAGCCAAAATTAATGCACGTGTACTTTTGTGGAAAAGACCTCAAATATATTATAATCATGTTGTAAACCACTTGTAATGATTGTATGACTTGTAATTAATCTTAAAAAAAATTAGGATCACTTAATTCGAATATTTCAACAATTGTATGGAACTTAATTCGAATATTTTATGTCATGATTTGATTTATATAATATGCTTGGACAAGCCCTTAGATTTTTCTCTTCTACTTTCCATTATAACCTTTGGTATCTCCTTTTACTAGCATCTTGTGTTTTAACTCTTCAACCCCCTCACTTTTTGCAATGACAAAAGGGTAGAAGACATGTCTTATGAAAAGGAGAAAAGACATCTATGTAGAACACATATGAGTAGAAGACATAGTTTCTATAAATGTTATCAAAGATAACCATTCAGGATAAATATCATCAACAAAGAGGGACTATGTGAACTCCATTAGTATCAATTGAGGGGGATCACATAAATTCAATTCTATTGAAACTCCTAGGTTTCTCCAAAGGCATGATTTTACTTAAATTCTTTCAATGCATTATGGAATAGTTTGTGATCTTCAAAAGGGGAGAATGTTGACTAAAACTCTAATTGACTAAACTCTTGTTTTGATTATGACTAACCATTCCACTCATTTGTGTCAAATTATTCAACTTGACTGATTTTAGATTAGGTATAGACACACTTCAACTGCCTAAACTTCTACATCATGACTTGGAGAAAGACAAGTCAAAATCAATGCAAGTGCACTTTTGTGGAAAAGACCTCAAATTTATTACAGTCATATTGTAAATCACTTGTACTGATTGTATGGCTTATAATTAAGCTTAAAAAAACCAAGAACACTTAATTCAAATACTTAAGCACTTTTATGGCACTTTCCAAAAATTCATCACAAAGACTTTTGTCGGTCGAGTTTTTGTTGACTCAAGGTCAATTAAGTAAATGTTGACTCGTGTCTAAATTGACTAAACCTGTATTTTGATTATGACTAACCATTCCACATATTGGTGTCTAATGTATCTACTTGAGTGATTTTAGATTAGGTATAGACACACTCCAAATGCCCTAACTTGCACATCTCAAATTGGAGAAAAGTCAAAGTCAAAGTCAATACAAGTGCACGTTTTTGTAATATGATGTAAATCCATTAGAATCCTATTGTAAATCACTTGTAATGATTGTATGAATTGTAATTAAGCTTAAAAAAATCAGGAGCACTTAGATCGAATGTTTAAGCATTCAAAAGCTATTTTCCAAAATCCACATCAGGTTGTTCATCGGTCGAGTTCGGTGAGTTGCAAACTCGACCGATCCTGATTGGATCTTGAAAATGACTTTTGATTGGTCGAGTTTACACTTCACAGAACTCGACCGATGGAGTACCTGGCCAATTGGATTTTCATTGGTCGGTCGAGTTTCCCCAGGACAAACTTGACCAATGGTATGAATATCGTCTTTATCTTTTACTCCATCGATCGAGTTACCTTTATAGAAACTCGACCGATTGCACTATACAAAAAAGTGTAGAAAAGTGCTTCTAGCCATTGTGGAGTTGCAACAAGTGAAAATATATCCGTTGCAAGCCACAAAATGGCTAGTTTTCATTCTCAAGTTTTACCAAAGGCTAAGAGGCATCCCCAGCTATAAATAGGACACCTTGGGCTTCATTATAAGGTTGATCATTCCTTGCAAAACTCTATGTGAGGTTCCTATTCTATAGTTGAGTGCTTCCTATAGCCTCCTCTCTCTCTCTAAGCTTAATCACTTGCTACATTCGTTAGAGTGAGTAGGAAATCTGTAAGAGAGCTAGTCCTACATGTATATCTTGTGAGGCTCTCACTTCCACCACCTCCCTATCTCTCATCTCAACCATGAAGATGAAGGTTTTCTCTCTTAGCTAAGAGAGGTGAAGAAGAACAAGGGAAGGCATCCCTTGGTGAATATCAAGATTGAAGACTTGGAGCTAGAGTGGGTAAGTCCCTGGTGAAGGCAGAAGACTCCTTGCTCAAGTGGGTAAGCCCTTGGAGGAAGCTTCTATGAGTGAAGGTGAAGTCAAAGGCGGAAGATCCAAGAAGAGTGGGTAATCCCTGCAAGGTTGAAGACTTGTGCAAGAGTAGGTAAGTCCTTGGAAGAAGGTGGAAAACTCCTTGCAAAGTGGGTAAGTCCTTGGTAAGGTTGAAGACTCTTTGTATTGGATATGTAAGTCCTTTGGTGGTCATGTATTGTATCTCTTATAATGAATATAATGAAGGTGCAAGGTTAAGAAATCCTAGAGGTTGACCTCTCTAGGTAGTGGGTTGACTCACTTCTAGTTTGAAGTGTGGAACCACTCTAAATAGCTTGTCTCTTGGTGTATGTTCAATCTCTCTCATCCTTACTATGCATGTTTTAGTTGCACTCAAATTACCTATTTAGCAACCTTATCTTATGATATATCTTGAAGGTCTAATGAATTTTGTTTAAGTGCATTCATCTCTATTCACCCCCTCTAGAGCATCTAATCATCTATCTAGGATCCAACAATTAGTATCAGAGCAGGCTTCTCCAAGCATACTTCTATAAGTAGGAGAAGATGGGTGACTACCAAGGAGGGAGATACTTGATCATCCTACCAATCGTTGATGGGAGCAATTTCCTCTATTGGAGAGGAAGGCTTTAATTCTACATCCAAGGATCAAGTCTTGAGATGTGGGAAATGGTGAACAACCCATACTGCTACCAAAGACAAAGATTGAAGAATAGGATGAAGCTACCTTGAAGAAAGTAAGCTTGAATGCTAGAGCCATGCACATCCTATATGCCTCCATGACCCCCACCAAGTTCAACCGGATTTCTTCATGTGAAGCAGCCTATGAGGTATGGAGAATGCTATGCATCACTTGTGAGGGGACAGATCAAGTGAAGGAAAGTAAAGTCTAAATGCTCAAAGGGATGCTTGAGAACTTCAAGATGGGAAAGGAGGAGAAGATATACAACATGTACTCAAGGCTCAACATGATTGTGAATGGTCTTACGGTTCTAGGTCATCCTATGTCTAGTGGAGAGATCAACTCAAAGATCCTTAGAACTCTTCCCTAGAGGTGGGAACCCAAGGTGACTTCCATTGAAGAAGCAATGTCTCTTAAGGATATTCCTATTAAAGAGCTCATTGGAAATATACAAGCACATGAAGCCACACTTTACAAGAGGAAGGAAGTAGAAAGACAAGAGAAGAAAGAGCAAAAGAGAATGAAGAAGGCTGAAATGAAGGCTCAAATTGCAGCTATCATGGAACAAGTCTCTCCATCCTCTCATGTTGAAGAAGATACCATGTACTCCAAGGGTAGATTCTACAAAGTCAAGTCCTCCTCCATCTGGTGCTTCACATGTGGAAAGAAGGGTCACTACAAGGAAGATTTCCCACAAGGCAAAAAGGCCCATCTTCACAAGAAGAAGGAGAAATGGCACTCAAGCTCAAGTGGTTCCTCCGACTCAAGCTCAAGTGAAGGATCAAGGTCAAGCACGTGTGATAAACGAGAATGCCATTTTTCTCTTATAGCATCAACAAGGAAAGACTCAAGTGAGCTAAATCCAAACTCTTTAGATAAAGAATCTTTGATTGCTATTATTCATGATACTTGTGCCTCTCTTAAGTCTTATAAAAGGAAAAAGAAAAAGGTTGCTAGAATTGTTGATAATTTGCATGTAGATTTTTTTTTGAAGTTAAATAGACAAATTTCATTATGGAGGAGCCATACGACATCTACATGCGGCGAAAAACAAACTAAAAGACCACACAAGGATCAAGAACAGATACAAACCACCACAAAAACTCATATCAGAATATGATAAGGACAATGATGTATAGATCCCTCTTCTCCTATGCTGGCTAATGCAACTTTCTACGAGGAATACCTTCAACCTGAGTATGAATATGTGGTAGAGTACCTGCACCAAATCGGTGTTCGAAAAGGACATTTCCCCCACACTTGCTGCCATACAAACTCCACAACAAAATTGACCGAGAAAGAAAAATCTACCACTAGAAGAGAAAGCAGCGCTGATTAACAGCGAGATAGACAAAACAAGAGAACAATCTAAACAGAAAGCCAGTAAAAGAGAAAGGAGATAGGAAACTCATCGCAGCTGGGCTCAACGATAGGGAGGAAGAAGACTGCTGCCTCCAAGGACACCACGCTCACACACCTTCCGAAGAAGAGACTCTGCTGATGACGGGCGAGAAGAGGCCGAGGGGCAGTGGGCACCACTTTGCGGCGGCTAAACCCCCTCCCCCCAGCCAGCCGCCTATAGAAGAAGAAACCCTAGCGGCGCTAGGGTGAGAGAGAAGTGCCCTGCCATTTCCCTTTCTTACCTACAATCAAAAGTATATTTGCATGTAGAATTAAATGATCGTGAACATGCTAATTCTTGCTTGCTTGATGACAAAAATGCTTGTCTTAGCCAAGTAGACTCTCTTAAACTTGAAAATGCTAGTTTTCTTGATAAGATTAGATTTCTAGAAGCTCAACCTCTCATGCCTAGTTCTAATGAAGAGCATACTTTAATTGTTGATTCTCTCATGCATGATATTGATGTTATTAAATCTGAAAACAAGGACACAGATTATGTTTTGCAAGGATTAGAATCTAAAAATGGTGTTTATCTTTCTAAGATTTCTTTGCTTGAAACATAAAATGCCTCCTTTTTTGCTAAAATCAATGTGCAATAATCTTATTCTAGTTCTACTAGTAGAGAGAATGATGTTGCTGCTTTTCATATTGATAGATATTCTTATTTAACTAAATCTCTTTGCTTAGAAAATGATCTTGTGCATGCTAGAGATAATATCAATCATTTGTCTTCTACTATTACTTCTCTTATGCATGATAATGATATTTTGAGATCTTCTTTGAAAAGATTCTTAGTTGGTAAAAGGAATCTTAATGATATCATACATCATACTACCAAACAAATTGGTAGACATGGTTTGGGGTATGATGGTAGTGAAAGGAACAACAAAGGTAAAGGTCCTCCAATATTCCATGGAGAATCCTCTAGTTCCAAGACCATGGGCACATGCAACTATTGCAATGATTTTAGTCATTATTCTACTTGTTGTCCTCTTAGGAAAGCACCCAAGAGCACTAGGACTTGGGTTGCTGAGCTAACTCCTCCAGACCCAAAAACATGATTGGGGACCATTTCATCTTTCTTCTTGCAGGTCACATGCAAATGGATTGACTTGAGCTATTGAATTGCAAATTGACTTCTCAATTCACATGAAAGAAGAAAGGTGAGATGTGTAGAGGGTGACAACAAGTGGAAAAAGGAATGGTGAGAACAAAGGTAAAGGTTTACTTGCTTATAACCTATCCTAACTTGTTTTTGTCAAGTTTGTGTGCACTTTGCATGTGGTTTTTGAGTCAAAAGTGGTATTATGTGTTTCTCTTCACACTCTTGCTCAAAAACTATTTCTAATGCTTCTATAGTGCATTACTAACTTGCTTAGACATGTTTGGATATGGTTTGTATTTTAAGCATGCCTTTAAATATGTTTTTATGAAATATATGTGCTTTTTTGACAGTAGCTCTATCGGTCGAGTTTGTCCTATTTGAAACTCGATCGATAGGCACCAATGGGTGTTGCCAGCAGCTGTCATCGGTCAAGTTGTCAATACACAGAACTCGACCGATAACACTGTGCATAGAATATACATTTGGCTTATTGAATGAGAATTTCCTCTCAACTAGATTTTCTCAACCAATAGCCTTATTCTTTGGCACTCTCATTTGGTACCTTTAAAAGTATGTGGATTATGCGTCGATGTATAATCAATTATGTTACTTGTCATGCTTGACATGTATTTTTTGCAAGTTTAGTGTTGCTTGTGATTTGTATGTCTGTTAGATTTTGTATGTGTGAGGATCAACAAATAAGGGCAGGAGAAAAGGAAATGTCAAAAGAAAAACAAGATCAAGGAGGAGGAGAAAGGGAGAACATGATGAGAAAGAGAACGAGGACCAGGAGGAATAGTAGCATTGAAGAGGAGAATGGAAATAAGTAAGTGGGGGGGGGAATAAGATCAATGATGGGGATATAGGGAAAAGTGAATAAGTGTAGGACAAAAGGAATTGTCAAAAGGAGAACAGGATCAAGGAGGAGGATAAAGGGAGAATGCCAAAAAATGATCATATTTATATTACAAAATGTGAATAGTATATGACATTAATAGCCCCTTCCTCAGGCTTTGATCATATGGTCTTGTATTAAATCAAAAGTTACATTTCTACAACTACAGACTATCTTTGTAGCCATCCTCATACACATTTCTAAAATATATTGTGAATCATTCCATTAGATGAATTTATTCAACTCAATTTCATTGTTCTAGTATTTCATGAATAGCATGGTAAAGAACTGTATAAGTCCCTCTATTCAGGAACAATTGGAGTATCTCATTTATGTATTATCTAATCTACAAACCCTCTGGTGATAGTGAGAAAGGTATTCATGTACTTCACCACCTCCTCGCAAATTGGTTTTTAAAGAGTCCATTTTTCTCATTACTGAGTGTCCAGGATGTTCAACATGACAAACTACTATGTAGGGAAGTCAAAGAAAACACAAAGAAATGTTCGTGGTGGCAGATAGGAATCTTTTACTGCATTTTAAATTCAACAATTAAATTAAATGTGAGAATAGACACCAAATAAAAAAGATGTTATATAGATGTAGAAATGACTTACTTGTGCTGATTTATGAAGTCATATAACAGGAGCATGTGACGAATAATGTTAAATTTGCACTCCTTAATAATTGTCTCAGATGAACCAAGGTTCAAAATAGCATTTTTCTACAAAATAAGGCTACATAGAAACAAACATGAGTCACTTATAAAATCGGAATGGGAGCATAATAATTAGAATATAGGATTGAATAAAAATTGGAACAAGGCCCATGACAACAGGAACAAGTAGTGGGAGAAAAGGAACAACATACAAGAAAAAAGGAATAGGGAATGGGAGTAAAGGAAGAAGGAGAAAAGGAACAAGGATTGCACATGAGAAGAAAAGGAACAAGGAAGGGGAGAAAAGGAATAGGGAGTGGGAGTAAAGGAAGAAGGATAAGGAGGTGGACAAATCAACATGGAGCGGGAGTAAAGGAAGAAGGAGAAGAAGGAAAGGAACAAGAAAGGGAAGAAAAGGAAGAAGGATGAGAACATGAACAAGGAGGGGGGAAAGGAAGACAGAAGACAAGAACATGAACAAGGACCAGGAGCAAAGGAACAAGGACAATGAGAAAAGGAATAAGGAATGGGAGAAAGGAACAAGAAAGTGATGAAAATGAACAATGAAGGGGAGAAGAGGATAAGTACGATGAGAAAAGGAACAAAGAGGGGGGAAAGGAAGGTATACATAGAAACATCATAAGATTAAATCTCTTCACCCTTCCATTTGTCTGCTCAATATTTTATCTGTTCATTGCATGGACGTGTGCGTTGATGATGTCATCAGTGATGAAGCACCCTTCCATGCAAGAACGGATATCTTCTTCCATCAAGGTTATTATATCCTCCTCCTCTTTGTAGCAGACATAGTCATTGCAAAAAAGTAATAAATAAGTATACTTATTGATTTTTTATAAGAAAGGTAGGTTGAGACCAAAGATGCATGGCCTAAACTCTATAATGTTGTTGTGCCATATCCAGCTTAGCATTCCAATGTGCATGGGTTGGATAGTAGGTAACTCGTTGTGCATGAATTTAGACAAATAGCCTTTGGAAAGCCACTTCAAGAAAAAACTCTTGGATTTCTAATGAAGGGGCTCACTATAGCATTGGTGCAGACGACACTTTGATTTTGGTCAGTCGTGCATCTTGCTAAGCTCCTCCTCCTCTTTGTTGGAGACAATAAAAGACCGTTTTTGCCGAGGGTGCATGTCGTTGCCCTCAATCTAAGGCTAGAACATCGCTTCACCATTCTCCCCCTCCTCATCGTTGGAGACCATGATAGAGCGCTTACACTCTAGCATGTCACTGACCTCGGGCATAGTCATTTCAAGATACTTCTCGACTTCACGAGTGGAGAAAAAACCATATAAACATTGCTTATCTTTGAACTCAAAAGGGTGTATGGATAAATCCCTTTTCCTTTCACTATGCTCTTCATTGTCGCTTGAAAGAAATATCAAATGGGTGATTTTTTTCTCTACCATGCTCTCAGTGAATGTTGTTGTTGTTGCAGTTGTTGCTTCTTGTTAGGTCATTGTTGATGTTGTTGTTGCTACAACTACAACATACATTAGGTCATCATTCCTTGAAAGGAAGTGAGATAACGATAGGGCAAATGTGATCATAGTAATCTTTTGAAAATGGGAGGCAAATCATCATTTTGTTGTTTAGTCGAGTGTCAGTAATCGAGTCCAGATGAGGCTTCATAGGTAGCTGAAGTGATGTCATGACATGGGCATGACCGTTGATGGGCTGTCTAATGACTAAGTTACCCCCACTAAGATTGAACGGTTACACTGGTGAGCAGATGAGCTGGAACATCAAAGTTTAATCAGGCAGCCAAAATGTTGTTATGGATGACCTAACAAAATGGGTGTCGATACCAAACTTGGGTCAGACCATAACATCAGCCGTGTGCCTGAGGATGTGTTGTGTTGGACCCCACACATGGTTCTTGTTCCAAACTACACCTAACCACATAGGATTTTGTAGGCTGATAGTGTGTTGTGATGGGTTTAAAACAATGAGTTGCAATTTCATTTCACCAAAAACCACTATTGCTCAGCATACCCAATTTAGGTGACATCCTACCAAACATACCCTTACTCAATAGATCAAATTCTAATTTTCACAAAACTCATATCCATATCCACCTACTAATTAGCACTACTGTCGAAAATACTTTTTAAAATTGGAGAAACACAACAGTTCTGTTGGTTGTGTTGTAGTTAGCATACTTACCACAACAAGCCTATTTGTGTGTTGTATATTGTATATTTTATACAACACAATTTACTGACAGTAGGTCAAACCCATTGTAATATATGTGATACTAAAACATGTGCTAAAGTGTTGTAATCGACCGTACTATCACACCATACTCAAAAATACTGCAAAAGACCTTAATTACACAACATACTATGACCCATTGTAATAGTCACACATGATAACATGTTGTAATAGACCATCATTACACAACACAGACTAACCCGTTGTAATATATCATAATCACACAATAGGCATTCACCTATTATAATAGGTACATGTTGTAATAGACCACAATAACAAAGCATGCTGAAACCCATTGTTATTTATCAAGGTCACACAATAGACTCTGACCTATTTTCATATACTTTAAGTACACAACATGTTGTAACTCATTGTAACAGCTACACATGATAAATCATTGTATAGACCAAAATTGCACAATGTAGTCTAACCCATCATAATATACCATAATCACACATGAGGAGTTCACCTGTTGTAATAGCCACATGTTGTAATAGACAACAATAAAACAACATGTTGTAACATGTTGTTATATACTAAGATCATACAACATACTCTGACTGTTGTTATATACCATAATTACACAACAGCCTCCAACCTACTGTATAATCACATGTGTCCTTACTATTCAACAAATCTCCTTAGTAAAAAAATACAAAATCGTCCGGCCGCCTTGACTTCCTCTTTTTTTTAATTGATGTGATGAATATGCCCTTTCTTCCCCTCTCATTCATCTTTCCTCTGCCTCATTTTAACACTTGAACAGTTCCATTATCACCAGTGTCTCACGCCATTGTCAATTTCAGCATATGTTCGATCAACCTAACAACAAGTAACTAGGAACATGTAATTAAGTCCTTGTGTTCATATTTGTACTTCACTCAATTATCCTGATATTTGAGCAACAAATTGCAAATTGTCCCCATTTTGGTCTAATCATCCTATTTGAGACCCCTAATTGAATAATGGAAATCAACTAAAGATCCTTGACTTTGGAATCACATAAGAAAATATTATAGATGTTTAGATATTCATGTTTGAATAAAATATAAAAGTAATTTTTTTAATTATCTTAGATCATAAATAGAGGGGACTTAGTACTCTTAAGAATTATAGGAATGTCTATTAAATTTGTTCTACAATTTTCAAGTAAAATAGATGTATATATTGGGAGATAGAAAATTTCAAAGATAACAGGAGTTTATGACAAAGAAGTAATTAAACGATCAGTTTTCTTTTCTTTGATTATCTGGTCAAATGGTCTTCGACTGACATCTTCCTTCACCCACACCCTATGTTTCTCAAATGTGGCGGTTGTTACATCTATTGGGAAACAACAAGCTCACTCTACTTCCTCCTCTGCTCACCCTCTCCACCTCCCTAATTCTCCCCTTCCCACGTTTCCTCACCACCCAGGAATCTTAGCCACCCACTAGAATCCACAAGGGGAATACAAATTTGTATATTGTTGATATGTAGATCCAGGCTTCTCCAAGGTGGTTTCCTCCCTACAATCATCCCTGAACTATCATCGTTGTCTGATAAAACTAACACCAAGAGGGATTTTGATCTTAGTGGAACCTCCTCTCTTCCTCCTTCATGCCTCAGATGGCAGTGTACCATGTGGACATCACCATCAACATCATTGAATACCTGGACATTCATCACAGATTTACAGATTGAAGAACCACCACCAATAAGAGCCTCAACAACCTTACTCGTCACCAACCACCACGGCACCTCGATGCTACCACTGCCCTATCACCTTCAATGAGACAACTAGTTGACCACCCTACCACCTTCCTACTATATTTAGGTAATCCTCAAGTCAAAAATATTCCCCCTTGGTTAACCTACAAACTGATGATCTACTACTTACCTCCTCTATGGTTGTAGTAGAGTCTGTCATCATGTTTATTTTCTTCCAAATTGTTGTTATCTACCCCGACCCTTGATCATCTCCTCAACCCCAATCCACCAATGCAGTGGCATGTACTCAACCCTGCATGGTACAAGGAATCTCATAAATCCCCTCTATATACTATCATGAAGAAGTAAAGATACTCATGGATATGACGATCAATTACAAGGGCTTGTAGAATGAACCACCTTGTACCATTAGACTTTGGCGTTGATCCAAAAGTCATTTGAACCTGACCTTGAATGAGTAGCTACATAGACACAGTGACAATGTATATCTCAACTCTAGGAAAGAGAGAGATAAAGAATGTCTAAGTATGACAACCAAGGACCCATCAATCTTTTAGAATATGATCAACAACTAGGTCATATGGGATCAACTCCCTCTAATCCATGATAGGTGACTTCTATACCCTTGCTCCTAAACATGTATACTTTCCCTAGACATTAGATGGATAAATTGATTAATGAACATGCATATTAATAATAATAAAGATAACCACAATCTATAAGTAATCATTGTATCAACTAAATTGTATGATTAAACCTTCACATAAGTAATATTGACCATCATGGAATAATAACACTACCTAAGATACACATTGGTCTTATTTGACACACATGTGTAGATGTATGATCTAGATAATTGTACACCTAAGATACCATGAAACTTTGGGTATGTGCCCTATGTCAACTAGAAATAGATGAGGAAAAACTACCTCCCTAAGAAGACCACATTCAATTAGGAAGTAAATCTTTCCCTCACCCATCCTATCTATCTATGTTTCTCATATCCTCTCAACCACCATACCCACCTAAATAAGATAAAGAGGCAAGTACCTCTTCTCTCCTTTCAATTAAGTGCCACTAACTTTGGCAAAACATCATGTTTTTATATGAAACTTTGGCCACTATATTTATAGATCCAAATCTCATATGCATCAATCCATCCATGATACTCTATATGGAACAAATATCATGTTAAACACTGACCAGTGTTATTCATTAGCCTTCTGCATTAGAACCATTATACACCACCCTCCTTTGGTCAACCTATCCAATTAGCACTACAATGGTTCAATCTCTTTCCATGACCTGATTAACTCTCTTTCAAGACACAACATGCAACCAACGTTCCTTTTTTCCTAATCACTATGACATTCCCAACCCAAAATAAGCATTTTGTAATCATTTTTGTAAAAATAAACATTTCTATCAATTAATTACATGATAATCTTTAATATTTCAATATCAAGAGCTTTACTCATGAATAGGTTTATATTAAGCCAAACTGAAAGCTTAGCTGGGCTCTTACGATCAAGCTCATTGGGATCATTTTTGCATGTGGATGTGATTCTACAATGACTCATGAGTTGATGCTTCTAAGACATCATAGTTGTTTGTGGAAATGCTTCACACACACAAACAATGTTGCAGGTAAAGAGGCCACAAAAATTCCCATC
Source organism: Alisma plantago-aquatica (assembly GCA_963693085.1). NCBI lineage: Eukaryota > Viridiplantae > Streptophyta > Magnoliopsida > Alismatales > Alismataceae > Alisma > Alisma plantago-aquatica. The sequence goes on from OY856411.1 coordinate 1,097,971,107, forward strand.
CCTCCATAATCTCATTCTCATCAAGATGGGAGCTCCCCAACTCGGGGTGGTGAACCAACCGGAGAAGAGACTTGTAAGGACTTGAGGAATGGGGTGGAGGGTCAGGCCAATGTTGTTATGGAACTCACTATGAAAGAGTCAGAAATGTTCTACTCTCCTATAGTGATGGATACATTTGCCTTAAATTTTTATTGGGAGCTCTACATTTGTTTTGATCAAAAGATGAATAAACCATATTTCATTGACAATGCAATGAGGAGTTGTGGTTTGTTGTTGGAGTTGCAACAAAGAGAAAGGGTTGCCTACGACTTGGAGAGTGATGGTGTCCTCTCTGATTTATCAAAACTGAGCCTATGGGAGAAGTATAACCTTAAGGGTGAATCTAGGCCGAAGAAAAATAAGAAGTGATTTAAGAATAGAAACTCTTCTGAGATACATGTAATTGAATTTGATAGATTCATTGATACAATTCGAAAAATCAATTAATTGACACTTTTATAGATGAGATTGATTTTCTCATAATAGGGGTTATAGTGGAAGGTACTTCCTAGTTTCCATTTTGATGCTTTTTGTTGGGTTTGTTAGGAACTAAACTATTTGGCTTTATCAATCTGAAAAACTGGATGTTCCTTCGGTCCTTCTCTCCATATGTTGGGTTTCAAATTTTTCCTAGTCAGGAATTTTATTAATTTTGAAGAGTTCAACATGGATCTAGGAGGATATTTTCTAGTCTGATACTTCACTGTCAGGTTTAGATACATATCTATTGTATTTTTGTGTGTTATGTATGTGTTGGTTTATTCGTACAATCATACTTTGTAGGTGGTTTCTATGGTCTGTGATTTGTATGTTCAAGAAAATGCACCATAATCTCTAGCTAAGTGCAGATTATATTGTCCCTATTCCTAATATCTATTGGAAGTGGTCCTTAGGCTATATGTGATCTTTTAATGCTCCCTGCTTGGAATACCTGGTTTTCTATTTTATGTTAGTGCAATTTAGGGGTATGTTTTATGTACCAAAAATCTAACTGTAGGAGCACATCTATGTGTGTACCCAAAGTTTGGTGTTAATAATATAGAATCATGCTTGTTTGACCAAAAAATAATTAGGGATGTTAATCGTGCACTTACTACTCTTTGTTCTATATTCTTTGCATTGATATGTATGAAATATTACCAAAACAATGAATTATAGTGTGACCTTTCCACATTTTATTTTTGTATAGTCTCTTCGGGATTAGGTGAACTGTTGGTTGGGAATTCAAATTTGAGGATGGTTTATATTGCTAACATACACATAGACATCACCATTTTATGTAAATGCTTCCTAGTTTGCATCAACTCCTCCCCACCAGAGGCATGCTAATATAGACCCAACTCATCCAGACCATAACCAGATCTGCACCACACAAACTATTTCCTAATTATTATATTCATATCAGGTGATGGTACCATTATGTGAATAGTTGAATAAGACAAAATGATAACACACATAAGAATTACGTAGTACATTGTAGTCATATTTTAACTCCATAATTGAAATAGCAAACAATGGTACTCCAACGGCTTAGATTGCATCAAAATGTTATTTCTATTTATCTTATATTAATTTTATACAGTGCACAAAGCATTCCAACAACACAGATTGTGGGTATTATATGCTGAAGTACATGAGAGACATCGCTGATGTAAGAATTAGAAATATTCCTAAAAAGGTAAGCTACTTACAATTATATTTTTTTAGTTTGTTCAAACTTCTAAATACATTGAATAAATGACAATATGTTGATATATTTGACATATGAATGTAATATTATTTGAAGTATATTGGATGTTGCCTCACCCAATAATAGATCAACAAGGTCTGAAATGAATGGGTGACGTGTATTCTTGAGCACACACCAGATTATGTGACATGAGCATGAGACATATCTTCTTAAGCATAGACCAATGTGTGAAACCTTAATAATTGATTTTTAGTTCTATTCTAGAGTGTGTAATCACTACCTTGCATTACTGAATCTTTGTACAAATGATTGATTATTTATTAAGTTTAGTGCAAGTTTTTTTCAAGATTTGATGGGAATTTTGTTCAATTATGTGTTTGTTTGTGAAAAAAAGTATAATTCCATATTTATTATAATTTTTTAAAATGTGGTTAGTTTTATATATAAAATTAATTCGATATGACTTGTCAAACTCTAAACTAATACAACAGTTAATGATACATTGTCAAAGGTGTGATATTATAACAAAAAACACATGTTGTGTTACCCACACCTATTACAATGGGTGTGTCTGGAAAACGGGCCCCTATTACAACAGGTGTGTCTAGAAAATGGATCCTATTACAACGGGCATGCATAGTGAACTACAACATATACCACCACTGTATAAAATGTGGATATTACAACATGCACACCACATGTTGTATAAACACCCCTATTGCAACGAGTGTATTTATCAAAAGACAACATGATTCAATTATTCTATAAACATATATATTGCAACAGGCGCACCACATGTTGTTAAAAATATCTGGATTGCAACGGGTGTGTTTAGTGAAAGACAACATGTTTCAACTGTTGTATAATATATATTACAATGGGTGCACCGCATGTTGTAAAAACACCCCTATTACAACCATTGTGTTTAGTGAAAGAAAATATGCTTCAATTGTTGTATGATATATATATTACAAGCCACATGTTGTACTAAATATCCATATTTCAACATGTCATTCATTGAAAGACAACATGTTTCAACTGTTGTATAAAATATATATATTACAACATGTGCATCACATGTTGTTAAGACCACCTGATCTAATAAAATGGTTAACACCTGTTGTAAAATGGAAAAATGAATTATTGTATAAAGAATTATTGTAATTAGGCCACATTTGGCTCTGATTATTTCAAATCGTGTGTGTTAAATGTGATATATTGTACTGTTATATATAATAATTATCCGATTACATTCTTTCCACTGTAGATGGGGAACTCACGAAACACGCCATAATTGGCAGGTTCTGCAACTGCTATCTCCTACTTTATTTTCACAATTTGAGAAGGCATTTCCATGCAAAAATGGTTGACAAATTTTGTGACCTTAACATCCAGAACACAGATGGGGTGGCAATCGAGTTTGGGTTGATTAGATTTTTTTCGGTCATTATTGGTCAAGACTTTTTTGTTAGACCCTAAAATTATAAAAAATAGGTTTTCATTTCAAAACTTCTCATTCAAACCTGACCCACAAATATTTTCAGGTTTACTAGATCTGACTAATAAATCCAAATACCAAAAGAATAATTTTAATAAAATGCTATAATTATCTAATCATTAATCATTACCAAGTGTAATCAGCAAATTTAATATAAACATACTTAAAATGTAAGTGATTGAAAAACACATATATCAAGCATATTTTAGCTTATTTGAGAGTTTTAAACAAAAAATAATTTAACAATTACCATAATATATACAAAACAATACAAAAGTCTGTAGAATTGTCAAAATAAACTGCATGACTGATAGATTAGTAATTTAGTAAGTCATTTGGTGACTTAAACTTTAGTATTTGTAATTTTATTTAAATACATAATTATGAATTTTGGGTCTAAAGTCCAAACTTAGACCCAACCCTATTCATCATGTTCAGGAAAATTTTGGGTTGAATCAAAATCCTTCGAACCTGACCCTCTTAAAATTTGGGTTCAGACAAGAAAATCAAAACCAAGTCTTATATTCAAATTTTATGGTGGTTGTTGAGGCCCTATAAAGATTCAAACAATATGTGTGAGATTGAAAGTATAGTCTAGAGTGAGTGAATAAACTATGTGTACAATTTTTGAAATTCTCAACACACAACATTTAGTGGCAACAATTTTATGCTAAAAGCAAATAATGTAAAGAAAGAGGAGGAAGAAAGATGAATATAATCAGTTCAAAAACTAGAAATATATCCTACTCCCCTCACGTAAGATTTTCAACCACTAGATTTGGACAAACCATCTTTATTGTAATAGTTGAGAAGGAATACAATTTACAATTACATTTCTAACGTATGATTTAAAGATATTTTTTTCTCCTTTAGATCTTGATCATAGGAGATCACAATTGTAACATCACCCTCCTTCCGTTGTCCCCAATAAAAGTAGATGAGAGAATAAATCATCATTATGCAACATTCCAAGATCCAAATTTATAATAAACAACTAATAAAAAATAATAATTCTAAATAAAAGCATCGTTGAAAAAAAGTGAAGATCAAATCTCCATGAAGGATTTACAAGATTCTCACAAATGGAAAAATTGTTCTAAAAAGGAATGACCAAAAATAAACTATTAATCCTCCAGATATCATCAAATTTTTTGCTTTTTGATTAAGTTCTCTTGTAGTCCATTTCTTCATTTTTGAGACATACAACTAACCTTAAAATATGACAAACAAAATATGGTCAGTATATTACTATAGTGCATGTGTAAGTTCGTCCAAAATGTGTTTAATATTATCAACATATACGATAGTAAAAGATCAAGTGATTTTAAGTAGCAAACTTCTAAATCTTAGTTTATACTTCCAACCCATAAGCATTTCATCTCATTTAGTGTGCCAATCTTTGATCAACGGACTCTATAGAGTTCATTCCAACAACATTCATGGTGAATATACCATCAATAAAATCTTTTCACCTTATAAAATTGGTTTGGCGTCACTCTCGTGTTTATCATCCCTTAGATTTTGGGAGTGATTATCTCCCTAATTCACCATCGTAAGGTTGTTTATTAGGTTCATTTATAATTTAGACTGTATAAGTGATACACATAGATCTTTATGATCTTTATAAATTGTAGGAATTGAATAACTATGACAATTTACATACTAAATAAACCTTGAGTAAACTCCAAAAATCCATTAAAATAAAGCATGACTAAGAGCATTTTCTCATAATTAACCTACAATAATTTTCAGAGGAAATATGATGTCTAGACAACTCAAGACCTATGTCTAGATAAGATTGAATATAAAAATAAATGTTCGATACTAAGATGTCACCAACTTCCTCAAAAGTGTATAGCTATGATTTTGAGGTCAGGCAAGGGCCTTAGGTTTTAGGGTTGGTCTAATATAGGGTAAGGGTTGAAAAAAATGGTATATTTAATGGAACCCTAAACTGGGATTAGAAAATTCAGCATATGTAGTGCAGATGGTTGAGCATGGTAGGTCCTCCGTGGGGGAACCGGGTTTGACCCTCCCATCGCACATAATATTTACCATCCTTGTAGTCATTTGTTCTTTGGCATGCTCTTTGAGAGAGGGCATGGCACTAATGTCTCTTCTAACTCAAAAAAAATGGGGTTAGAAACCTTAATTGTTGATATTGAACCCTAAATTCCTTCAGTCACCTTATTATACCCAACTCTTTTTATATAAAGGGACACGTACATTAACATTGAGGATATCATTATTCAGACATAAGAACATTATTATATTTGGGATGTGATAAATACCCTAAAGTAACTAATTTAGGATTTTTCTTTAAATGCTACAAAAAGAGGCAATATAAAAATAATTTTTTAAATAAGAGATGAGATCAGGTGTTAAGACTATATAGATTGAATCATATGTGTATTTCTGGTTGAAATGACTTATTTATTAACTATGTGCGGAGCAAGGATACAAATATATAAATTTTCCAAATCCTACATGGACCAAAAGCATGCTGGCACATTAGCCTATTTCCATTTTTATTAAAATGCATTGTCAGACAATGGAAAAAAGGGAATTACCCCCTTGCCCCTTATGTTATGCTTTATACTAGAATGCACTGGACGTCAAGGTGGTCATTGACACCAGGGAAATGTTCCTTATTTAGGCAACATGATATGCTCGACCATGGAGGTCAATCTAAGGGTTGACACTCCACCCTAGGCCACAATGGTTGTTTCTGTGGATGTAGCTAGCTTCTCCATGCCCTATAGAGGACAACAAGCTATTACTCAACCCATGGGATAGCTAGAGAAACATAAGGGGTTTTGGGGGTTTTTTGGGAATAGAGGTAAGAGGAAGAGGAATAAGAAAGAGAGAATTACCTACCTTGCACGTCGAGAAAAGATCAGAGGAGGTGTCTTGGACCCCAAGGAATTGAATAGAGATCCCATTCGTGCGCATGAACTCTAGGTGCTTGTCATTGATAAGATGACCTCGTTTCTCAAAGTAAAGAAGTGATATACACCAAATATTGCAACTGGTGGAGGATGGGAAAATATCTTTGGTGGTCCTATGGTGCCCTAAGCCAAGTTAGTTGTCATGAGTCGGTGTGTTAGTTGATGTGTAGGTGACATGGACAGAGATGAAGGAGGATATTGGAAGGGAGGCTCATGATTTATCAGGTGTAATTGGAAATTGGGTTTAAGTGTAAAAGACCTTGGGGAGCTTCCCATGAATTTATATAGGTTCAAGGAAAGCCCTAGTCACTTATTTGGTTGAACCCAAGGTTTGACTTTGAGTGCAGGATTGGGTGTTTTTGCTTCACACTGCCACTCCTTACCTTCTAAGGATCAATGGTCTTGAAAGGGTGAGGGGAGAATATTGGGAAAGTATAAAGAGTGGGTCCTGATAGGGGACCCAATCAAATGGTAAAATAATGAGACATGTAAATATAAAGCAGCGGAAACTAAACTATTACAAAATTACAATCTGTATCATAATACAATTGTTCCTCATCATAAAATGATATAAATTTTGAACACTACAATTAAAGATACTAGCCTATAGTAACCTAGCTATTCCAATATATCCTTAAGTCTATGTCATGTAGGTTGTCCTCTTGAGTCCTTGTCTTCTAATGTACCTAAACCTGGGTGGAAGGAAACATCACCCAAAACATAGGAAACAACATAGAGGTCAGCAAAGAGCTGAGTATGTACACATAATTACTAGTTTGGGCATTATATAGGGTTATAAGTGGAAAAGTGATGTTCCACAAGAAGGGGGCTATTTGCAATTAGGTAAATTCAAGAGAAATATAATAAGAGAAATGAGGCATATTGAAATTTAGATTACTGTCATGAGAATAAAAATGTCTTGCCATAACTATTATCAACGATCACAATATAAAACAATAAATTCTGCATTCATAACAATGTAGACTAAATATACCTAAAACATGGCCATACCACCATAGGATCATGGCCTAAAAAGAAATGAGGGTGGAAATGCACACTTGGGGCGGAATATGCGTGCCCTTTATAAGTATGATTGTACATAAGTACTACTATTGTAGATATTCTAGTCAAGCTTGTAGCATGCATAAATAGAGTGGCAACACTAACATTTTAGTCAATTTCACATAGACTGACAACCATAGTAGGAGGGATCCAAATACCCATTATAAAAGAATAATTCCACAACCAAAGGAATTCAATGAATCAAAATCACGAAATAAGAACGTCCAATATTTGGATTCAAGTAAAAGTTATAGTTCAAGAGATGCCTCATTAAATAAACTTTAGGTATAAGTCAAATAATGCCCAAAATAAAATAGAGGATGTACATACCTAATCTTCATAGGTAATTCTTAACTCATCCTACATACTTGGTTTGTAAAGTCGAGTTTTCATCCTAGGAACATATTTGGTATGTTAGTAAAATGAAGTCAAGCCTAGGTATATTCTTATTATAATTTTTCACATTGTTCTTCTCGTAGTCCTAATTACCTAAAAACACATTAGTACTACAATTAAATAAAATTTGAGATGCATAATATGGAAGTTTACCTATTCATCAACATGGCTTGAAATTATTCTTCGTGACCATGTCTACATAAACAATAAACTTTTTTTTTGTAGTAATACATCAAGGACTACTAAATAGACACCTTTGTAGAGGCATGAGCTACAAATTTGGTCTCCAAACCTTTTTTGATGGCACATCCCAAAAATCAAAAGATGTGATGATGGAATCATAATATTTTTGTTTATGATATTTTGGATGCATCATAAGTGAGAGATTGAATCACTAGCTAACACTTCAAAAATATCAAAAGCAAATGGTAGAAAATGGTAGTTATTTGCTTCACGTGTAGCACCATGTTTACAAACATCATGTGCAGCCGCATCAGAAGCAGCTTGTCTAGCCTTGAAGTTATTTTAAATCCAATGTCTACATTAGATTCTAGATATTGATGTGGGTTTGGATCCCATCCATGAACTCCATGCTTCCGGCCAAAGATGGTTCTACCAAAGAGGCAACTCAAGGAGGTCATGTATAATTTGTTGGTTTATTGCAAATGATCCTGAGATTGTGCCAACATGGTGGTAGATATGAGGAAAAGAGTGAGAAGTATGTGTATAAGGCACACGTTTAGGCTCATTGATGTTTGAGTTGTAAGATGGGGACAATAGTGGTATGCATCTATCTTATTCAGGAAGCAACACTCTCTATGCTAGTGATGAGGGGTGGTGTCCTAGGTGGTTGGGGGCAACAAGATCTTCTGTGATTGGTGGTTGCAGCTAGTGCTTGGGTTGGCCATGAAGGAGTTGACATTGGTGTTATGATAGATGGGCATGTGAACATGAAGAGAGAGAGAGAGAGGTGTGGTGGTTGGAGGTTGGAAGGACCAAATCTTGCCACCATAATAGATGACTCAGATGCTCGTCAGCAAATTTCTGAGAGCAAGAAAACTAGGGTAGAGGGTTCCTAGCATCAAGTGTCAAACTAATGATTAGGTGACAAGGAAGTGGATTAGATTAGTTGTAGACCCATCGATGCAGTCGACTGTAGGTATTTCAGATGGCAACATCACTAGGTGGAGTGGACGAGGGAGGCAATGCGCCTAAGAATTTGTTGTAGATTTATATGGGAGGAAGAGGAAGAAGATTAGGGAAGGAAGGAGGTTGGATCAAATTTCATTCATGGTGGTGAACTAAGCGGTGAAGTAAAGAGTGATGCTTCTGGCTACCACAAGATCTCTTATTGGCCAAAGAATAAAGTAGCAGTAGTAACTCTGTTTGACCTAGTTTTAGGAATGAGGGAAGATGAGAAGCAACCCTATAGTGTTCGTATGAATGTAGAAAGAAGGGACACAACAAGGTAAGTAGGTAATGAATTCATAGACACACCTAGCAAGGATGAAGCTCATCATTGGTATTGTTCCTAATGGCCTCAATTGTGTTTGTAACATTAGACAACAGCGTCAGCAACTGAGAGGAGAAGCATGTGGTGTATAGGGTTTATCATGGATACATGGTGAAGAGAAAGGAGGGAGGAAGGAAACAAAAACATGAGCAAAAGTAGGAGAGGAAGAGAGAAGAGAAGATGGCTAGAGATCATCTTGTGAGTGTCCATGTGAGCAGGAGTAGCAAAAGTATTTTAGGAGTTGGGGCTATTAATGAAGGAGATGACCCTCTCTCCTAAGATCGCGTCAAACTGATATGGAGCCATTGGATTGTGCGAAATAGCATCAGGTGACCACTAACCCATGTGACAAAGTGAGTCATTGGAAACTTAGAAAAAAGGGGCATGAAATTAGAATAATTCCCATAAAAGCAATCAAACTTATACCATATCTTCTAATTTGCAATTAGTGGTGTATTTGAAATCCAATTAATCCCAAAATTGGTATCTTATCTAACTAGGGGGTGGTGAATATGAGTTTGGGCTTAGATTTGAATTTTGAGATTATTTATTTTGTATTTCCCCCTTTATACACTAATGTTTTAATTAGGGTGTTAGGCTTATACCTAATGGTCAAATAGGGTTACTTCTTTTGAGTTAATTCCAATTGTCCAATTCTAAGATCTTAGGGTCATACTAGGTTATTCAATTATAACTGAGATCATATTTTATTAACATAAGTCACCAATACCCCATAATTAAATTATTAGGGTCATCACATCCTAAGAGTTCATGTCCATGGATACTTATGGGACAATTGGATTTAAGAGATCCCAAAAAGGTCTAATCTATTCTAAAATAGGGAAATATGGATACTACAAGGAATCTAATATAAAAAAGTCAAGAAAGAGAAAGGGAGATTGAATAACAACTTAGCCAAATAGGGGCCTAGATGAAATGGTTAAAGTACATGCCTAGAATTGAGTATGTTACAACACACCACCCCTTAAAGAGGATTTTGTTCCCGAAATTCATCTACCACTAGTAGGGTGTACAAAGTCATACTTCTAAACTAATATAACTATTTCCAATTCACTTGACCCAGTGGATCATACGGTACCACCCTATGTTGCTCCTATAGTCCATTCTCGTGGGTGAACTATGATACTCCTTACATGATGTCATCATTCCCCGATATTGTATTCATTAAGTGTACCTACATTGCTACAGTGATTGCACTCTTTTCTTACCATAGTCATGAGATTACTTGCATGTGGTTGCTAGGTTTCAGTGTTGCTTCTAGTTTCCCATTACTTAAGCATGAATGGTCAATTCTCCATAACTTGATTTCCCTTTGGGATCATTCATATTCCAATCACTAAGTTGACAAGCTAAGATGGATTAGGAACATCAACCTAAACACATATATTAATGATGATTACTATCAACATTATTGTGAGTAAAAAAAAATTATGATTAAAAACATTTTTTTACACATGCACATGTACTATTAGGGTATATCATCCTTACATATCTTCTTTCTCTTCTAATATTATGATTATCTTAAGTTGGATATTGTTATGACCGCATCTGAGCTTAATTGGTAAACTAGGGTTTACCTGGATGATTGTATGGTTAATTGGATTGATCATTTCTCAAATCTAATTAAAGATGATAATTCAATTATGATGTTTTAAACCTAATAATAACGTTAAGTGTTCTATTGTTTGAGAAATTAGGGTTTGAGAAATATAAACCCTAGTTGGCTGAAATTAGGGTTTTCATGGTACATGAGTATGGAATTCGATCAGGATAGCAGTGTGGTAAATGATTTTTCATATTTTCTACAAATTTTGTATTTAATTGAATTTTTTATATGATATTTATAACTCAATCATGCATATATGAGAAAACTTTCAGAATATTAAGTGTTCTTTGAATGTGTTTCTTGATCGAACTATACTTCTACCAAAATGCTGACAGAGTGCTTTTCAGTAGTGTAGTGTTTTATTTTTAGTTATTTATTGGTGACTCCAAATGATCTGAAATTTTAACTGAAGATCTATCTCTCAATCTTAAAAAACTTATAAAATTTTCATAATTTTTGGATGCGTTTAGTCCTTATCAGTAGACGAATTACAATAACTGACATTTCTATAGAATTCTGGATAGTAGTGCACTATTCGATTTTTAGTTATTTAATGAAAACTTGGAATGATCTCAAATTTTAACTAAAACTTTTTAACTCAATAATAAACAACATGATAAATTATAATAATTTTTGGAGATGGTTTGATCTCTGAAATACACGAATTCATAGAAACCTTTTTATGACAGAAAAATCTATTGAAATAAGAAAACGTTTAGTGAGGGGTCAATGCGCAATTAACCCAAGCAGCTCAATTTCTCTATATGGTCAACCTAACACACAAGGAGCTCTCATAATTCGAGATTCAATACTAAGAAATGAAGTCCTAGAGAGAGAGAGAGTTAGGATTTGAGAGGAGAAATTGATGGATATGTTGACCTAGGGTTTTGTGGTCCGAGGAATGATGAAATCATGTAAGTTTAGCTTCTTTGGATATAGTGTAATGGTGAATCTTCTCTCACATGTCAAAATTCCATCCCTCCTCTGATTTGATCAAAAATGGTATCAAAACTTCCCCTTTTCTCACTCTTTCTTCATAATCCCTTATTTTTAGGGTTTTCGAGTTGAAAGGAAGAATAATTGGATGAATTGCTAGGGATTTGATATGGATTCGAGATTTTTAGATATGGAATACGTTTTTAAGGTTTTTTCACACCTTATGGTGAATGGGAACTTTCTTTAAACATTATATTGCACGAAAATTGGTTAAATCAACCATAATCTTTAATTGCTTAGTATGCGACTACAAACCCTGAATTGTCTATTTGTTCTAAGTTGTTGCAAAATGATATGAAATGGATTCTTCATTTGTTTGAATGAATTTCAGATGATAAAATCATATTAGAAATGTATACAATGCATTCTATTGAGAATTCCCTAAGTATTCATAGAGGTTATAAGAGTAAACTGAAATATAGGGAATTTGTCGATGACTGAAATTTGTTGTATAAGTAAATAGAGAAAGTTGCTTATCTAGATCCCCTTGGTCTTGAATGATTGTTTATCTAAATTCATAGTACATATATGTCAGATACTATCTTGGATTTTTTTTAAAGTGAGTAGTGTTTGTTTGGTATCTCAGTGAAGATGGTAAAACCCTAGATGCGAGGAAAGTTGGATATTTGCGAATAGATATCGTGAAATCCATTTGAAGGGATTTTCTTGACATGATAGACTTTATTTATTCAATGTTATTATTGATGCATGATATCCCAATGAATGGCATGGAAACTCAAATTCAGCTCAGTTCCAAGGTTTCATACATATATTAATTTTATATGATTTGTTGATAGTGGTCTTTATTCAGTGAATGTTTATGTCGCATGAAATCTTTATGGGAGCCACGGGAATAAGTTGTTGCCTAGTGAGAGGTGACAAGATGTGTGATGGCCTTGTGAGCCATGAGAATACTTGTACCACCAATGAAATGAATACCTTGGTCTGAGGACCTAGAGGTAATGGTTACCTGTTACAGAGGTAACAATGCTATGTGATGATCTAAGGGTTTGAATACCCAGATCTAGTAATTATGATAATGATGTGAAGGGATGAGAATTCCCAGTAATGTGATAAGTGATTGAGATCCCAAGTATCATGTGTTGTAAAGATTTGAAAAGTACATGATAGATGTATTACACCTTTCTTTGTAGCATTTGTTGTGATTAAATGAAACCCTAAGGGTAGGATGTTCAATGAATCAAGTATTGTGATATCAATGTTCTCAGTTATTATTAATAATTCTTTTCATGATAAGTAATTCACTCTTAATTGAGTTATGAGATGCAAAACTCAAGATTTGAGCTGATATGCACGTTCTTTGAGAAATTATAGATAGGTTGCATGTGCTATTGATGATTACTCATATGTCAAGTAATTAACTCTTATCAGTGTAATAAGATGATAAATTGCACGATTCTAGTGTGTATGTGCCAAGTGGACATGTAATCTATTTATTTAAGAATTTTAGTGTGCCTGCATGTATAGTATGTTGATCACTCAGTATATTACAGTGTTTTGAATATACTGCTCTGCCAAGTTTAGAATGATATACATGTTGTATTATAACTTCAAATAAGTAGACGCGACACCATAGAGATACCAGAGTCAAATATAAGTAAGAGAAGGGTACAATGTAGAAAGAGATTTCTAGGAGTAATAAAATAATAGACTTAGGAGCCCTGAACACCGTAAAACCCCTATGTGAGGTCTGTGCCTTAGGGGTGAAACGACCTAACCCTAGAAGCATCTAGTATACGGGGGTCAGAACATTCTATCAAGTGGCACGGGGGATGAAGTCCTAGTCGAAGTCTCCTTAAATTATATTTTGCAATGTCCAACAACAACCAGAAGTCCTGGTGGCACTAGAGTACAGAAAAGCCAAGAGGTGGCTTGACTCTCTGCCTATGTGCTCAGGTTAGAGGAGGAGTCCAATTTAGGCCAAAGAGCCATTTCCCTATTATAGACCAGGAGAGTAGTCAGACTTAGCATTTCCTGGGTGTGTCCGCTAAGTCTTGTACGGTGTGATCGTAGTGCACTATGAGTCTTCATATATAGAGTACACTACATATGATCAGGGCATAATAAAATGAATGAGAGGTCAAACAAGTGTGTACAGTTATTCAATTATTATTTGTATTTTTCTGAATTATTAGTTCTCTTTATGATCAATCAAGCATTTCATATATTGATTCACTCTTATAGATATTTATAGTATCCTGCCATATTTATGATTGTCAATTATTATACTATTTAAAGATTACTGTTGTTATAATTGATATCAATTGCTCAAAAGTATATCTATAATTATATCAGTGCTTTAGACTGTTTCTTTGAAGTACACATTCACTGAGCGAGTAGGCTCACCCTCTACTCACAATTTTTAGGGAAATCACATGGACTTGAAGAAGATATCATTGCATCAGAGTAGATCTTCCATAAGAGTTAAGTCTGAGTATAGTTAAGTTAAGTCAGTCTTTGTCACTCTAGGTCCTTGTAAAGAAATAAGAGAGAGTTGTAAATGATGATGTATAACATTATTCCTCTTTTAGCAATATGTGTGAATCAGCAAGTCTTATGTGCTTAAAAGTATGAGGAACATAATGAATGTTCATACATGCATTTTTACTGTTGAAATCAGATTAGAGAAATCAATGTTTAGTTTCCCTTATAAAGTTGGTTTATGTGGTTCAATGCGAGAAAACAAAGAGTTTTAAAAGAGAAGAAAAAGTTAAGGGTGATCTTTGTGTTATGTTAAATCCTCAATTTATGCCCTAATCTCATGATTAGTGGAAACTGTGAGATCGGGGTGTAACAGATATGTTTATAAATTTTAGCCAAGAAAATTAATTAAGTTTGTGTCTGACTACCAATCCATTATCTACAAACTATTTTTCAGATTAGGGTTTGTTTTTCTAATATGCTTACCATTCACATTTGAATTCTATAGTGTAATGTATGCAATGTATCAATTACATTCATGATTTAAGCATACCCATTACATCATTCATGTTTTGATTAAGGTATAATCCATTCATTTTCACTTTAGTTTACTATGATCATATGGGAAATATGTAATTTGATAAGTTCTAACATCCTAAATTTGTTCAACCTAGTAACCGGTGTAAAGGTATACTTACCATTTAGTAACTATCAAATTAATGTATATGGCATTAATTTTGAGTTATTAGATGTGGATCAATTTTTTTTTACTTACTACTTTTACCCGACTTAAGTTCATCTTGTAATGATAAGTCAAAATACATTTTGAATTATATTCTAATTATCAAAATAACAATTTTGGTGGTATAATAAACAATTCTCACTCACTAATCTTGGCCAGGGGGTAGCTACACTTGTTTGACATTAACTAGGAGTTATCCAAGTCTTACTTATATCAACTATTACTAATCTCGATTATTCCTTAAGTTAATGTACACTCCTAATGAATAAAGTGTAAAAGACTCTACCCCTTCAAAGGATAAAGCTATAACTTATCTAATCATCCAAAGGGGTAACAAGGATGAATCTAGGCCTTATATATTCACCACATCATTTTAGCATTCACTACTTACCACTAGTACTAGGGTCTCATGGGATATCATGCAAGTCAAGTCTTTCACCACTAAAGGGTTTCTCTACTACCCAAATTCCTTGTGGCAGTGACTTGGACCCAAAATCATTGATTAAATCAAAAACTTTTCTTTTTGTGCATATAATTTAATAATGAAAATAAGTTTGCCAAAGAAAACTTTGAGATGAAAATTCAAAATTGGCATTAAAATCTACCTAAGAACCAATTCATCCACTTTCTAAAACACAACTATAATTATATCATCACTTCATTCCACTAAAAGGGCATAATTATTCAAACTCCAAAAGGGAATATAGTTTCATCTCTAATACATATCATAGCCTACACCCACCTATCCTATAGAGGTCTATCTCCATCAACAACAAAAATTTGGAAACAAAAATGGCCGCAAAAATTCAAAACATTCCTTTGGCTTTTACTACAAAACAAACTTCTCACAGGCGAAAACATTACAAAAAAGGGATTTATTGGCCCATTCAGATGCTCCCTTTGCGAAAAAAACAGTGACTCAGTTGATCACATCTTCTTCAAGTGTATCTTCTCACAAAATATCTTCACACATTTTTCATGAAACTGCCTTCCTGACCTCAAGGAATCTACTTTCCCCTTACAAATCACTCCGAATAGACATTACAAAAAATTCAAAAGCAGTGATATCTTCACCACAATCAGTTGGAATCTCTGGAAAGAAAGAAACAACAGAATTTTTGATGACAAAAAGAATCTAGAACAAAATATTATATAACAAATAGATGCAAATATTTACATTCTAACAAAATGCAGGTAACCTAGTTGAAGGTGGACATGACGAATCTGATGAAGGAGAGTCTGAAGAAAATTTTTTGTGTGACCTCAAAGCTATGGTGGATGATGAAACAGGCGTCAGTATAGTTCAGCAACAATTGTGATTCCATACTCGAGCGGAAGCTTTTTTAACATACTTGGGTTTAACATCATTATATCATCCTGAGGCTTATTAAGGGGTGCCTCCCCCACTTTATCAAAACATTACTATATCCTTTCTAGGCTTGCACGTTATCAGTTTTATTTCTAGTCTTTGATATTTTCAACATCCTGTAAGGTACTCACATAAGCAGGTGTTTGCTTGCTTGATGTGCTTTAAATATATGACATAACCTTTCCTCAAAAAAACCATAGGATGGAGAAGGGTTTCTTATTACAGAATTTATATCAAACCCTAACAAGGAACAACATCCACCATTCCTCATGTCACTCTTAATCATAAATCAAACCACCTCATCTTCAGACCTAAGGGAGTCATTAGATTACCCAACATAATAGAAAGAGGTTTAGGGTTTTATCAGTACTAGTTGGTTTACAATCTTGGTGCCTTCTTGGGATAAGGTAATGTATATAGTCAAGCTACTCATATCAATCACTATAAAAACCAAGTACACTATTGGAGATAAGATAGGTGAACACTTAAGGATATCTACCAAAACTTATAGTTTTTATCAACCATTTCTCATATATGATGGTATCTAACCCTCAAATAGATGAATCGGACAGAGCTATGTGGATATACTCCATGTTGAAACAAGGCATGCCTAACTACAACAGAGCTAACTTAATTCATCACCTAGTACCAAGGAAATCATCACCTCTCCACAACTTATGTCTGAGTTATATGTTTATCATCCATGCATGCTTAGTCCTCCCAATGGACGAATTCAAGGCATTATAGAAAAAAACAAGGAAAGGGTCCTGGCAGGAAATTAGGGTTAATCCCATATATTAGTGTATAAGATAGCCTACATTTTAGTCATGAAGTAACTTCCCATAAGATGGGGAAATAGAATCTAATGAACAAGAGAGTCAATCACTCTTTAGGGAAATTATGTACTCCAGAAAGGCTGTAGGGTTAACTATGGTTCCTAACAACTGAGTCTCGACCACAAAGTAGTTTGGCGATTGGAAGTAATTGAATGAAATAGGATTTGAATCTTTGTTTGTTATCCCTCTACTCAAGAGTATATACATCAACTACATGTAAAGGGTCACCGAAGTACCTAATTAAGGAACAATGTAGGATAAATTGAAATAGTCAAGTTACCGACTACTTTTGGCTCTAATACCATTTTTTAAAGAGCGGGGCCTAATAGGGGACCCACTCAAATGGTAATACAATGAGCCATGTAAATATAAAAAAGTGGAAACTAGACTATTACAAAGTTATATTGTGTATCATAATAAAATTGGTCCTCATCATAAAAGGGTACAAAAAATTAAACAATTACAACCACTAGAAGAGAGTAACCTAGACATTCCAAGCTATCCTTAAGTCCATGTCATGTAGGTGGTCTTCTTGAGTCCTTGTAATTTAGTGTACCTAAACCTGGATGGAAGGGAACATCACCCAGAACATAGGAAACAACATAGAGGTCAGCAAAGACATGAGTATGTACACATAATTAACAGCTTGGGCATTATATAGGGTTTTAAGTGCAAAAGAGATGTTCCCATAAGAAGGGGGATACTTGCAATTAGGTTAGTTCAAGAGAAATATAACAAGAGAAATGAGTCATATTAAAATTCTGATTACAATCATGAGAATAAAAATGTCTTGTCATAACTGTTGTCAACAATCACAATATAAAATAATAACTTTTGCATGCATAAAAATGTAAACTAAATATACCTAAAATAGACCATAACACCATAGGATCATGGCCTAAAAAGAAATGACGGTGGAAACGCATACCCCAGGTGGAATACACACGCCCTTTATATGTATGGTTGTACATAAGTACCACTATTATAGATATTATAGTCAAACATGTAGCATGCATAAATAGAGTGGCAAGACTAGCATTTAAGTCAATTTCACATAGAATGAGGGATCCAAAGACCCATTATAAAGATAATTCCACAACTAAAGGAATTTATATGCATCAAAAGTAGGAAATAAGAACATGAAATATTTAGATTCAAATAAAGGTGATAGTTCATGATATGCCTCATTAAATAAAGTTTAGGTATAAGTCAAATAATGCTTAATATAAAATAGAGGATGTGAATACCTGATATTCATAGGTAGTGCTTAACTCATCCTACATACTTGGTTCATGAGTTGTGTTTTCAACCTAGGAACGTATTTGGTCTGTTAGAAAATGAAGGCAACCCTGGGTATTCATTCTTATTATAATTTTTCACATCGTTCTTATCGTAGTCATAATTACCCAACAACACAATAGTCCAACAATTAGATAAAATTTGAGATACATAATATGGAAGTTTACATATTCATCAATGTGGCTTAAACTAATCTTTCATGGCCATGTATAGATTGAATTCTAGAGATTGAGGTGGGTTTGAATCCCATCCATGAACTCCATGCTTCTGGCCAAAGATGGTGCTACCGAAGAGGCAGTTCAAGGAGGACCTATATAATTTGTTGGTTTGTTGCAAACTAACCCCTGATTATGCCAACATGGTGGTAGATAGGAGGAAAAGAGTGAGAAGTATGTGTAGTAGGTGTAAGGTCAGGCTAATTGATGTTTAAGTTGTAAGATAGGGACAACAATGGTCTGCAGCTAGCCTATTCAAGAAGAGACGCTCTCTATAACAGTAATGGGGGTGGAGGCCTAGGTAATTGGAGTAGCGGGTTCTTCTGTGATTGGTGGGTGATGCAACCCTATTTTAGGGCTTCATCCTGTGCCTTTTGGATGATAATCACATCTAAATAGTTTAGGTTACAAGTTATTCCCCTCAATATGATATTTTATGATAAATGCACTTATGCCTCCTTTTGTGTGTATTTTAGGGCACTTATGCATGCATTGATGCATGGGAGAGAGATGAAGAATTAATGTCTATGGGGTCTTACACCCCAAGAGTGGACATATCTCTTCCCCAAGCTTTCCTTGGATGCATAAGAGAAATTCAATGCAAAAGGAGGCTAGATGAAGAAGATGAAGTAGAAATTAGCACCAAAAAGCCCCAAAATGGCTGTGGTATATCACCACAGTCGTGGGAATTATGCTCCAAAAATCACAGGGAATGTGCTCAATTTACACATGAATGACTACAACCATGGTCCTCACAATGACCATGGTCACTGAAAACCCCACAGTCATGACCCCCAGAATGACCGCGCCCAACACCTTCCTCCTCGCTCGTGGTCATCACCGAGCCAGTGGTGATTTATGCACAAAGATCCCCAAAATTAATAGGGAGTTGGTCCATTTTACATGTGAATGACCACCGTCATGGCCATCACCATGGTCGTGACCCTTGAAAAACACCTCACCCATGGTGCTCCCCACTCCCATGATGAGATGAAGACACAACAACCTTAAGCCTGCCTCACCCATGTTCTCCTCCTCCAACACGGCTGTGGTACCCCACACGGTCATGGTACCCTCTACCCACCACGACCGTGGCACCCTGCCACAACTGTGGCCACCATATACACTTATCACTTCCAGCTCCATTCATCACCTCATCCATTCCACCACCCATGACTATTCCATGCAACCCCCACCACGGCTGTGGCACCAACACAGTCGTGGTGACCGCCTAAACCTACCCATTTTCACCACTTATTTTCCACTTTGCCCCTACTTACCCTAGTGCTTCCCCACCACCTATATATACAAAGGTGGCGGCCACAACATGAAGGTTAGATACCCTTGTCTACTATTACTACTCTCCACCCACTCTTGAGCATTCATTGCACTTCCCTTGCATTTATGCTCTCCATCTACCATTTCCACCTCATTTCCACCATAGAAACCTAGTTTTCAAGGTTTTCTACCATAATCCCCTTCATTTTCATGCCCACCATCCACCTTGGAGGAGGGAGGTCACTCTAGAGAATCTAGGAGGTGAAGAAGAAGGATCTACTTCGAGCTCCATGGAGTCATATCCCCTTCTCCCCCATTTCTTTTATCTTTTAATTGAGCATGTCTAGCTAAGCCCCTAGTGGTGGGTTGTTTGGGGTTAAAATGTGACTTTGATACAATGTTGGGGAAAAATAACTTTTAATGAACATGATTTCATTCTATGATGATTGCCTCTTTCTTCTATCTCATTTCCCATTATCTTGCATGTGGTTTGTTCTTTTTAACATAAATTGCTTATTTTGTGATGCTTGATGACACTTATCTTCTAGGGGAAATTGGAATGTATGTGGCAATCTTAGGAATTGCTCCTAGGTCCAATTAGTGGATCCCTAGCTATCCCCCTTTGTTCCTACACACATCTCCCTTCTTCTACAAATGAGTGTGAGATCTAAGTAGCTAGTGTAAGTGTGATTAGTGCAATTTCCCAAAGGTTCCTAAAGGCTAGATGTCAAGTAACATGTGGTGAAAAACCCTCATATCTACTCTGATTCCTACCCTTGGATCTCAATTTCCCTAATACCACTTACTCTAGAAATCTAAACTTGCCAAGTCCTACTAGAATTACACCTAACCCTAGTTCTCAAACTAGTAGTATAGGGTACATTCTAATAGAACTTGCCTTGTTATTTGGTTTGGTAATCTAGATTGAATTGTGAGATTTGCATGCTTTGTTGACACCCCCAACTAATATCAAATCACATTCCCAAATGGTCCACCTATCCAATCATATTGCTTAAAACCAAATTTGACATCTTAGCTTGTTAATGCTAGTTTAGCTTAATTGTCTTTATTGCCTATAGTCAATTGCTTAGTCTTTTTAATTAGGGTTAACCTAGATTCTTGCTTGCTCTAGTTCTTAGCTCAGTTCTTAGTTGCTAATTGCCTTGCTAGAGTAGTGTAGATCATCTTGCTCCTGTTTAGTTGATTACTTAATCTAGTTTCATAGACTTAAGTTGCTTAGGGTAATCTAGGGTTTTTGGTAATCTAGATTTCATATTGCCTTTACTTGCTTGCTTGCTTAGTGTAATAAAAGCAAACCCAACTTAAAACCCTTCAACCCTAATATCCTCTTTAGGAATGTAGCCAACACAAACCTAGCTCTAGTACCCCCTCTTTCCCTGTGGATCGACTGTCATTGCTTGCCTCTCATCTATACTATAACATGACCCTGCACGCTTATGGGAACATATTTTAGTGTTGTGAGTGAACCTTGTTTAGGAACTTATAAATTTGAAAAATCACACATGCGTGGAATATCACACTAAGCTTTTTGGCACTATTTTCAGGGATTAGAGGTGCTCGGCCTAGCTCGTTAGTGTAGCTTAGCCTTTTCTACTGCCCTCATCATTGATGTTCTTTATTCTTCGTTCACTTTGCATATTGTCATTCTAACTTAGTTTTTGTTTCTTGTTTGTGTATTGTGCAGGTGACAGTTGTGCATGCATCATACACGTTCTACATTCTACTTGTACTGACTTGGTGTTATACGACCCCAAGATAGGTAGAAGGAGATTTCAAAGTTGCCACAACCAACACTGAGAAATCAAGTTGGGTGACCATGAAGCTGAAATACCTCATGGAAATGCTCCACCGCCGCAACCTAATCACCCCCTCCATGAGTATTTCGCCTTGGGAAACTAAAATTCTCCCATTGCCGCCCTTGTTGACCAAATGTCAGGTCAACAATTATCCATTCCACCCACACTTCTTGGACTCCTCCCTACCTACTATGGGATGGAGAATGAAAACCCCTACCATCATATAGATGCCTTCCTTGAGACTTTTTCCACCTTCCGCACACCTGCTGCCACCAATGATTTCATCTAGTGGATACTTTTCCCATTCTCTCTAAAAAAAGGCCAAAGAATGGTACATTTCAAATCTAGAGTAGGTAACATGGAATGCAGTCAAAAACAAGTTTCTCAAGAAGCTTTTTCCAATTGACAAGATGACCCAAATGCGAAGATGTATCACCGCCTTCTCCCAAAAGGAAAATGAACCTTTCCAAGAGGCATGGGAAAGGTTCCAAAAGATCCTGTGTGACTACCCCCATCAAGAAGTACCCTTGTGGCAGCTGATCCAAGCTTTGAGTTGAGCCATAACAAGGTTGGTTCATCATGTGGAGGCACCTTCATAGAAAAGCCACCTAAGGAGTCATGGCCCTTATTTAAGCACCTTGTTGAGAATTCTCACCATTGGGATTCTACCAAAGGGGAACATTGTGGATGGAACTATACCCCTCCACCTCCTCCCATCGCTCCAGTCCGGACGACTGCCAACCCCGACATAATGAAAATGATGGCGAGCATGATGAATATGATGAAGAGCCAAGATGTTGGTTCTTCAAGTCAATCTACTATGGTAGATGAATCTAAAGAAGAAGAAGTTCATGCTTTGCACTCCTTTGGAAACCGAAACAACCAAGGCCCTATGTCCAACTCTTACACTCCCAAGTGGAGAAACCATCCCAACTTTTCATGAAAACAACAAAATGAAGATGGAAGGACAAGGGCAGCCAAGGCCAAGGTATAGCTCAAAATTTGAAGATGAAGTGCTTGGGATATTGAGAAGTTTGGATGAGGTAAATAAAGATATATCCTCTCATGGTAATTCCATTAACCGTCTTGAGAAAAGATTTGACCAAATATCTCTTTCACTTGCTAGGAGGGAGGAAGGAAGACTCCCGTCCCGACCCATGCAATATCCGAACAATGATGACACTTTCATGGGAAATGCTCAAAGTTCATATGCTCCACCTTCATATCAAGCACCACCAAACCCCTATGATCCTCCACCTCAACAAATCTCTTTCAACTATCAATATCCCCCACCACCATCACACACCTATCAACCACCACCTCCACAACAACCCCCCCCCCCCAATAACCAACTTGCATACTTCAAAATCCTAACCCACCCCATGAAAGAGCACCACCGCCTTCATCTTCACAAGCTCCTCCTTCTTCCCATGAACAAGTGAATATGGTGTCAATCATATGGGAAAAAAAGGCTTCTTAGGGAAGATAAAACTATCAAGGTTAGTGATGCTAATCCAGTGCCAAAAAAATCTAGTGGAGAGTGTAAGAGCACCAAAGAATTTGTTGCTCCCTTGTTTCTTGAAAATGCCAAGTACATCCAAGCTCCTAATGCCCCCTTTGGTGATAAAGGAGTACCCCCGAGTGTCCCACCGTTGATAGAGAAGATGATGTATGCGTCTTGCCCCCATTTGAGTCTGTGAGATCAGTCATAGCACCCTCTCTTGGAAGTAACAAAAGTGTTAGAGATTCAATTTTTCTGCCCTTCTATGACAAGGTCATGTTTGCTGCCCCCACATGCCATTGACATGGTAACACTTGATGCAAGACCTTGTTGGGAGCCAAAACCTCCCCATGAGACAAGAATCACCATCATACCTCCTCAAGGCCCACAAATTTCTACAGAAATGTTTGATGCAATTGGTGAGCAATTCCATGAGGCTTTAGAAGGCCCCTTCCTCTAAGAGAAGAATAGTCATATCATGAATCTCTTAGAGACCTTGAGGCAAGGAACTATAGGCATCAAAGCCTTCCATTCATTGGTAAAGGATGTTTGCATGGGGAGGAGAAAACTAATGTTATTTCCACCTCAGGAAATCATTGCAACAAGATTTGTAAACTTCATCCTAGACATTAGTTTCCCAGAAAAAAAGGGACAATCTGGGAGTCCCTCTTACCACATGCTACATTAGTGCATGACCTATTGAGCATGCTCTCCTAGATCTAGGCATAAGAACAACCATTATGTCATTGAGCATGTACTTACGGCTTGGGCTGAATAAAATGGAACTGGTAGATTGTGTCCTTGTCTTGGGTGATGAACTAAGTGGAAAACTGTGGGCATATTGCTAAACAAGACAGTGGCATTGGAATAAAGGATAAAATTGCATACTTGACCCAATTTCTGATCATGGATTCTGGCCCTATTGATGGAAAGGAATACCTCATATTGAGGAGACCCCTCTTGTCCACTGTGGGTGTGGAGATTAATGTGCGTACAGACACTTTGATGGTCACACATAGAAGGAGAAAGTTTGACTTCATTATTTTCACCGAGGAAGAAAGGTACCGGATGGGTGAAGAAGACTTTGGCAACATTCTAGGCTGTTATGACCCTATAGAATAGTGGAGATCAAGTCTTTATTTCCGATCAATGTACACTTCTTGGGATGAATCCCATGTTGTCAAAACTCTAGAAAGTATCACTGCGGAAGAGAAAAGAGACAATGTGGGTGTCAACACTTAGTGAAGAAAGCAACAAGCCCGGCTGAAGGCTATAAATTTAGCACTAGTGGGAGGCAACCTATGTGGTTTGAGATTCTTGAATCTTGTTGTCTTATCATACTTCTATTTTTTCTATGAAATACACACACACACTTGTGCTTGATAGGTTTTGTTTGAGTTTTGATGAGATGCAGGTAACATATTGAAGAGAGAGATAGAGAGGGCAAGGCATGGTTGTTGAAGTTTAAATGTGGCAAAGAATCAAAATTTTTGTAAAGATATCAAAAATTTTGAATTTGAGTTGACAAAGTATTGAATGAAGAACCGCCACAGTCATGGTTCCTCAAAATGGTTGTGGAGATTTAATTGCAAAATCTCGAGAATTTACAGCAACATCACCAAATTTTTGAAGGATTGACCATGGTCGTGGAGCTCAAAACAGTCGTGGCCCATGTTGAACAACACGGTCGTGGCCCATGTTGAACAACACAACCATGGCCATCTCCATAGTTGTGGCAACATGAAGGCAAGACGGTCATGGTGACCATCATGGTCTTGGTGAATTAAGTGCAAAAATTCAAAGGAGTTACATGGATGGAGGTGAATTTGTACATGAACGACCATGGTCGTGGTGAAACACCACAGCCGAGGCAAGAGGAGCACACCATGACCATGACGCCCACCATGACTGTGGCACAGGTTGATCTATAGCCATCTCCACCCCCACCATGACCGTGGCACCCACCACAGCCATGTTTCCAAACCCCCACCATGACCGTGGCGACCCACCACGATCGTGGCGAGACCCGACCCCACCCATTTTTCACTTAACCCCCATAAAACACCACAAACCCTACACTTCCAAACCCATTTAATCGACTCCCAGAATGGTCGTGGTGATGTGCTCTGCCCCCAACACCTCCAATCTTACATCTCCAGCCTAAATCCTCCAATAAATCAACCTCCAATCACTTTCTAAACTTCCACCACCTCTCCCTCTACTGTTTCCACCCAAAAACCTCCACCAAACGAGCCTCCATCTCCATTTTCATTCTCCACCTCACCTATAGCCGCCACATACAAAACCTCACCAAAATCCACCTATTTTCTCCCAAAACCTTCAACCAATCCATTCTCCATCATCCAAGCAACCATCCTAGACTGTTCCACCCATCAATCAAACTCCATTTTGCCTCCTCAAAAATTCAAAAATCAAAAGCATACCACCACCACCACCATATCCAAAAACTGAAGGGAATTACCAAGGATATGAAGAAGGGAGGGTCAAAGGAGCCTTGAGGTGATCACCGGAAGCAAGGCGCGCTCTAAGATAGCCTCTTCGAAACTCTCAATGACATCCCACACTCCCTCACCATCAAACTCCATTTCCCAATCACTCCACCGCTCGACGTTCGTGAGTGCATCCCGTACCCGGTTTTCAGACAGCCACCACATCACGGATGAGATGTATAGGGGGGAGGAGGAGGAGGAAGCATCGAAGGAAAACCTCGATGATATGATTGACGAGGTTGACCCAGAGATCACCTCCCACCAAAAGTGGGGCAATGGGGCTACAACCCCATCTTCATCAAGGTTTCCTCCACAGATGACGCCAGCACGTCACTCTAAGAGACTGTAGTAGCAGTTTCAAGAAAGGTGGCAGTTGATGATAGAAAAGGAGGATCACCCACAACAATACCCTGAGCAATGAGTACTACTAAATCTTGACATGATCTCAGGATCAATATCCTACAGGATTGAGGAAGATGATGATGACATTGTTGAGGAGGAGATGGATTCTGAGCCATAGGACACTTTGGCATACTTGGAGGTGGACCGGATAAAAGGGTTTGGTAAGGCTCCTGAGGGAACATCATGGCAGAGGTCAGAGGAAGATGCATATCACACCTATCTACCCTGAGTGTATGTCAAGGAGAGTTATCTCAACAAGATATGGGTGTGAGAAGGTAATTGAAAACCTGGAAATCAAAGTAGAGGTGGAAAGGAAGTTGGAGTAAATCAGTTTGTGGAAGGTGTTTTCCACAGCACAATCCACATACTCGGAGTTGACTAAGTAGTTTTTCACCATATTAGAGAAGGTCAAGGTAAAAGGGGAGGAAACCATCAGGTTTGCAATGTTCAACAAAGTACACATGTTGACTACTTCTGAACTGAACTGCATTTTTGCCAAAGATCCTGAAGAAGTCAACAAGATGAATGATGACATAATTGAGAGGGAGGTTGACTTGGACTATGCTAAATTCTTGCATGCTATGATAGTAGAGCAAAAATATATAGTTGGCAAGTCAATGACTATGTACATCAATAATCTCTTGATCAGATACGTGCAAAAAGTCCTCGCCAACACGATTGTAGGGAGGTATGACAAACATGGCAACATTTCACAAAAGGACCTCTTTGTTCTACATGGAATTAATAAGAGTTTACACATCAACCTAGGGTCACTCTTGATAGATCACATGAGGATAAGCCCATTCAAAAGCAAAACTCCATTTATTATGGGAGGGATTGTGACCTCAATTGCTATATGCCTAGGCTTTGATGTCACTGGACTTAAGGAGGCTGAAGGAGCTCAATTTTTTGATTTGAAGTACCTCAGGCACTCTCAGATGATCACAATCAAGAATAAGAGGCTGATATATAATGTGAAATCCATAGCACTGCAAAAAATTCTTGAGCTGCCCTATCATGCTACCCCTCTCCTCTCTGCTTTGGGGATCCTCGACTTATTACACGAAAGGCTAAACCGATGGGAGCATGAAAACCCTCAAGAAAAATTTAACCCTATTGCACATGAAGAAATGGTAGAATCAAATGTACAACAACAAGAAGAGGGAGGAGAGAAAAGAAGCCAACCCCAAAAGGGTGAGAAGAAGGAATGAGGCAACATCCCAACTGCATGAGCCTTTAGTGAATGCATATGATATGTCATCCATCCATGCATAGCTTGAAGGCATCCAGAAGACACAGCAAGACAAGAAACTCATCCAGTAGTAATATGGTAGGACCAACAACTAATGCATCAACATGTCAACCACTTGTACCATTACCATCATGTGCAGGCACAGAGAAACCCCGAATGGGCTGAAGACTTTTGGGGTGGCATTTCTGGATATCAGGAGACCTACCCTCCCCCTCAAGATGCACATTGGGGCCATTATTACCCATTCCCTCCATCCTGTCTAGGACCTCCACCTCCTCAGCATCACCATCCAGATCATCCTGGTAAGCCACAGTAGGAAAATCTTCCCTTTGATTTGCAACACTAGTCGTGATCTTCACCCTACTATCCATAAACTTGAGTTTCATGTTGAGGACAAAATGATTCATAAGTTTGGGGTGGTACGGTGGTATGCACCACCCTATCTTAATCTCTTATTTTGCTTACACTTGTTTCACTTGATTTTGGAATTGCTTTATTTTACTCTTGTTAGTGTAGATTTCTTCTTGTTAGCATTCATGCATACATGTAGTTCAATTTCATGCATTTTAGCGTAATTTTTCAAAAAAAAATCTCTTTTTGCTCCTCCATGTCATGCATTGCATTCTCATGTAGATTTTGGTAATTTTTGTGTGTTTTTAATTAGGATTTGTTGTTTTATGCTTTAAATTTCCTAGATGTAGGTTTGGATGTGATTGATTGCAAATTGGCACCATTTTGGCCAATTTTGCCCAAACTTGGATGTTCTTGCCTAAAAGCATGATCTAACTTAATCTCTAATTTTTGAACTGAAAATGTTGTTCTTTAACAAATGCATGGCCACATTTTTAGAGTTTATTGCTATATGGTCTTGATTATTGACTTTTTACATGTGTATCACCTCTCTCAAGTTTGTGACTGTCTTGGTTGAATTGTGAATGGAGCAATCTATGAACGCTTATAGCCTATGGAATCACATGAAATAAATGTGAATCTCATGTTTTTTAATCATGTGGTGTGATATCATTTGATGAGGTGTTTGATTAGTTTTCATGAAGGAGATTTTATGTTGAGGACTACACTAATGACCCCTTTTTGACCCGACTCTTCTTTCACCATCTTCATACCTCGCTGTCTCATGAAAGGATGCCTTAGAGCACATATTTAGCCTTGGCCACCTCCAAAAGTTTGGGGTGGTCATATCTACATCCCTCCAATTCACCCTATCCACCATATGCCCTACCTACACTAGGGGCAAAAAGAAAAGAAAAGAATAAAAGAGAAAAGCAAAAAGAAAATAAAAGATGCTCCTATTTAAGAGCATCTAAACAAAGAAAAGATGAGAGTACAAAAGCACTCAAATATATTACCGCAATCATTTCCTCCTTTTCCATACCCATTGAGCTAGAAAACATCAAATCAATCTCACTTTACCCTTTCTACAGCCATGTGGGTCATTTGGTGTGGTTTGAGACATAAGATTGAATGCATGAAAGTGGAACAACACTCCTAGTCATCATTGATTAACGCCAACATGAAACGGTTTAACCGAAATTGCATGAAGGAAACATGGAAAGCTTGTGTATTCTATTCTCCATATTTGAAGTTTGCATGATCAATGATCTTTTCATGATTGGTTTGTGAAAGAGGAGAGGAGAGAGGTGTAACACATGAACTTAGTCACTTATAAGACCATTTAGTCAATAATATTATGTTGCAATGAATTTTATCATTATTGTTTAATTGAAAGAAATTGAGGAGAGAGATTAAGTTAGATCATACTTGAGAACAAGTATGTTTTAAGTTTGGGGTGGTAATGCATCCCTATTTTAGGGCTTCATCATGTGCCTTTTTGCATGATAATCACATCTAAACATTTTAGATTAAAATTTATTCCCCTCAATATGATCTTTTATGATAAATTCACTTATGCCTCCTTTTGTGTGTATTTTAGGGCACTTATGCATGTGTTGCTGCATGGGAGAGAGATGAAGAACATCTATGGGGTCTTACACCAATAGTGGACCTATCTCTTCCCCGAGCTTTCCTTGGATGCACAAGAGCAATTCAAAGCAAAAGGAAGCTAGATGAAGAAGATGAAGTAGAGATCAACACCAAAAAGCCCCAAAATGGTGGTGGTATATTACCACGGTCGTGGGAATTATGCTCCAAAAGTCACAGGAAATGTGCTCAATTTACACATGAATGACCATGGCCGTGGTCCTCACAACGGTCATGGTCACCAAAGACCCCACGACTGTGGCCCCTAGAACGGTCATGGCCAGCACCTTACTCCTCTCCTGTGGTCATCACCGAGCCCGTGGTGTTTTATGCACAAAGATCCCCAAAATTAATAGGGAGTTGGTCGATTTTACATGTGAATGACCACCGTCATGGCCATCATCACGGTCGCGGCCCTTAAAGAACACCACACCCGTGGTGATCCCAACTCCCATGGTGATATGAAGACACAACGACCTCAAAGTTGCCTCGCCCGTGGCCTCCTCCAACACGGCCGTGGTACCCTCTACCCACCACCATTGTGCCACCCCGCCACGACCGTGGCCACCATATACACTTATCACTTCCAGCTCCATTCATCACCTCATTCGTTCTACCACCCATGACTATGCCATGAAACCCCCACCACGGCCGTGGTGACCACCTAAACCTACCCATTTTCACCACTAATTTTCCACTTTGCCCCTACTTACCCTAGTGCTTCCCCAACACCTATATATACAAAGGTGGCGGCCACAACAAGAAGGTTAGATCCCCTTGTCTACCATTACTCCTCTCCACCCACACTTGAGCATTAATTGCACTCCCCTTGCATTTATGCTCTCCATCTACCATTTCCACTTCATTTCTACCATAGAAACCTAGTTTTCAAGGTTTTCTACCATAATCCTCTTCATTTTCATGCCCATCATCCACCTTGGAGGAGGGAGGTCACCCTACAAAAGCTAGGAGGTGAAGAAGGAGGATCTACTTCGAGCTCCATGGAGTCATATCCCCTTCTCCCCATTTCTTTTATATTTTCTTTGAGCATGTCAAGCTAAGCCCCTAGTGGTGGGTTGTTTGGGGTTAAAATGTGACTTTGATACCATGTTGGGGAAAATAACTTGTAATGAACATGATTTCATTCTATGATGATTGCCTCCTTCTTCTATCTCATTTCCCATTATCTTGCATGTGTTTGTGCTTTTAAACATAAATTGCTTATTTTGTGATGCTTGATGACACTTAGCTTCTAGGGGAAATTAGAATGTATGTGGTAATCTTAGGAATGGATCCTAGGTCCAATTAGTGGATCCCTAGCTAGCCCCCTTTGTTCTTACACACATCTCCCTTCTTTTACAAATGAGTGTGAGATCCAAGTAGCAAGTGTAAGTGTGATTAGTGCAATTTCCTAGAGGTTCCTAAAGGCTAGATGGCAAGTAACATGAGGTGAAAAACCCTCATCTCTACTCTGATTCCTACCCTTGGCTCTCAATTTCCCTGATACCACTTACCCTAGAAACCTAAACTTGCCAAGTCCTACTAGAATTACACCTAACCCTAGTTCTCAAACTAGTAGTATAGTGTACATTCTAACAGCATTTGCCTTGTTATTTGGTTTGGTAATCTAGATTGAATTGTGAGATTTGCATGCTTTGTTGACACCCCCCAACTAATATCAAATCACATTCCCAAAAGGTCCACCTATCCAATCATATTTCTTAAAACCTAACTTGTCATCTTAGCTTGCTAATGCTAGTTTATCTTAATTGCCTTTATTGCCTATAGTCAATTGCTTAGTCTTGTTAATTAGGGTTAACCTAGATTCTTGCTTGCTCTAGTTCTTAGCTCAGTTCTTAGTTGCTAATTGCCTTGCTAGATTAGTGTAGATCATTTTGCTCTTGTTTAGTTGATTACTTAATCTAGTTTCTTAGACTTAACTTTCTTAGGGTAATCTAGGGTTTTTGGTAATCTAGATTTCATATCACCTTTACTTGCCTTCTTGCTTAGTGTAATCAAACCAAACCCAACTTAAAACCCTTCAACCTTAATCTCCTCTTTAGAAATGTAACCAACACAAACCTAGCTCTAGCTCCCCCTCTTTCCCAGTGGATCGACCCCCATTGCTTGCCTCTCATCTATACTATAACATGACCCTGTGCCCTTGAGGGAGCATATTTTAGTGTTGTGAGTGAACCTTGTTTAGGGACTTATAAATTTGAAAGATCACACATGCGTGGAATATCACACTAGTGGGATAGTGCTTGGGGTGGCCATGAAATTGATAACTTTGGTGTTCTGATGATCGAGGCTATAACTTGAAGAGAGAGAGGTGTGGCGGCTGGAGGCTGGTAGGACCAAAGCTTGCCACCACAATAGATGACTCAAAACCTTGTCAGTAAAATTCTAAAAGCAAGAAAACTAGGGTAGAGGGTTCCTAGAATCAAGTGTCAACCTAATGATTAGGTTACAAGGAAGTGGATTAGATTAGTCATGGGCCCATCGATGTAGTCAGCTGTAGGTCTTTTAGATGGTAACATCACTAAGTGGAGTCGAGGAGGGAAGCAACAAACCAAAGAATTTGCTAATGGTTGTAGGTTTATATGGGAGGAATAGCAAGAAGATTATGGAGGGAAGGAGGTTCGATCAAGTATTGTTCATGATGATGAACCAGGGGGTGAGGTAAATATGGATGCTTCTAGATGCCACAAGATCCCTTATCGGCCAAAGAATAAAAAGGTAGTAGTAACTCTGTCTAATTTGGTTTCTGGAATGAGAGAAGATTAGCGGTGACCCTGTGGTGTTCGTATGAGTGTGAAAAGAAGGGAGGCAACAAGGTAAGTAGGTACTCAATTCAGAGACGCACTCAGTGGGGATGAAGCTCATCATTGGTATTGCTCCTAGTGTCCTCGGTTGCATCTATACCATTAGATGGTGGCGTCAACAACTGAGAGGAGGAGTGAGCAGTGTGTAGGGTTTATCGTGGCTACATGATGAAGATATAGAAGGAGGGATGGAGGAAATAAAAATATGAGTGTGAGTAGGAGAAGAAGAGAGAAGAGAAGATGGCTAAAGATCATCTTGGGAGCGTCTCTATGCACAGGAGTAGAGGAAGTATTTCAGGAGTTTGGGCTGCTAATGAAGGAGATGTCTCGCTATCCTGAGATTGAGTCAAATAGATTTGGATCCATTAGATCGTGGGAAATAGCATCATGTGACCACTAACCCTTGTGACAAAGTGAGTCATTGGAAACTTAGGAAAAAGGGGCATAAAATTAGAATAATTCCCATAAAAGCGTTCAAACGTATACCCTATCTTATAATTTGCAATTAGTAGTGTATTTTAAATCCAATTAAGCCCAAAATTGGTATGTTAGCTAACTATGGTGTGATGAATATGAATTTGGGCTTAGATTTTTGTTTGTTGAGATTGTTTGTTTTGTATTTCCCCCTTTATACACTAATGTTTTAATTAGGGTTTTATGCTTACCCTAATGGTCTTTTGAGTTCATTCCAATTGTCTAACTCTAAGATCATAGGGTCATACTAGGTTATTCTACTATAACTGAGACCATAATTCAATTATTAGGGTTATCACATCATAGTATTTCATGTCCATGGATACGCATGAGCCAATTAGGGTTAAAAGATCCCAAAAAAGGTCTAATCTATTCTAAAATAGGAAAATATGGATACGACAAGGAGTCTAATTGAAAAAAGTCAAGAAAGGGAAAATGTGGATTGAATAACAACTTAGCCAAAAAGGACCTAGATGAAAGGATGATTAAAGCACATGCCTGGAATTGAGTATGCTACCTAAAGTTTCTAAGATTTGAGGAGTTGAGTAGAGAGAGATAGGTTAGGGGTTTTATAAATAATTGTTGCATGTGCTCTTTCCTTATACGTCATGCGATATAAGATGATACAAGAGCCATCCGTCTCAAATTCAAGGGCCCATGGACATGTGAAACATTGTGAGGGGTGGGCCTTTGATCCATCAATGTTATGGGAAATTATGTAGTTAGTTTAATTAATTTTTGGTTTTCATCAATAAATAAAAGGCTAGAATTTATAGATTTGTTTTTCCAATAGGAGTGTTCTTTTTCTGTGAAATTTTGAGAAGAACTCCTTATTACTCTCCCTCCATTATACAAAAATATGGGACTTAATTAGATTGTTCTCATGCCCAATACTTTCCCCCAAGTTA
The DNA here is from genome assembly GCA_963693085.1 of Alisma plantago-aquatica. Lineage (NCBI taxonomy): Eukaryota > Viridiplantae > Streptophyta > Magnoliopsida > Alismatales > Alismataceae > Alisma > Alisma plantago-aquatica. Next base: position 1,098,004,744 of record OY856411.1, read on the forward strand.
TCGTTAATTAATGTAATAAAAGGATATTTAGATTATTAACAACCTCAATTTTTACATGTCTATATGTCTTTATGAGTCAATAACTTGACTAAAAGAACTTACATTAACTGGTACTTATAACAAAGGATTGCTTATTTCATGAAACTTTCTTCTAGGACTTAATTGAAAAAAATATCTTTTGAGATATTAAATTAAAGCTTCTTTATATAATATAGCCTTTTTGGTTGCAAAAATAATATAAACTAAGTAAAAATGCATGTCCTTACATCATTTCATCCTTGTATAAATTGTGTCCCTAAAATTTTTCTCAGCTAGTAAAGAGGTGTGTATGTTATTTCGATGCCTGACTGCAACTTATATGTGTCTTTATCCTCATTGTGGTGTTTCCATATAGCCTTAACCATCTCAACATTTTTATTTATGAGCTCCTTCATCTCATATTCGTGATCCTCACAAGTGCCTCTAGCTAGGGCAAGCTACCCTAGAGCTCTAAGATTCAATGTTCAATATGTGGGTAGGATCTTTTACACAATGCTTTTAGTTACACACATGGAACACATCATGCATGAAGTTGTATTGAGGTGGTAGGGCTAGATATACATTATCTTGCCATTCCAGTTCAAGATCTCAAATGGGACCACACAATGAGGACTTAGCTTCTCACAATTTTTATCTATGGAGCAAAGGGGCCAGATTTTAAAGAACATCTTATCTCCCATGGAGAAGTGTAAAGCAATCATGACACTATAACTCCACAAGATCGAGATTACTCAAAATGAACCTCAACCAAAATTTAAACGCTTTCATTACCAAATACTTATAACATTGTAAAATAGAACCAAAAATTTTGAAACATCAACATAGAAATATGAATAGGGCTCTTGCAATATATAAAATATCTTGCACTTACATATACATTAAATTGATCTTGGTGACCTTTGTTGCATTTGTTTTTAAAAGTAATAAGAGAATATGCTTAGACAGATAACTTAATAACTCGTATAATTGGTATTGCATTTACTGCATGTAAAAATTCAAGTTGGGTAGTATCTTTTTATAAAATTCTCCATTCAGGACATGAGTATAAGGATGACTCTAACATTATCTAACTCAAGCATGAAAATATCACCTATTTCTTGGTGATGATAAGTAGCATACAACACCAGGTGACACACGAACATCACCTACCTCTAGGTGACTATCATCATCTATAAGACTAGTACTCACCATATCTACTAGGGAAGCTTGGCTGGTCATCTAAAAGGATGCATAAAACTACAAGATGAGACTCCAAGTCCTAGCGATATGATACAACAGCTAAGATAATTTATTACTTACAATAACATTTCAAGTATTCAATAGGGAAAGAAACATTCAAATTACTAAACAAATAGTATATCAAACATAACTTTACCATGAGTATACCTATCTGAATATGGGTACATCTACATAAGGAGTAACTTATATCTCATATAGAAAGAGATGATACATCATTAGAACATACATGATATTTGCAAAATAAACCTAAAGTCATATGGTACGTGGCTGAATTATACTTTTTGTTATGACCTAGGAAGTTTGAGGTGTACCACTCAAACTACCAACTAGCCACTGTGAACCTCTCTAACCATCTATATAAGATCTAATTATATCCTGACTGCATTAGATCTCTCCACTCATCCTCGGGTCAAAGCAAGGGTACAAAAGGTAGAGTGTTGAAATGTAGAATCTACAGTGGACATTACTTAAAAGCATATCCACTTATCACAGGTCCATCCTAGGTACACAGACCACCACATCAAACACTAGGTATTCAAACCCATCTAGTTTGAGGTACAACTACAACTGTTCTCTCACATATCATATATCATTAGATCACCGATCATCAACTAATTCCCAACAAGATATAAGTACCTCAGGGTATATAAGTGCAATCGTCCCCATATATTCAATAAGGTATGGCTCTGAGTATCTTATATCCATTTTGATACTTCTATAAGATTTATTTGTTTCATTGTTTCCCCTAATGACCAAGGGAAGAGTTATAGCCTTATGGAACTACATGTATAGGGTTACACTTGATTAATTAGGTCAATTATTTGTTTTATGACTGCATCAATCAAGTTACATACAATCATCAATAGAATCATCATAAGATTAAGCAAGCCTTGCAATTTTAAAAGATATAAAATGTATCATTATACAATTCCAATCTACCCAAATATGGCGGTGCATAATAATGCCTTTTGGTTGTACTAAAATCATGCATGAAAGATCATACATAGGTCCAATCTTCTCAAGAATGTCATATTAAGTGATCAACTTTAAGTTAACGTATAAACATCAAGATTTTGAAAACTACTCATTTACCATGAGCAATATCAAGACAATTCCTAACAAGTTAAAAGTGACATGATAATTTCATGAGCAAGTTATATTGAAGGTTCCTCTATGAATAGATACACCATTTCTTCATAGTAGTTTTATCCCCACAAATTTTTCCAGCATACCAGCTAGTAAAAACTTAATAACATTGTAGTAAGGTTCTCTAACATTGAGGGATATCATATACTTTGTATTCCATAGCATAGGGTGTAACAACATCATAAAGGTACCAATATTGAGATCATTTACCAACATAGATCGAATCTAAGTACAAGAATATCAACTAAACATACTTTATCACCAAGGAAAGATATTCAAGAGACATAAAGATTCCATCCTTTAGCATGTTATAGGGATTAAAAGAATGATTAAGGTTTGCATGTAATGAGTAGGTACTAAATACATCATGTGATATATCACTTCCGTACCCATAGTAGAAATGAATTCACACATCTATGAAGATGGAAAGCCTTGAGATTCACTCTTTAAGCTTCAACAAGCTTCAAACCTCAAGAAAGCCACAATATTTCCAAAGATCTAAGATTTCCTCTTTCAAAGATAACAACTATAACTCCACAACCTTAGACCAGATAGGGAACATAAGGGAACATGGTTTAAGACTGCTAAGTTCAAAATCCTAGAGGAAGATTTCTAATGACAAGGCTCAAGAAAGGATACGATGAAGAGTCATCAAGATGACAGGATGAAAAGGAGTTGCACTTACATGGATCTATATCTAGAGAATGTTAGAAGAGACACATGTCTTCACAGAATAAGAGGATAAGAGCATAATAAAACAATCAAAGTTATCGATCCATCATTCTTCACACCTATGACATCATCAATAAAAAACACTAGCAGAGGATGACTCTAATATTCTAGCAGGAGAAGATAGCAAAAGCTTCATCGGTCCCTACCATCAATTTTTGCACAAATATCTTCATCAATACACATGCACAATAGATACATTAGTTGACGTCAGCCATGCTCTTCATCGATCAAGAGATGATAGATCTTTCATTGGTCAATGAAGATAGTGAGTCCATTGGTATCTGTCATCTGAGGGTGGCACTATGACTTTAGTTGCTTGCATTTTGGTGAGAAGTCAGAATCAATCTATTATTAAGATTTGTTTATGAATATCTAGGATAGGTCATTGTTTGATGATAGGTAGATCTTCATCCATCTCTATGATTCATGCTTTTTTTCATTTTGTAGGATATTTTATGAATGTATTTTCTAGAAAAATATCTTTATTTGCATGTTTCATGTACCATATGTTAAAAAGCATGTGAACTTCTTATGCATATATAGGTTAAATAGTATACTACAGTATGAGAGTGAGTAGTACGAGCTACAATTGCCTAATCTAAAGAAGCAATGAAAATATATATTTTTGGTAACCCGAGCTTGTATATTGCTTTTTTTTGGTGTTTTATGGAATGTACAAATAAGTAAGAGTACTATCAAGAGGACAGAACCTCAAGAGTACTTGTCGAGAAACAAAAGAAAGAAGAAAACTATACAAAAAGCTAGCTAGTCTTCAAAAGACCTTTGATGTCATAGCCAACCATCGAAGCTCGGTTAATCAGTTAAGAGCTTGATATCAGCCTTAATACATCCCCAAAGCTTAAACGAATTGATTTCTTTGTTATCATACCCTCTAGAGTGCCTTTCTCTGAACAACTAGAAGAGAATACATATACAAGTGATGTATTTCTTCTTCATTTTGTAAGCAAAAAGATCTTCAACAATAGAAGGCATGTTGAATGAAAAGTAGATTTGAGCAAAAGACCAAATATGAGTAGAATAATCACAAGAGAAATTAAGATGGTCAATATCTTTTTCATTGTTCCTACAAAGAAAGAAAATTGAGGCCAAATTGATGCCCAGGTGTTTGATATAGCTGGAACTGAGAAGTTTGCCATGACAAACTTTCCATGCATGCAGTTGATATCTTCTGGGACCCTTAAAACTCCACAACCAACTGAAAACTGGAATGTTAAGGGATTTGTATCTAATCATTTCCCAAATATCTCTGCACTTTAAGTCAGATTTATCAAAAATAATAATTTGATCTCTATCACCATTCTACTTAGGGATTCCTTTTAGAACAGAACTTAACGAATCATGTAATCTTAAACTACCAATATTCCAATTATTGGAACTCACTAGGATACTAAGGGAAGCATTAGCAACATAGTCTTGTTGAATAAACTTTTCCTTCCAAGAACTTTAGTAATAAACTTGCATCCAGGCAACCAAGGGTCATTCCACAAAGAGATAATAGAATTGTTGCCAATCACAAACTTGATATTCTACCTCAAGAAATGTCTTTCATTTGGAATTCTTTTGAAATGCTAGGAATGATAATCACTCTCAAGAACTAACCAAAATCTTATGGACTTCATTTTTCTGATCTTAAAATACCATTAATTTTTGTTCTTTATTTTCATATGATAGTTTAAATGATTCCACCAATTTTTCCTTAGGTCTAGCTGATCAATTTTACTTAGTAGTAGCCTTTAATAGTCCCAATTCCCTGATATAAAAAAATCAAGCCTCTTTAGGTCCCTTAGTACTTGACAATACGCTTGTGTATTAACATTTTTGGCATTGTTTCTAGGGAATTGATAGTGCTTACAATGTGTGTTCTAGAACGGGCCACTCTAGGAAATTTTCATTTATTTTCAACTTATTCTTTTATCAGAAACCATTGCTAAAATATGGCTATTGCTCAATAACTAGTTTATGCATTCTTACATTGAGTTTTCTATGTTTTAGGACTAGTTTATGGTCTGAACTCAGACCATTGACTACAGAGACCCGACTCCTTGTCTTGCAGATCAAGAAAATATTTTGCAATAAGATAAGGAATATGTTTGTTTGGTTTTAGAGAAGGGGGTGTTGCGAATAACAAAAATGCTTATTCTCATTCTACCCAAGCTGTTGGATCCACAAATATATGAAATGTGGTTAATAAAATACATAAGAAGGGATAAGGTGATTCCTTTGTGCATAGTACTTGTCCAACAAATAGACGTATCCTATGTTGGTGAAGAACTCAATGTTCTAGATCTAGATCAGGATTGGACACCACCAAAACTTGCTAGATCTCCAATATATTTGGATTGTCCACCAAGCAACAACTAGTTGTGATCTTGTAGAGTGTGTTCTCCAAAAGTCTCCACATGTGTGCCTTAGCCTCTACTTCATCCATTTGGATGAGGAAGAATGTTGTGCACTGCCTTGGCCATCAAGTTGAAGAAGAATAAGAATTATCCAGGTGCTAGTCATATCAGAATTCCCTTTCTTATCCTATCTTAGACAGAAGTCTGTAGGGTGACTTCCTCTCTAAAAAATATGGTTTACCTGCCAACTTGTCTCACAAGATGTCTCAAAAGTTGTGTCTCACTCTTTGGGACATTCCTCCTTTATATAGGAGAGTCATGGCTTGGAAAAACTTAGTTCAAATCATTTCTTAATAGTAGTCTTAAAATAGTTTCTTATTGGGAACTCAGACTAGATTTGTGATTGACCGATCACATTTCATGATCACCCAATCATAGCCCCTAATTATGTTTAACATTAAATGTTTTTTACATTTCTATTAGGAAAGGGATTGGAATAAGGTTTTTCCAAGCCTTTGACTCTCCTATATAAAGGTGGCACATCTCAAAGGGTGAGACACAACTTTTGAGACATCTTATGAGACAAGTTGTTTGTCAAACTTCTCAATCAGATAATGTCATTTGGAAATTACAATAGTCCAGGTCTAGATCTGGCTTGCGTTCCAATTTCAGACTTTCCATGTAACATTGTGGTCTACCAACTAGGTGGCCTAATCAGTCAGTCACATATGTGTCGTAGAAACCCTAATTGATTAATTGACAATCATTTGATCTATGACCCAGTTTATATGATCAGTCGATTAGACATTCTGGTTACCCGATCACATGGTAAGTCGATATGTTTATGATTTAGAACCATCTTAATTGTATGTTTGATTGGAACTTCAATTCCCTTATACATCCTTATGTATGTGACTCGGTAGGTTCCTAATCATGTTGGCAGTGATGTTCAAAACAACACAAGAAAAGATTAGTGTCTATCTATATATTGTTTCCACACAAGTAATAGGAATGAGGTGGAGAACAACTACAATCTATAAAGTTATCAATGTTGTTGTGACCATATAATCCCTTTTTCACAGATATCTTGACTGAAACTAAGGCATGCAATGCCATCGTCTTAACATTCAATCTTGTTCCTTGAACTAGATTAGACTATTTGAGATAATTTCAATTGAATATCGTACATTGACTCACATGAGTATGGTCATGCATTTCATAGTCTCGCTTATCAAGTGGTCAGAGATATTACTCTAAAGGAGGGACAAATTTCATCTAAATCACTCACAATGTTCCCTACGTGTCACACTGTACCCAATCACCACCTTTTTGGAAACTCATTTTTCAGATCATGTTGGTTGTCAATGCACATAGAACAACATGTGTTACTATAGTGACTTGGGTTTGAGGATCATAGTCACCATTGTCACATTATGATATGACTTTGACTTGTCATTACATGACTTCCATGTGTCAATCTCAAAGTGGGTCTATCCAGTACAACTTTTTCTCTAATAATTACCCATACATATGAGTTGATGTCATATATCATGACTAAAGATACATAGTCATTGCTCCCATACATGCTAGTCTTATGTATTATTGTTTTCCTATACTCTCCACAATCATAACCGACTAGGGAGATAACCAGAATGAATACTCTTATCATACATATGATCTTAGGTTTAGGTCCTTCATGTAAACCATATGTCATCGAGTAAAATGTCAATATGACATTATTAAGATTATTCATTATCTCAATAGTGAAAGAAATATAATAAGTGGAATTGAAATTTATTAATAATCAAATCAAGTACAAAATATTTGTTTTACGATCATCACATGATGGATCTTGGGGCATATAACCAACCTATATAGCTTCATATGAGTGGCTAATTCTGAGTACACCACCAACAACATTAAAAGTTACACTGGAAGACAAAGAGGAGTCTGTCATCATCCTAGAAGATCCTGAGGTTGAAGAAGAGGTGGAAGACATGTCTAACCAAGGGGAAGATGATGAGGATGTGGCATTTCAGTTGATGAGAATATTGTCTAAGAGAAAATAAATGTATATTGATCAACATCTATATTGGGTTCTATCAGGCAATAAGTAGTTAATGTGGGAAGCTACAAAATAGATCTAGGTTTGGTTACCTTAGTTAAATTAGAAGCATTCCTTTGTGATCTTATCACAGAGAATCCAATGCAACACATCAATAATTTTTTTTGAGATCTTTCACATGTTGAAGATTGACAAGATACCTACCTTTGTGGTTTATTTGAAGTTATTCCCTTACTCATTGATGGACAAAAGAGAATGCATGGCTTCTCAGCCACCCATCAAAATCTATAGGCTCTTGGGTTGAAATGATCGATGTGTTTTTTTAAGTACTTCCCTCCTCAAAATATTAATGAATTGGTAGGAAAAATTGATAGATTTAAGTAGCATGTAGATGAATCATTGAGAGGCTTGGGATTTCTATCTGAATATGTTGTGGAGGGTATCGTTTCATGAGATTGATTAGTATAGTTAGAAAAAGACTTTCTACTATGAATTGCAAAAGGGAACGAAAACCTCATTGGGTAGTGCAACTATAGGATTCTTTCTGAACAATAAGGCATCACGAGATACTGAAGAACATGGCTATGAATAAATCCTAGGGTGATACATGGGAACCATCCGCAACAACCAAGAGTTCCATGGAATTACATGCAGTCAAGGATCTTAGGACATATATGGCTCAATTGACAAAGCAGTCAGAAACGGAGACTATCACCTCATCCGAAGGTGAGAATAAGTATGTATGTACATGCAATATCCCATAATTGAATATATGAGTACTCATGGTGAAACAACCCAAAATTCTCATGAAAGGACCCCAAAAAATTTATCATGACCCTTAGCATATACAACAATTGTGACAACCTAAATTTCTCTCTCTTCAAATATATAGCCTATATCTCTACCTTTCTCAATTTATATTCTTGGTGTTCAATTTCATTCTTTAAAGGCTTTTGATGCTAAATCGTAATTGCATTTCTTTTATGTTCCAAGATGTGACATTAATATCAATGTCAACCTAAGATCCATGCTTTAATGTACCACCATCTTGAAATTAAAATTGAACCTCATCCCTTCATTTTGTTCAATCTCTAATGTATATCACGGTGTAAAGGGTTTCATTACAAATCTAACATTGCAAAAATAGTCTCAATCGAACCTCCATAGCCCAAGATATGACCATATGAACTTTCCTTGATTTTTCTTTGATTTAAGCCCCATGTCATGACTTTTGCTTCATTTTGGCATGCCCCTCTTGGGTCAAATCCATGAGGTGTGGCCCAGCCTCTTCCCCAACCCACATTAACTTGTCATGTTAGAAATCCTCCCCCCTTTATTTTGTCCAATCACGAGCCTCTGAACCCTTAGACATGGAATCATCCCCCAATCTGATGATTGTGGTGTCTTCTTCTACCTATGTACATCCTTGTGCTTGTAAAAGGAGGAGCAAATTCACCACCCCATTTGGCACCACTTTTTACACTTTTGAGGGTTGCTAACTTCCTATTTCACCCCCCCTCTTTATTTTCCAACCCTTTTCTTTCATTTTATTACCCTAGGGAACCTCCGCTATCTTCTCCTTCTTTGGAAGCACCATCACGGCCCTATCGCCCTTCCTCCTTGGGGTCTCTTCCCATTGGACCATAGGAAACTCCAAATAGCATTGCTAGATTTTCAAGCCCTAGGAGAGGTGGGGAAGGACCCTCTAAGGCTCCTCCACATTCTTCATCACCCTTTTGCAGATCTTTTTGGAGCTCCCACCACACAGTAGTCATTACAGTCACAAAGACGTGCAGGGTCACTTGGGTGTAAAGTGGACACACAAGGGAGATGGGCAATGGGTGGGCCTGTGCCAGTGCTTGGAGCCCCATGTAATGAGACTAGCCTAGTCGAGTTTGGATTCTCATGGGTGTGTGCATTCCGATCCATCCAAATTGGGACTGATGGCATAAATCATCATATAAATAAAATGGTAACATCCTCCTATTGCTCTAAAGTTCTCAATGCAAATCTTGTATATATCTCCTAGATCCTTTGTTTAAGGAAGATGAATCATTATATAAAATTGATGAAATTAAAAATAAATACATAATGGACTAGGTTACATACTCTAACTTCATCATTTTTCCTTATTTTCCTAAAAGTTGTTAACTTTAGACATGTTGAACACATTTAATAAATATTCATGATAAATCATCAATCTTTAGTGTTCATCTACCCTCATAATCCTCATATAAGTAGCTATTGATGAACTTTAAAAATTCAACATTTACCTCATTTGTTATACCCTACTATGATCATTGACTCAAATGTTACTTGAAATGCACTTTTGTAATAATATGCTTATCTTGATACTCTGATATGATCAATAATGACCCAAATATTTATGTTTGTCCCAAAACAATGACTTTTAGCTATATTGGGGCTTAAGAATTGCTTTGGCCATGCTTGTGCACTATTTTTGCACTATTAATCAACTTTGGAACTCAATTGACCAATACCCTAATAATGGACCGAACCAGGAATATGTTGAATGTTGCTTAATGATGGGTTATGATATTAATCGGGTGGTCATGTGTGATCTAGATAGTCAAGGATAGGTTAAGAACCTCTGAACTCAAGTATATGGGCATTAACAATTATATGATTATGGTTTTCATGCTTGAATCTTGATATGTATGTATGATTTTATACTTGCAAATATTACCATGTTGTTGGTTCTATAATATTCCATGTTTATTCTCGTTGATTTTACAAATTTAACACATAATATAAATCTCCTTTATATAAACTTCAAAATAGGGCTTACCCAAATACTTTGTCCATTGGAGGTCCATCACATAGAAACATGGTTAGCTAAGGACTTTGAGCCTTAAGCATCCTCATAGACCCCTTCTGATAGAAAGTTGGTCAAATGCATTATGATATATGATTTGATTGGTGTGATGGAGTAAAACTACTAAAATTTGCTAAGTAATTAACTTTTCTACTCTTGTTTTTTTACTTCTAGAAATCTTTTCAAAATATTAGAACCTTAGATATATAACTTTTTAGCCTTGTACTCATCACCTTATGTGTTGATATGCTTGTTTTTCATATGTTTCAGGTTTAGGTATGACCTGGAAATTGGTGGTTTGTCAGCAAGTGTTTAGGTTGCACCTTTTCTAAGATCCTAGTTTATTGTACATGATTATACTTGTATATGTTTCTCTTAAACATGTAATTGGAATTATGTAATATATGATGTTGTATAATAATACTTGTTGAGTGTTGATAATATTTGGTTTTTGATATCACCGTTCTAGGTACAAATGCTCAGGTCTTTCTCCATTGGCTTTATAGTCATTTGGATTCTAGATTTGGTTAATAAATGGTTCTATGATAACACCACCACCCCTGACAACCAAAATGTTCCACAACAACATCAACAAGAAAGGATTCCAAGTGTGCTTGATAGGTTAGAGGATTTGATTGGAAAATCTATGAATACAAACGGGTCATATTTTGACCAAGCTCACAGGGAATGCTAGAGTCAAGGGGCACAAATAAGAAGATTGGAAACTCATATTTCTCAATTGGAGGCATATGTAGTAGGATTGAAGAAGTCAACTTGGCAAGGGTTCCTAGGAAATAGTGACATCACACCAAATAATCAACATGCTAAGGCAATAACATTGCAGAGTGGGAAGGTGATAGAAAAGGAACAAGTAGTAGGGGCTAATAATAAAAGGTAGATAGAGTCGACTAAAAACACTCATAAGGAAGTTGTTGAAAATGAAACATTTGTTTTGGTTTAGATACCTGATGCAACAATAGACGAAGATAATATTGAGTCTAGTTAGGGGGGATAAAAATCCCCTAAGAAGGGCTATATTCCAACATGACTTAGGAAAATTATTATGCATGTACATTTTACAAATAGCCTTAAGAAGACTAAGCAAGATAAAAAATTTAAGAAGTTTTTGACATCTTTTGCAAGCTTCATGTGAATCTACCTTTAGTAGATCCTCTTGAACAGATTCCCTCTTATGGTAAAATTGTGAAGGACATAATTACTAAGAAGAGGAGGATAACTATTTTGATGATGTATTTCTATATGAGGAGGTGGAGTATGCTGATTCAAAGGAAGTTATCTAAGAAAAGACAAGATCCAGGGTGATTTAATATACCATGCTCAATAGGTAGTTTCCATTTAAGGATTCACTATGCGACTTAAGAGCAAGCATTTATTTGATGCCACTTAAGACATTCAAGAAGTTGGGATTGGCACATAGTAGGAAGATCAATATGACAATTCCATTGGTTGGCAAGTTATTCATGTAAACCTATTGTATTTGTGAAGACGTATTGCTTAAGGGGGATAGGTTTATCTTCCCAATATATTTTGTAGTCATGGACATGAAAGAAGAATACAGGTCAGATCTAGGGTTAGGAAGACCATCCCAAGTTAAATTGGATGCGACATTAGAGATGGGAAGAGGAAGGATGACTCTTGGGATTATAGATGACATGATCGAGTTCAAACTACCAAAGCAGCCAAATAATGCAACAAAATTGGGTAGTGCAACTGCATGCCTCATTGTGCAAAAAAATGATGTAGATGTTTCCTTGGTTTTCAAGATACCCTTTTCATATGTGGTGAACATAATGCATCAGGTTGATGATGATTGTCTCTAGGTAGAAGACATGGAACAAGTGTACATAATCTCTCTCACAAAAACTATAAGATGTCTAGAAGAGCCAGAAGATTTTATTATGCCTACCCATGCTTATTAAGGAGCTATGGTAGCATTGTAGATTTTTCATGCCCTCCCATTGAATGCATATTTGAGGAATATCATAGAGGTCACTATTCATGATGTGCTTATGAATTAATGTGCCTTAATTTTAAAAGCATTACCAATTTCTATAGAAAGCAAATTGAGGACTTGGGTCCACACCACCCCCATTGGTGTCATCACTCAACTGCCCTCCTAATTTGAAGCTCAAGCCATTGTCAACACATATGAAATACACTTTCTTTTTGGAAGATAGAAGCTTCTAGTGATTAACTCTTCTTTATTGAGCATCTTAGAGGAGGAGGAGCTGATATCGATGCTTAAAAACCATCGGGCAGCATTTGGGTGGCCAATAGTAGATATTAAAGGGAATTCTCCAAGTCTTTGCAAGAATAAAATACACATACAAGAGGCCAATTTCGTTGTTCAAGGGGAGTCTTTACACAAAGTTATCATCTCTGACAATCTCTCTATAGTCTCAAGCAATCTCCACAAGCCTAGTTCAACAACTTAAGTGATGTCCTTACACATCTTAACTTTCAGAGATATGCCACTAACCAAACCTTATTCTTCACTAAGTCCTCTAAAGGCTATATTCTTGTTGTTGTCTATGTTGATGGCGTCGTCATCACCAGTGATGATACAATGGGGATATCTTAGTTGAAGCAGACCCTGGAGGCACATTTCCACACAAAGTACTTGGGCACCCTACAATTCTTCCTTAGGATTGAAGTTATCTACTTAGCCTCAGGGATCAGCTTGTCAAAGGAATATATGTATTGGATCTCCTCTAAGAGACAAACATGATAGAAGCTAAATTGGTCCCTACCCCATTGGACTATCATTTGAAGACTATGCATGAAGGAGAACTCTTTGTTGATCTAGATAAGTATCATCATATAGTCAGGAAGTTGATTTACTTGACTATGACTCGGTCAAATATTACCTATGTTGTTGGGGTAGTCATTCACTGCATGAGTGCACCACTCTGGGTCCACTCGTCCATCATTCAATGCATTCTCCTCTACCTTGAGAGTGATCCAGTACGAGGACTATTCTACATAATTCCTAAGTCCAAGGTAATCTCCATATCTAGATATGCAGATGTAGAATGAGAAGGGGATTCTAGATATTTTCAATCAACTTTTAGCTATTTTACCATGATTGGCACTCACTCAGTTTCTAGAGGGACTCAAAAATAGGTTGTGGAAGCACACTCCATCACTAAGGAAGAATATCAGGCAATGACTCATGCATGTTGTGATCTACAATGGGTCCAATCCATTTTGACTGAATTTGAAATCCCTTTCCAAACACCAGTTACTTTATAATTTGACAACTAGGTGGCTATAAACATACGTAATAATCCAGTCTTCCATGAGTGAACAAAATACATTAAAGTCAATTTCCATTTTGTGTAAGACCTATTCAAAGACAAGCATATCATCACTTTTGACATTAGGATAGGTGATCAAGTTGTAGACATCCTTACCAAACTTCTTCCTCCTACTTTATTTAGATATATGAGTGTCAAGTTGGGACTTCACAATGTATCCTCTCCAACTTGAGGGGTGTGTTGGTATATATGATATGGTTGTATCTGCTCTTTTCCTTGTCTTGTATTGACACTTCAATTTGGCTCCTATAACACACTCAACTGGTCTCACTCCTATATATAAGAGGCTATGTACTCTCTTATTACTCACGGATAGACACTCGTTTCCACACACACACACACACACAATGTGATGCCTTGAGAATAAATTCTATTTGGTGGATGTGGATATGGAAATTAGATCTTTGTTGTGTGATCTAAAACATGTAATCTCCTTGTCTTGATTTTGATCAAAAGATGTGTAACTTGTATATTTCTTGTATGTCATGTCTCTCTCTATTCATTCTCCATGTAAATTTAAAATTTTCAATAATGTTTTAAAGACCCAATCATTATGATAATTTTTTTACAAGTAAATTTATCAAAATTTATAAACAAGTCTTTTCATTCATACAATTTTCTTAGAATACATGGTATTCTTAGAAAAGATATGCATACATAAAGTGCTACTGAATCAAATTGTAGCCAGTCTAATCTTCATCTTCTAACGGAGGGAATATCGTGCAATCTCTTCTAGGCATGGCTTTGATCACCTATCAACAATCTCTTCTAGGCATGGCTTTGATCACATGCCCATGAATTCCCAGAGGGAACAAAACCACACATGGACACCAAGAAGGGGAACATAAGTAAGTCAAATGAAAGGTACAAAACTAATATTTGGAATGTAGAAGTATGAATCTAGTTAAAAGGATTTTTTTTACAAAATGTGAAAGGTTGAATAATCTATTCAAGTAATAAATGGTAAACTGGGATTTCCAATTCAATAGGATTCAACATCAAATTTTAAGATTAATAGTTCAAATTTTCAAATAGGTATCACATGTAAATGTTTATTTGTTTGGGAATCCACGTGTTCTCTCCTATGGAGAATGACAACACAACAACCAAGATTCTTAGTATACTGAGGGACCTTATGTCCTTTAACTCTGAGTAGAGGGAAGCATAATTCCCCTAAACTAATGGGCACCATTATGCCCTTTTTCGATGTTTAGACAATGTATTACTATTTTCAAAATTTATTTGTTGGTGGTCTTTGGAAGAGGAAGGTTAAAGTTAAAAACAACTTCCAGTCAACCATCCTATCTATTGTGCATGATTACAACATGGAAAATAAACTTTCATGATTACAACATGGAAAATAAACTTTCCAAAAGTAATAGAAATTTTATAGCTTTGGATTCAAAGTATTTGTTATGCAAAAATTCCAAGTATTGACTCCAAGGGACAAGAGATATACAAATCTAAGGAAATATATGTCACTATATGTCTGGGAATTTGGTGTTGTTCAAATTTCATTTTACTAGTAGTATAGGTGGTTAGGGTTTTATTTTAGGAGTTCAATTCAATTGTTTCTCATTCTAGTTTTTCCTAGGGTAATAACAAAGTTATATATAATCAAAGTCTCATAATTAGGTATAGCCCAATTATGTCATTAGATTAGGTTACCAATGCCTCAACATATTCCCGGTCTTGAGTTTTAGATCCATTTTCATTATATGATTCATCTTCATACAAGTAAGTCTAAACATGTGTAGGTTACCATACTCATATCGTAGAAGTAATATTCCTCTTATGTATGCTTTATATCATGTACCAATTTATTTTAATTAGATCTATCTATATATAATAGTTCATGGATTCTTATTGTATTTCTTAATACCATATAAATGTATATGCATTGTGATTTTGATTGTGAACAATAATAAGCATATTATGCATAATTTAATCACTAATAAATATTGACATTT
The DNA here is from genome assembly GCA_963693085.1 of Alisma plantago-aquatica. NCBI lineage: Eukaryota > Viridiplantae > Streptophyta > Magnoliopsida > Alismatales > Alismataceae > Alisma > Alisma plantago-aquatica. Next base: position 1,098,020,469 of record OY856411.1, read on the forward strand.
GATGATTTATTAACTTATGAGTGTATGACTAACATTAAGATAATTTATCAACTATGACATATTATTCTAAAAATCATGTTTTATATGTGTAAACATATATTGATCACTATTTGTCTTTTATATCATATGTTTGTACTAGTTGGATTCTTGAAATAGTACTACAAACCTACTAGTCATCTTTGCATCTAGAGTTATATTACTTATACTAAGTGTTATTTGCATCGATGTTATCTATAATCTTAGTAAATAGTTTCATGGAAGTCAATGTACATTATAGAAATGTATAGAATATAGCATACTTCTGCATGAAACATAATATATATATACTCATATGTAGCACGTAAATGTGATAAATTGTGTCTTTGCCCTTACATTTACCTATCATGTATAACATTTGTAATAGTATAATCCATAGTTGATAGTGTTAGTATTATTACTATACAACTATTGAATTTATAATGACCATATGTAAAGGTGTAAATGCATTTGCACATTCTAAGCAATTAGTAATAATGCTCTTTACTTGCTAATTTCATATTACTACTATGTAGTTATTCTATATAGAAAAAGTTATTAATATGTTTCTACAGTTCTAGTACTTGTATATTTAAGTTGATGGCATCTTGTATGGTGATGTTGTTCACATTTATACTAGCTTAACTGGTGAGGACCCTATTTTATTACTAGAACTGCATTCATCTCATATAACTAATATATGATTTTACAAAATGGATCACAAGCTTGCTTATTTGGAGTAAAAAGACTGATGGAAAAGTTATCTCTCGACCTCCATTTACATCTTCCTTAGATTGGGCTAGCATGTGTTTGTTTGCATTTAAAATCTCCAATCTAGAACACTTCATGTCATAGGTGATAGGATTTCCTTCCTAGATGTTTGATGGGATGGGGTCTATAGTTCAAGAATCACCAGAAGTGCTTGGAGATCCTCCCATAAGTTTAGAGTTTGAATTCCAAATATATTGAGCAATGTTTTATTGATGGTTTTCCATTAGGTCTCAGCATCTCATAGTTACTATGAAGGAATTCCAAGAGGGATAGAGCAAGTACTAGCAAGTCTAGGGCCTTTTGAGTCAAAAAGAATTTGATATAAGTAGATTGGTTGATTGGCAAAAAAATTTCTATGGTGGTGCAGTCGATTGGATTTGGCAACTCATACAGTAAGTAGGTGCAGGTGCATTGCATAATCCAAATGGCATTCTCCAAAAGGTATTGGTGTCATAGATATATGTGAAGTTGGTTTTCTCATGATCATTTGGGTGAATTGGCACTTGGTAAAATATCAAATATTCATCTAAGGAATAAAAGTACGAATGATGTGCCATCCTTTCCAACACCTGGTCAGTAAAGGGTAAAGGGAAATGGCCGTTCCTCATAGTTGCATTCAATTTCCATTAATCTATTCACATACACCAACATGTCACTATTCACGTTGCCACTTCATCTCTATTTCCCCCCTTTAAACAATCATACCCCCTTTCTTGGTAACAACATGAATTGTGCTGACCCAATTGCTATTGCTTATAGGATATATGATTCCAATGTCTCACAACTGGATCACCTCCTTCTTAACAACCTCTTTGATCATCAAATTTAACTTCCATAGTAGTTGAGTAAAGGCTTGACAGTGTCTTCCAGATTTATGTGGTGTTGTATGGGGTTGGGCTCAGACTTGTGATATCCTCTACTAAATATCTTGTCACTCTCCTGTGTTGCTCGAGTTTGTTTAACAACTTCTCCTTTTGATCTTCTATTAGGGTTGAGTTTATAATAACAGAATTCCTTTCCTCATAATCCAAAAAATCATTTCAAACCTTCAGGTAATTACTTTAGTTTAGGTTTTGGTTTTAGGGAAGCTTTTTTCTTTCAGTGTTTGTTCCAGAAAAGCGTACTTTACCATTTCTACAGTACCTTCTTCATCACTCAAATTTTCCTCCGGTTGGTTTAGATAATACAAAAATTTTGCTACTTCGGGATCTTCCATACTGATGTATGGTTGTTTAAAGCTTGCATGAGTGGATCGACAATAGCATTGTCTTCTTATAGCTCTTCACAGTACTGGGTATAACTATCCTTTAAATAGACTGACTCGAATAGAGAAGGTCCTCTCAAAGCATCTTTGACGTGAAAATTGATATGGTCCTTTTCGACATAGAGAGTAATAATCCCTTTTGCCATGTCAATCGGGGCTCTATATATGACTAGGAAGGGTCATCCAAATATCATCGGACATGCGGGACCTCAACAGTGTCGATCACAACTATGTCGCATGGAATGAAGAATCTTTCCATGTGAATTGGGACGTCTTCTACTATTCCCACTAGTTTTGTAAAAGTGTGATCAGCTAACTCGATCCTCATTCCAATCTTTACCATATATGTTAGTCTAAGCCTTTGGGCTAAGGAGAGAGGCATTAGACTTAAGCTTGTCATAGATCTGCCAACCCTTTTCTTTCCACATTATGTCCAATGTTGAAAGGAATAGTGAATGCCCCAGGATCTTTCTTCTTGGTGGGCATCTTGGCTTGAACAAATGCACTAGACATCTTGTCTAACTTCACTGTCTCTATATGATCCCCTCTTCTTTTTTTCATGATAAGATCCTTGAAGAAATTTACATATGTGGGCATTTCCTCAATAGAGTCAAGGAAAGGGACGTCCAGGTGCAACTTTTTTACCGCCTCCATGAACTTCTTGTACATTTTCTTAAGATGTGCTTTAATCAATTTATATGGGAAGGGACTCCTGGGGAGTATGGATATCTTTGTGTAAAGACTTATTCAATGATATGGTTTATTAATCTTTGCACTTTTCTTCTCCTGGTCTTTTCCTTTACTCATGTCCTTTTTTTTGGAATCTTCCTTCTCAAATCCTCTACCCTACATGTATGGGTTGTTCACCATTTGCCACATCTCAAGACTTGATCCTTGGATGTAGAATTGAAGCCTTCTTCTCCAATAGAGGAAATTGCTCCCATCAAAGATTGGTAGGCTGATCAAGTATTTGCCTCCTTGGTAGTCACTCATCTTCTCCTACTTGTAGAAGTATGCTTGGAGAAGCCTTCTCTGATACCAATTGTTGGATCCTAGATAGATGATTAGATGCTCTAGAGGGGGGGTGAATAGAGCTGAATTCACTTAAAAAAAATTCATTAGACCTTCAAGATATATCATAAGATAAGGTTGCTAAATAGGTAATTTGAGTGCAACTAAAACATGTATAGCAAGTATGAGAGAGATTGAACATACACCAAGAGACAAGCTATTTAGAGTGGTTCTAGACTTCAAACTAGAAGTGAGTCAATCCACTACCTAGAGAGGTCAACCTCTAGGATTTCTTAACCTTGCACCTTCATTATATTCATTATAAGAGATACAATACATGACCACGAAAGGACTTACCTATCCAATACAAAGAGTCTTCAACCTTACCAAGGACTTACCCACTTTGTAAGGAGTCTTATGCCTTCTTCTAAGGACTTACCTACTCTTGTACAAGTCTTCATCCTTGCAGGGATTACCCACTCTTCTTGGATCCTTTGCCTTTGACTTCACCTTCACTCAGAGAAGCTTCCACCAAGGACTTACCCACTTGAGCAAGGAGTCTTCTGTCTTCACCAAGGTCTTACCCAATCTAGCTCCAAGTCTTCATCCTTGATCTTCACGAAGGGACGCCTTCCCTTGTTCTTCTTCACTTCTCTTAGCTAAGAGAGAGAACCTTCATCTTCATGGTTGAAATGAGAGATAGGGAGGTGGTGGAAGTGAGAGCCTCACAAGATATACATGTAGGACTAGCTCTCTTATAGATTTCCTACTCACTCTAACGAATGTAGCAAGTGATTAAGCTTAGAGAGAGAGAGGAGGTTGTAGTAAGCACTCAACTATAGAATAGGAACATCACATAGAGTTTTGCAATGAATGCTCAACCTTGGAATGAAGCCCAAGGGGTCCTATTTATAGCTGAGGATGGCTCTTAGCCTTTGGGAACACTTGAGAATAAAAACTAGCTATTTTGTGGCTTGCAATGGATATATTTTCACTTGTTGCAACTCCACAATGGCTAGAAGCACTTTTCTGCACTTTTTCGTACAGTGCAATCGGTTGAGTTTCTATAAAGGTAACTCGACCGATAGAGTAAAAGACAAAGCCAATATTCAGACCATCGGTCGAGTTTGTCCTGGAGAAACTCGATCGACTAATGAAAATTGAATTGGTCAGGTACTCCATCGGTCGAGTTCTGTGAAGTGTAAACTCGACTGATCAAAAGTCATTTTCAAGATCCAATCAGGATTGGTCGAGTTTGTAACTCACAGAACTCGACCGATGAACAACCTGATGTGAATTTTGGAAAATGGCTTTTGAGTGCTTAAACATTCGATCTAAATGCTCATGATTATTTCTAAGCTTAATTACTAGTCATACAATCATTACAAGTGATTTACAACATGATTCTAATGGATTTACATCATATTACAAAAACGTGCACTTGTATTGACTTTGACTTTGACTTTTCTCTAATTTGAGATGTGCAAGTTAGGGCATTTGGAGTGTGTCTATACCTAATCTGAAATCACTCAAGTAGAGACAATAGACACCAATATGTGGAATGGTTAGTCATCATCAAAACATGGGTTTAGTCAATATAGATGTGAGTCAACATTGACTTAATTGGCCTTGAGTCAACATTCTCCCCCTTTTTGAAGATGACAAACCATTCCATAAATGTATTGAAAGCATTTAAGTAAAGTCATACCTTTGGAGAAACCTAGGGGTTTCAATAGGATTGAGCTCATATGCTCCCCCTCAATTGATGCTAGTGGAGTTCTCATACTCCCCCTTTCATTCTATTTCTCCTGCATGGTTAGCTTTCATAACATTTATAGAAACTATGTCTTCTCTCCTGTACCTTCTCCCTTTACATGAACATGCTTCTCCTCTTCATGTAAGACATGCCTTCTCCCTATTTTGTCAAAAGAAGACATACATACCTTTCTCCCCCTTTGTCATTTCAAAAAGTGGGGTTATGAAGGGATAAGAAACATCACTTGTTAAAGATAAAGGAGATAACAAAAGTTATAAAAGGAGAGTAGAAGAGCACAGATAGGGGCTTGTCCAAGCATAGAAAGAAAAGCAAGTTAAATCATATCCTTGAACAACCCAAAATGTAAGATAAAGTGCTGCAGAAAAATAATAAATCACAATTTTGACCCTCAAGATGACAGAATTTGCCCAAAAAGTATCAGGGCTCATGGCCAAGCAATGTCTCTTGCTCAGAAGGTCATTTCTGCATGAAAAACACTAGTCTTGCATCAAAAACTAAAACTGGAGCAGAATCTGCATAAAATCCAAAAATACTCCAATTTCTACATTTAATGTATGTAGATCTATGTACCCTGCATCACAATGTTACGCAAGCAACTCAAGATAGTAGATATGCAATTCAAGGAACCCCCCTTTGGTGGATTCAAGGTGTGAGAAGCTAAAAGTTTCGAACCATCTGGAATGTAACGAACGATCCCCCTGGCCATCATACACCGATGGATATACCGAAGGCGTTCCACTGATGGTCACTCTAACCGTCACCCGAAGTCCATCCCTCAATGGTTGTTCTGCATGCCAACAATGGCTTCTCTAGATGTCAACCAGAGGCGCACCACTGATGGTTGTTATGAGTAGAACTGATGGTCACTCTGACATCGCCTGAAGGCTACACATAAACTTGAATAACTTCAATGACAACCTTAGGGTTTAATTGAACCTTATCCAATTCCTGAGGATGACATGCCAATTTTTGGGGCTTTCTAGACTCTAAAAACAAAAAGGAAGAAGATCTAAGGCACTCATTCTATCTCTGGAAGAATTAGAAGATGTTCCCCTCGATGTAAGAATGGATGTTGTCCTTCAAATTGAGAAGGATGTAGAAGTAATTGTTGCAAAAGTAGCAAGAGATGACATCAAGAGAATGAGGGTGACTTTGGAAAGAGTGATTGTGTGGAAAAATAAGGTTGATAAGAGTAAGTAGGAAGATAGAACAACATCTATTTCAATAAGTGAAACAAGTTTATCATTAAAATGTGTTCCAGTTGAGCGTGTATAGTTTATGTAAGGAGGCGAGATCACCCCTTACAAAACTTTAAAGGAAAATACATGAAATCCATATACTTTTAGGGAGTTAGATTATGAGGGATGCATGTATCATAATTCCATATAAATAAGCATGACTTCAATAAAAAAATGTCAATAGTAACAATGGAAAGAAAATACTAAGCTATTACATGACTTAAATCCAAGTTTACTACATGAGTTCAAGAAAATAAACTAGAAAAGGAAACAATAGGATCTAGAAGTAGCAACCTAGACATCATGGAAATTAACCCCTAATTCTACTCCTGGGTAGGTCCTTGCTCTTTTTCTACTCGTTATCCTAGGCCTGGGTGGTTGGGTTCATCCAACAAGAGGAGAAAACAAGGTATGTATCAGCTCAAGGAACAATAACAAGCTAAGTATAAGAAGGAAAACTTAAGTTATAAATTCATCAAGAATATAATGAAGGGAAAAAGAAGGTCAAAAGTGTGAGGCATATATAAATATGTTTCTTGCCACACCAAACAAATATAAAGTAATTTGCATGTATGATTCTAGTTAGACTACATTAGCTAAGTAGGGTTGAAGCACCTATCGGATCTCAACCAATAGGTGAGGGGAGAATAAAACATTTAATGTCACCTAAATATATATTTGGGGAGAGTGACACATTCCCCTGGGAGAAATAACACATGCCCAACTATGGGTGGTTGTACATAGTACCACTACATAAGCTAATATGAGAGACCCCTAACCTTGCTCAAAGTATTAAACATACTTAAATATCATAATTTAATGTTTATAACCTTAATATAACCTTGTGATATGCTTTGTAATTATAGTACAAGCTTAAGTTTCAAGTTTGGTCCAATTTGGACATTGTTTGTGCAAGTTATGCAATTTAATGCACATTTTGGACTTTCTAGAATTTACCCAATTGAGAGGTTTTATTTGCAATTTATCACTTTAATTATGTTCTTTGGATGTTTTCTCATCATTCTTGAGCTTTTTGAGCCATGGGGCACCTAGTTGAATCTTGGTTTAGAGGTGTTTTCCTCAAGGGTATTTTAGGGTTTACCCCTTTATGGATGAGCTACCTTTAGGAGCTATGAAGCAAATGGTTTATTTGCTTTTCTTGCCAAATCAAGAAATGAGGAATAAGAAGGTATCCATGGATGGTGGGTCATCTTCTATGTTGCTGCTTGTATATCCCTAATAGTTTAAAGCCATGGATGCATGGAGAGCTTTTTAAACGCCTCATGCTTCCTCTCCCTTATCCTAGAGCTTTATATGTCTATTTTTGAGCTCCCAAATGAAAGTTTTGCTTTCCATAACTTTCTCTCCTTCTAAAAACCTCATTCCCCATATTTTTATATGTGGAGGACCTATCCAAGGTAGAAGAAGAAGGTGAATTTCTTGGTGGAAGCTCCTAGGGTTTTGTTTCGCTCTCTTTTAGGGTTTAAAAAGCTTCCTTCTAGTGACTGTGACCTAAATGAGTAAGAATCCCCTTCCTTATTCAATTTCATTCTCTTTTATCCCTCCTCCTACCTTTATCCAGGTCGGAACCTTGATGTTCCATGGTAGAAATTTCTCTAAAGATCTAAAACCCTACCTTTCTTGCTCCTTATGCTTAGGGTTTGCTCATTTGATGAAGAAAGGTGCTAGATGGACTAGTTCACAACTTATGCTTGGATTTTCTACTCTACATGCTCGTGTTTTCTTCTGTTTGGAATTTTATCTTCTAATTAGAGGCAAGTTTTATAACTTTCTTCACATTTATTTCTTACCATAATCTTTCTATCTCATGTTCTTGCTTTTAAATGATGATCCATGCACTAAAAAGCTATGCTTGACTTGGATTTTGATTTTTATAATGTTCCCTATTATGATTTCAGTTCTAGATGAATCTTTGATCATATTTACATTATTCCTAAGGTATAATATGACTTGGATTAGGTTGGTTTGACAATGATGGTGCTAAACACCTATCAACCAATGGTCAATTTTAGGGTTTAAAGCTGATTTCTTCTATAAGCACGTGACTCAATGGTGTTACCATTGCAACAACCAATGGTGTTGTCTTCATGACAACTGATGGTGGTAACCAAGGGTGTCAACTTATGTTCACCCCTTATGTCAGGTGTTGGCCTAATTAGAAGCTTAGTGATTAACAACTAAGTATCCTAATTATGTTATTAGTCAATGGTTATATTAGTTTGATATTCGATGGTGATTAATGAATATAGTGCTGATCTAAAAACCTATGGTAACTTAATGGTCACTACTGATGGTGTATCACGTCTCCACAACCTATGGTGAGTTAAGCATGTAGTTGTAGCACCAATTAAGCCTTAAACTAATGGTTTCTTGGGTCATTTGATGCAATTGTGGGACCTGTACTCCAATTGATGGTTTTAATATATGAACTTGACCTAATGGTTAAGATCTAATGTTTCTTCATATAATATATTGGAATGATGCCTAAATGTAATATGTTGCTCCTAATAAAGTGATTTAAATGGTTTCCTTTATGAGATCAACTTAAGAAGCTCATTTACTGACGACTTATTTTAAATAAACAATCTCTTATGGGTTTTACCCTACTCTCAATGGAACTTTTTGTGTTGTTAATCAAAGGATGTCTAGGGTTATATGGTGACTCTTTCTAGAGCACAAATCAATGACTTCATAGGTGGTTTGTTCAAGATGTTTACTTATGTAAATGACTAATGGCTTTACCTTTTCAACATTTAATGGTTAGAAGTCAATGCCTCAATATTCCCATTGTTTTGGTGAGGCATGTAGTGTAATGTTATGATTCTAATGATGGGAATCTGATGGTTCAATGCCTTAAAATTGTAGTCTTACCCTTTCCCTCATATGATTACGATTTATAATCACCATATTGAATTAATGGGTTACCCTAATGAGGCATTGCATGCTATACCTAGCTTTAATATAACTAAATGATGGTAATTGGGTATGAACAATCCTTGAATGATTAATACAATCATGGAGTACTCTCCTATTGTTGTTGAAACCCTAGTATGCTATAACCCGATGTCTACACCTTGATTTATGTATGGTTTCATACTTGAGTATAGTATGGAATGTGATGGTGATGCTTCACCTTATGTATCCATGATCCAATGGGGATGTCGTGAGTTAGGATTTGGGTATAAGTGTTGATTAGTAACGTTAATATAATTTATCTTATTGAACCTAGCTCTAATTCAAATAGATAAAGATGAGTATTCATGTTTAACATTATTATATGATGGAATGATGGTGAAATATCCTCCTTAATATGATCATAACCTTAATATGTTAATTGGTGGTTATCATAGCCACATGGTTGATACTTTCTTATGCTAACGTGTGCATTATGAATATGATGAGGGTTAATCATATCTAGATTCCTTGCATGTTGATGTAATAAAGGAATGTTCTTAATTTTAATATAACCCTACTATGGTTGTTTATGAATATCTCATAGCTCATTAATGCAATATTGTGTTGATCCGGAGTATTTTATGTAAGTGATGTTGTTGAGCCTTATTATAAGGCATGAAAAGATGATGATGATCTTGTAGGGAATAGTATGACGGTCTTAATTACCTTTGGGCATGGTTGAGCTCTAAATGAGGTGTATTCCTCTTGTGTTGATAAGGGTTGATACCCTATGATATTGTGAAAAGGATTTATATCCTATTATAGTATGATGACAAGTACAATCTCATGAGTATGATGACAAGTGTAGTCTCATGAATGGCAAGTGAATAGTATCACGTAATGATGAGATGATGAACAATATGTATCGTATGTTTTATATCTTCTGAAATTTTTATATAGCAATGTTTGCTAGAAGTTAATTAGGGTTTGTATCTCCACTTGTTTGATGCAACCTTAATTCACCCAATTGGAAATAATTAATCAAGTAAAATTATAATCATGTAGTGCCATGTGCCATAGATCTATCTGAGTGTCAGAACTTGCCAGATGGTGAAATGAGTATTCCTAAGGGAAACTCAGGGCGCATACTATTGAGTATGTGGGGTGCTTGTCATCCTGAATCCAAGTGTTTAGGGGGGTCGACTGCGGTCATACCTATCCCTTAGTTTGAGAATGACTATGATTGTGTCTCGGTGATTATATATGTGATGAGATTGGAGGACAACTGTGGTTGTACCTCATATGGTAGGGTATGTGTACACACCTTCTTTCACTAGTGTCGTGACCTGTACTAAGGACAAACTAAGCTGTTAGTAGCTTGACCTTATGTGTCACAGTGGCGGACCCATATTGACTGGGGGCGGAGAAGATCTTAGGAGTCTGGCTCTTCCTAGATCTTGTATGGCACTGATTTCGACTTAGCAGTGGTCAGTTGGATTTTGAGCGGTATCCTCAAATTCCTCGGGGCATAATAAAAGATGTAACACACCCGTCTAGCAAATCTATTTAGGGTGATACACGATGCTTCATATTGGATGATGACCCTTGTTGTTCTCTGTACATAGAGATGATGTTTAATGCATTAAAAATAGTAGATACTCTTATGTTGTGGATATGCTCATGTTATAAATGTGTACATACAACAGTCATGTTTAAGTTGATAGAGATATTATTGTTGTTGGCTATGATTGTGACATTCATTATCACATGTTGTTAGATATGCTTATATTGCTAGCTATGCCTTTGTAACTAGAGATGCCTATACTTCTAATCATGCTTATGCAAAATAGGTGTACTTATATTGTTAGCTCTACTCATGACATTGATATGTTCAACCTGTTAGACATGTTGATGTTTTTAGTTGTGCTTATGATACTAGACTTATTCATGATGTTAGATATGCTCATTCTAGTAGACTCCTTATACTATTAAAAGGGATATGATAATAGTCTAGCTAATGAAAATAGTTATTATCTGCTCCTTTATGTATTTTGTTAATCACTCAATGTTATTGAGCTTATTTGTTATATATGATTAAACTGCTTAAATTGTCTCATTACCTAAAAATGTTGGAATCAATAAATGTTGTTTGAGGTTATATCTCTTGTTGGGACATGGGTCTCACCCTTGTGGTTTTCCACATCTTTTTAGGTAATCGGAAGTGACGAAAACAAACTTGTGGCAACAAAGAGGAGATATAGTAATGAATCTTTGAGAAAGTTGATTAGATGTCTAGTGTGTCCCAGAGTCATCCATGTACTCTCAGGTATGGGTAGGAAAAGTTTGTATATGGTGTATCAAACGAATTAGAATTTTGTTAGAATGTTAATGCTTGTTTGTGTGGCATATACAAATATTGTGATCCTGTGTATATATGTTGTGGCTAAGTTGATAGAACAATTAGTATCAAATTCTTGTCATAGTATGGATATAAGAAAGATATTGGGCTCTTATGCAAATGTTACTAACCTGGTGTTGATGTTGAAATCGGTATTAATTTACCCATTTTTTGGGTATGTGGCTAATTGGTGATTGATTGTGTTTTATGTTTTGAGTAATCTTGTTTAGTGTAATGGGTTCCCACATAATAAGTCAGACAAATCACCATGCAATAAAGGGATCAATGGAAATATTTAGCAACAAATAATAATAATAGAGAAGGTGGGGTCCAAGACTTCAACAATGATTATTCTAACATGTATTGAAACAATAATATCAAAAGGAGCAATAATAATAATTTCACGTTTGGTTCATGCCACATTATGAAATTAGGGGTTCAATTTCAAACACACCCAACTTAAAAGGGTAATATGCACATACCTCAATTTAGAGTGCTAGTAATCACTTTTCACCAACTAAGTTGTTTCCAATATCTCTTTTTCCTATGTCAAAGGCATACACGTGCATTAGGGTTTTTAATCCATACACGTGCATTAGGGTTTTTAATCCACATAAGTATAAAGGAAAACCCTAGTTTTATACCTTCTCAGAGAACTTCAGATTTTGGTCATAAAATCCATACCAAACGATTCCTTATGTTTTCCTAATCAAGAAAACATATATATATATACTTCATTTGGAGTTTGTGTGAATTAGTTAAATTTTTGGACTTCTTGTGTATTTATTAGATTCCCAAAAATTGACTTAAGAAAAACAAAATCTGACCCTAGAATTATTTTAATTGGATAGATATTATTTTTCTAATTCTAAAACATGTCTTACTTTAATTTTCTGACTTACCAATTAATTATTAAGAATTTGAGAAGATAATTGATTTTCTAATTTATAAAACATAAATCGATTTGAAATTGCTGACACAAATGACTAAAAGGCTCATGCGTCGCACATCAAATCCTTGATGTGTGACAGGGCAAATGAGTAAAACCACGAAATCAAAATTAAACCATGATATGTTATTGCAGTGGAGGCGAAAGGACAAAATTACCCTTCCAAGAGTGGCATTAATTAAATTCAACACAAGGGTAGGTTGGGAAATCCCACATGAGGATTGTTTCTCCTCCTCCTTCCCCGCCATAGCCGAGGCACAAGAATCTTGGAACGGTTGTAGTTTGCACCCCAAGAGTTCTTGGCCTTAGGTGAAGATCTACTACATGGTTGTAACCTACACCCCAGGCGTGCTCGGCCTTAGGCAAAGATCTCCTGAGCTTTGTAACATTCTGTCAGAGCTGAAAAGACCTAGATCATGGCTTGGGGTGCACTGAGCCACTCGGCTGACAAGACTCCCCGACGACCAGTGGCACTGAAGGTTCAACATGGCCACATGCCCAAGATTTGAGCAAACCAAACACCCAACGACACTCGATGCAGGTTGAAGAATACAAACAATTGAAAAACCATGGTTCTGGGTTCGAAGGTGTGGCAAAGGGACTTAAAAAATCTCAAAACAATGTCACAGTACATAGGTACATTGTCGATACACTAAACTAGACCGTTGTTTGACTACATAAAGGCGGAGGCTGGAAGAGGGGGTTACCTAGGTGGTGTGGGGGCACACAACTGAGCTCTAGCTTTGCCTGCTACCCGTGGAGGTCGATGGATTCTAGGTTTTGTCAGCAACATGTTGGGGTTGTGGGAGCAAATATGGTCAAATTGAGTGGTCGCGGTGGAACTATGGGGTACGATGAAGAGTCTAGGACCCTATTTATAGATGTGGGTTCAAAGGTTTAGGGTATGCCGTTGTCGGTGGAGAGTCCAGGCTTGGCAACATTTAGGGGTTTCATGTGTAGCAAGCATTAGGGTTAGAGTTCTAGATATTTCAACAAGTCTCACAATAATGAAGCTGTTGGAGAAAGATCTTTGGGATCTCGCCCACCAAAGAGAGGGAACGACGTGAATAGAGGGAAGGACTAGAGTCTGGTGTGTTTCCAACTCTGATGCGAGGTGGATGATGATGCAGAGCAGTTGGATAGAGCATCGTGTGGTCACGGCAGGAGTTGGGTTATCAACCCACGTGATAGGATAACTATAGAAGAAATCAAGATAATGTATGTGTGACATTTAGAGAATCCAACTTTATCTAAATTGATTAAGATAGTTAATTTTTTTATATTCTTATTCTTATCTACTTTATTTAGGTTAACTAGGATTACCAAAATTAAATGAAATTTTACTCCTAGGGTAATTGGGATCCAAGGAACCCATATCTGAAGTTACATTTATCCTTTGAGTTTTTTATGAGTTTTAGCTCAATTAGGGTTAAACACATTATCCCTCATATATTTTAGTATATAATTTTTGTTTCCTCCAAACTTCTCAATTAAGCTTATCTTTATCTTAACTAGCTATAACCAAAAGTATATTTTATTGTCTTGAACGAATTAGGATATTTATCCCATTTTCTCTTCATTATCACTAAGTGTCACGTTAAGTCATTTAAGGCCAAATTATCATGTTTAAGGATTCATTACTTATCACAATTTCTCTTTCTTATTCTATGAGGTTGTGGAGTGTTCTAGGATGAAATTAATCTCATCAATATCTCACATAAGTGGTAAATTGTACATCTTAGACCCTGATTGTAATCCTAACTGAGGTAATTGTGCATAAACCCATAATTTGGAATGATAAGTGATCCAATTATCTCCAAACCACTAATGTTTTCCACAAATTCGAAATTAAGGACAAAAAGGATAAAAAGAAAAGGAAATACTTGGAAAAGGGCTAACTTGAGAATGTACCTAAATTTCAATATATTACAGTTGATGTGCATAAAATGAGGAGGATGATAGGAGAAAGGAGTAAGGGGAGGAGGGGGACACACCGATCCAAGAGGAGGAGGAGAACAAGGAGGAGCAGGACATGAGAAAGGAGGGGGAGACACCGATCTAGGAGGAGCATAAGAGCAAGGAGGATGAGAAGGAGGACAAGAGCAAGGAGGGGGAGATACCAATCTAGTAGGAGGAGAAGATCATGGAGGAGGGGGATATGAGCAAGGAGGGGGAGACATAAATCTAGGAGGAGAAGAGAATGGAGGAGGAGGAGGATACAAGCAAGGAGGGGAGACACTGATCCAGGAGGAGAAGAGCAAGGAGGAAGAGGAGTAGTACATGAGCAAGGAGGGGGAGACACCGATCTAAGAGGAGGAGAAGAGCAAGGATGAGGAGGAGGACATGAGCAAGGAGGGGGAGACATTGATCTAGGAGTAGAAGAAGAGCAAGGAAGGGGAGACACAGATATAGGAGGTAGAGAAGAGGAAGGAGGAGGAGGACTAGATCAAGGAGGGGGGAGACACATATCTAGGAGGAGAAAAGGAAAAGGGAGGAGGAGGACACTAGGATGGCATCTGCAGAGGAGGAGAAGAGAATCATAGAGGGGGAGAAAGGGATCAATAAGGAGGAGGAGAGAATCATAGAGGAAAAGAAGGGATCGAGAAGGAAGTAGAAAATAGGAAGAAGGTTTTTGTAGAGATGAAGAAGGTGGAAGAGCACAGTTTATAAGATGATGCTAATCCACTTATCAATCGTTAAAAAACTTCTAAGATCAAGCCTGACAAATCAGTATGTCATGTTGTGCCTATTTTATCAAGTGTTCGTTATGTTATTTCTAAAATCTGTGTCATTTTTCGCATTCATGGAGAAGAAGATCAAAACTTAAAGAGTATGAAAGCTTGAGATCTGATGAAGTGTGAGGGTTAAAGCTCAGAAACCATCTAAGACATCTGTCGATCCACTTGTTAAGAGAAAGTGACCTACTGATATTGGTAAAATTATTATCTCAGTACCTAAGAAGCCAAGGACATCATCCTCAACATGCAAAGATTCAATCTCTACTATCAAACATATAAACCTCACCAACAAAGAGGTTGTGAAGATCATTTTTTATTTTGCATTGCATGCAAAGGTAAATATGTCTCTTATCCTATATGACAATGAAATGATCAAACTACTCAGAAAGAAATATATACTCTAAGGCCAAGATAATGGTTGGTAGACAATATAATCAAAGTATATGGGCACACAATCAACAGACAAGAAATGAAGATAAGGTTAGGTAAAGTAAACATGTTTGCCTCCCATTCAACGTAAGTGTAAGGTACCCCTTGTTTCATTTTACAAACAACTACACACCATTTTCCTAAACACTGGTTCTATCATTTCCTATTCGTAGAAAGGTTGTCAAGAAGACTTGAAGAATCCTATTTATGAAAAGAACCACAAGCTTGAGATAGAATTCAAACTAATGGAAGATGTCTTCCAATATGATTATTTTAAGGAGGAAAACGTTGACCATTCTAAATGTGATTACATAAGGATAAGTATACCATTTTTGTCATCATTATCCCTTTCTCATTCTCATTGTTCCTTTACTTGTCCTTTTTTATCCTTTCACCAACTCCTTCTTTCTTTTCTTCTCATACACAGCTTAATTCTATATTCTCGATGTTACCGTAACTTTGTAGTATTTGTTAATTTAACTTATTATTGTGTAGTATTTCTTCCAAGTTGGAAGCAGGACTCAATTCTACGTGATAACTATAGATTTTCCACAGCAGAAGTTCTTCATACTGGATAGCATGCTAAGTGAAGCTTCAAACAAAGTGGATAGAAAACATCTAGCAAACCAATTGAAGAAAGTACTAAGTCCCTACCTAGAAGTTACAAGAGGGATAACAGATAGGGAGAAATGGGATTTGTAGCAAGCATCAGTTATTGAGCAACCAGATCATTTTAGTTGTGGATTGTTTTGTATTATATTCATGCAAAATTGAAAAGGACAAATACCTAAGGAGAACTACAAGCTTTGGACATCCAATTACTTTTCATCTCTTTGAAGGACTTTGGATGTCAGACTCCTTCTAGCCCTCAATAATAAAGTCAGAGATGATGAGATAAAGTATGCTTTAGATGGTAATACAATTACACCGGCAGGGAAAATCTCTTTACCCCCTCCTAGAGCTAATGTAACTGACATTATTGATTAATGAAACAAATATGTATTATCATTATTGCATTTCACGTATTTGATAAAAATTATAATACATAAGATTCACGTTCCTTTTCTCTACATCCTTGTTCCTTTTCTCCTCATCCATGCTACTGTTATCTACCTACTTGTTCCTATTCTCCTCTTTAATTACTTCCCATTATTGTTCATTTCTCCAGACCTTATTCATTTTTCCCTCTCTCCCCATATTATTCATGTTCTCTTTATCATTGTCCTGTAAAATAATTGATTTGAATCCAAAAGAAGCATAATAGTTAAATCAAAAAGTACATTTCTATAAAAAGAATAAGATGGGTAGTAAAAGAAGAATGTGTCAGAGAAAAGGAACAAAGTGTCAGAGTAAAGGGTATGCCATGCAAGTAACCATATAAGGCTTGGATGCATGGAGATGCCATGTAAGTAACCCTTTATTTCCCATGGAGCAGCGTGAAAATGTGGACCACCCTTGCCCCTGCTTGTGAACTTGGTCACGAAGCAGTAAGACTTCAAGGTTTCTAACTGTGGACATGCTATGTAAGTAACCATGTAAGGCTTGAAGGAGAAGCTTCTGCATTGACTGGATAGGAGCCAACATGTGCAAAAATCACCAGCGAAGTCTGTTACCATCTGTAGTTACCACCGATAGTTTATCTGGTGCGTCTTAGAACCACAATGTGATCAGATTGAATGCCTAGATATTCCATACCAGTAACAAATCTAATAATGGGGAAGGCTTGGAGTCCAAGCCCCAAAAAAGAAGCATCGTACATGGCTTCCACACCTGTACGGTTTGGCTTCCATCACCTGTATGGTTCCCGATTAGGTTTGTAAGCAATGGAAAGATTTGGAGTTACGATGAGGAACAAATGAAAGCTTCAATTTCCATGATCTCCAATCGTCTAATGTTGCGTCTGTGATAAAGAGGTTTAAAGACTTCAACATTTTGTTGCATATTCAGTGGTGGAGTAGGAGGAGAGTTGGTTGTGGTAGTGATGGTTTAGTAGGTCATGCTGCCCTTATCTGAGATTGTATTGTTACCATAGTTTGCCCTAAATTTATAGCCAGACAATGATTCCCTTGGAAGATAGGGTTTCCCAAGCTTCCTCCACCTTGAGCAATAGCAGTGGTCAAAAGGTAACAGTTCACCTTTTGATGCCTGCATGTGAGCAACAATAGGCATGTCCATGATAGTGGCAACCTGTGACTAGCCAATGGCGCAGGAGGTGACCATTTTTGTTTATTTCTCCTCCCCTCTTTCTCCTATTCCCTAGATCATTTTTTATAGGAAAAAGGATGGCGACTATCAGAATAGGAATGAGGAGTAAAGGAATAGGGACTGGGAGAAAAGGAACAAGGATGATGGCTATAAAATAGAACTAAGTAGTGGAACTCAGATTGGGAGAAAAGGAAATGGACTAGGATTAAAGGAATATGGACTAGGAAAAAAGGAACAATAATGACAACAACAATGAGGAGTAAAGGAACATGGACTGGGAGAAAAAAAATAAGGACAAAGACTATAAGAACATGAATGAGGAGTAAAGAAATAGGGACATGGAGGAAAGGAACATGGACTGGGAGTAAAGCAACATGAATGAAGAGTAAAGGAATTGGGTCTAGGAGAAAAGAAATAATGACAAAGACTATAGGAACTACAATGGAGAGTAAGAGAATGGGGACTCATAGAAAAGGAACAATGAAGACAATTATAGGAACAAGAAAGGTAGGAGGAGAAAATGATCAAGGAATAGGAGAAATGGGGAAGGAGAAAAAACTTACAATTCCTTGGTATGGTCACCTCCACCACCTGCGGCCAATTACAGGTTGTCGTTGTCATGTGCGCATTTACTGCCGCTCGTAGGAAGGCACCAAAAAGTGAACCAATACCTTTTGACCACGATTGTTTCTCAAGGTGGGGCAAGCTTGCAAAAACCTATCTTCTAAGGGAATTGTTTCCTGGCTATAAATTTAGGGCAATGCTGGTAGCAATACCATCTCAGAGCATGGAATAACCACCTACTAAACTGCCACAACCACAACCAACTCTCCTCCCACTCAACTATCAAATATGTAGTGAAATGTTGAATTCTTTAAACCACTTTATCACAACCACAATAGTGGCCTATTGGAGCTCATGGAAATGGAAGATTTCATCTGTTCCTCATCATAACTTCAAATCTCTTCCAATCCTTCCAAACATAATGAGGAATCATACCTCTTTGGAATCCAAACCTTTTCCAATTATCCCAAACCTAATAGAGAAGATACGGGTATGAGAGCATGGTGCTCGATCTTAGTGCATCATGTTTGAGTGAATATCATGGCCTGCAAGGGTCGTCGATGCCGGGACAGGTAGGCAAGGCACATCCTCTAGCTATGCTGCCACAACCAATGGACAAATGATGTTGTTGTTGATTTGTATTGTTACTATATTTGTAAGGAGAAAAGTAACAAGGAGGATGAGTGCATCAAAAATAATCGAGTTGTTCTTTTAATGCCCTCCTTGATCCTTTACTCCCCATTATTGTTGTTGCAGTCGTCGTCCTTATTCCTTTTCTCCTACTCATTGTTTCATTTTATCGCTATTCTTGTTCCATGTATTTGAGAAATGGAACAGATATGTTACAATACTTTATACATATTTAGAAAAGGAACAAGGAAAATGACAACAAGAAAAATGTTGGGGAGTAAAGGATCAAGGAGGGGAGTAAAGGAACAACATGTGGAATGTTAAAATGTCGACAATTTTGTATTTGTAAGTATATGTAGCTGTATTTATATATGTATATGTTTCTGTATTATCATTAATGGAAATATGTCTAATTATTCCCTTTATCCTACTAATTGTTCCATTTATCTTACTCTTTGTTCCTTTACTAGTACTTGATGCTCCATTTCTCTTACTCATTGTTCCTTTACCAGTCCTCGATGTTCCATTTCTCCTACTCAATGTTCCTTTTCTCCTACTCATTGTTCCGTTTCTTGCCATTCTTGTTCCACGTATTTGACTAATGGACCAAATACAATTCAATACTGGAATACATAAGATTGGATACTAGAACACATATGATTCAATAATATAAGACATTATTGAATAATGAAAAATATTATACAAAAATATGTATATGAATGTTGGTGTATAAGACATGATACATAAATAAACCCCAATGATTCAATGTTGGAATAAAATTATATGAATGCTATAGTATTTTAACATTAGTCAAGTCCTAAGTTGAAATTAGGTATTTCTCCTTCTTTGGTCTCTCTTTTTTTTTCAACACATCTTCACTCATACAGTCTGTCTCGCACTCTCCACAATATTACCAATCTTTTTCTTGATTAGTTTGGGGCTTCACAAACCTTTTATTGACTTGTCTTTAAACAGACTTTGAGGAGTCATTAGATCCTCAATTGGAGTGCAATGTGATTCATGAATTAGATCACCATTTTCATTTGCCGCTTAGTAAGTCATCCTTAAAGCATAAAAAATCAATCTCGTTGTCTACCATTTGGTAGACATCATCATCCATGCAAGCTGATGTAGCCAACTATACCATCTTGTGACATAGATGTTGATAGTGTTCCCCATATTTAGATGGTTTGTTGACATCAACATTGGAGTCAAGTATACTAATTTGACTCTTAGCAAGCTTTGTCCAATGCCATGCTATGTAGTGTGGGGGAATTGTTCACAAATTTTGTTTTCCAAAAGAGCCTAGAAAATCCAAAACTTTGAGAATGTGTCTATAGAGCATTGTCATTCTTTTGTACATATGGTAGGAACATTCAAACTTCATATCATCTGATTGGACTAACGCCATCCTCTCATCTACTCTATTGCCATTATCACTTTTGAAAATAATGTATGCAAGATTCCATCCAATGTTATTTTTTGGTGTAAACTTGATTACATACTCCATCATCTTTTTGAACTCTAATTCGAAAATTACAAACGTATTAGGAGTATAAACTTCAGCGGTCCTTTTTGCAACATGGTTGTAGGAAAAGATATTATCTCTAGCATCTTGAAACTCGTATTCATTTTCGTTACTCCTCCTACTCGCAAGCATTCTATTAAAGTGTGTCATGAACTGAACCAAGTTGTGATTTAGTTGGAGGAAGAGCCTCATAACACCATTGCATTATTCACTGAGTTGAGTCATTTTCATACCAGCAATAAAATGTTGTTTTAGCCTAGTTGAGGACCATTGTTTTCAATAACCATTTATTCTCTCAATCTAATGATGTGGTCTAGTAGGGAAGCATTCTTCAATCATATTGTCCAAGCAAAATCAAATTACTGTTTGGTTTCAACATCATACATGAGGAGAGTAAGATGGTTCCACAAAATAGGAGTGAACAACTGAGTGGGGTTCTTCTGATAATTTTATTATACATGGCATGTACATAGAGCGTGGCACATATTAGGGAGAACTTTTCTTATAGACGAAGCCATTGCGGCTTCTTGATCTATGAAAAAAGTTAAAGGATGCATTTAAGAAATGTCCAAAATAACCATTCAAATGAATCAATAGTTTCACTATAGAGGAGGGTTGCACTGAATATGACACCCTCATGGTGGTTGGTTAAACCAACAAATAAAGCTACATAGAAAAATAACATGTCAGTTCAGAATAATGGAACAAATATGGTTCAATACTTGGAACATGTATAGTTCAAAATTGGAGCACATATAGTTCAATACTGGGACACAAATATTAAGTACTGGAACACAAGACATCAAATTTTAGAACACAAGATATCAAACGTTGAAACACATGATTCTATAGGATACCTAATGGCTCAATACCGGAACACGTATAATTTAATATTGTAACACAAATCGTAGAATTTTGGAACATAAATGTTGAGTAATGGAACAGAAGATGTCAAATAGTAGAACACAAATGTTGATTAATGGAACAAAATATGTCTAATAATGGAACATACGACACATAATTCTGGAACACAAAATATCAAATGTTGGAACACATGATTCTGTCAAGTACCTAACGGTCAGTAGCTCTTATTTTTCTGAAAGTTGTATCAAAAGAAATTGTGTCACCAAATAACCAATAATCAAGCTTCATCCTCCCTTCAGCAAGAGATGTTTGCAATTCTCTCTTTGTTATCAACCTCAGTCTCATAGTAAAATGATGTGTTGTTGTATACTTCATTATGGAAGTACCCATACAAAGTAGTAGCCTCACCATATATCATTATCTTTTGTCTCCTCCGCCTCAAATGAATTTTTAAATCTAGTCAACGAAACTTGATGCTCTCACATTCTCTAATGACCAAAGAAATTCCATCGTAGGAATTTCTTAATTAAATTGTAGCATCTTCATTGATCTCTTCTACAACTCCTTGTATGTTTCAAACAATGTGGTTGGATCTGAGAAGGTGTTCATATTCATGTGGGTGAAGTGCATGGTTATGATCAACAATCCAACTAATTATCTTGTAGATATTAAGCTAGAGATCAAGCTTTATATTAAGATGCTATTTGCACCTGATCCTTTATTCTCTACAGGTCCTCTCATTGAAAGTGACAACAAAGTTCTATATGCATCATCATCGTCAATTTGTATCAGCATATGATCTTCTCCAGGAAAAATATAGGATATATTGATAGAGAAGTGGTTGAGATTGATGTCAAATGTTGTATTGATATATGAGTTTAGTTTAGATATGGTATTCGTAAGTGAAATATTTATAGGTCTAATAGATCGACTAGAATACGACCCATGAGAGAGATATTGACCATCATATCGAAGCTTGATGATTTGTGAACGTGAACTAGATGCCATGTTCCTATCGTTGTAAAATAAATAAATTTAATTGGAACAGTAATTCAATTTTTAGAACAATAAATTTACTTAATTAGAACAATAATATCTTTTTTAGAACAATAATTAATATTTTAGAACACTAACGACATTTTTAGAAGAGTAATTAAGATTGTAGAACAATAATTTGAAATTTGAAATTAAATACTAAGAACAAAATTATTTGGAACTAAATAGTAAGAATATCATTTGCGTTGA